>CM021100.1:750096021-750251834 GCA_007115665.2 Sequoiadendron giganteum
ACTTCAAAACTTAATTAAGGAAAAAATAGTTCAATAAAATACTATGAAACCAAATGAAGGAGCTAGATATCATAGTTACAAATCTAAATTTGAAAAAAATAGAATTATATCCT
The DNA here is from genome assembly GCA_007115665.2 of Sequoiadendron giganteum. Lineage (NCBI taxonomy): Eukaryota > Viridiplantae > Streptophyta > Pinopsida > Cupressales > Cupressaceae > Sequoiadendron > Sequoiadendron giganteum. The sequence continues at coordinate 750,096,135 of CM021100.1, forward strand.
TCATAGAAAAAAGTTGTGTTATATAGTAAACATCACTCTTTAAAATGGTGTTTACTATTAAAAACTAGTTATCAAAGGAGATGGAAAAATAAATATATTTAAAATTTGCATACAAAATGCCAAAAATCACTAGTTTGCATCAATTTTAAATTCCTCATGGTTTAGCAACTATAGGTGTCCAAAAGTGAATATTTAGTTCAAAATGTTCATTTCAATGTCAATTTTGGCCAAAACGTGTAACCCACTATTGTGGTATTGTTGACATTAGTTACAAAACTTGTAGTGTACTTGCAACAATCCCCCCCTTTGGCATTGATGGCAACACCAACTAGATATGTAATGTCTCCCCCTTACTAATCTCCCCCCTTTGACATCAAGGATAAAGGGCTAAAGGTCCTCAATGGAACTTGCAACAACATACAAGATCCCCTTGTCTTCACAAACCTTAACATTATTCTACCTACTCCCCTTGAGAGGTAGACATCATCAATATAGGGATAAAAATGTGTCTTGAATTGCTCCCCTTGGATAGATGTACCAACTATGCATTTAGTTAGAAGGAGGGGCAACACCCCTAACTTTTGTCTAAGATACTCAAATGTATGCTTTGAAATTTCCTTTGTGAAGATATTTTTAATTTGTTCCTTTGTGGGAACATACTCCTATATTACTTCTTGATTTACAAATTTCTCCCTTAAGAAGTCATACCTGATAGATATGTGTTTGGTTCTAGCATGCATCACTAAATTCTTCAAAATATTGATGAAAGTTTATATTATCACACGTAATTAAAATGGTCTCATCATATTTTAGCTTTATGTTCTTCAAAGTTTTCTTCATCCATAGCACTTAGGTGTGTCAAGATGCTACAATAATATATTCTACTTTTGTTGTTGATAAGGACACTGAGTTGTGTTTCTTACTAAACCAAGAGACCAATTTTTCTACCAAAAAGAGAGCTCCATTGTTGGTACTTCTTTTTTCATCATCACTACCATCCCAATCAACATCAATACATACATTCAAAGAGAATTCATTACCCTTTTGATACCACAATTCATAGTCCAAAGTGTTCTTCAAGTACCTAATTTTTTTTTTTGATATTTCCATCACTTCAGTCTCCTTCCATTTTCCACACCAAATAAGGGAGCATAAATATTAGGTTTAATAGGTATATCTACTTGTGAAGAGTTGAACCCTAAAACAAAATGAATAGAATTTAATTCCTTGTAAAGGGATTTAGGAATAAATTGTAGGTGTTTTCATAAGACTGCTCGTGGATGTTAGTTACCATCAAAGAAAAGGTTTTAATAAGTTGCATTAAAATAACCTTTATTATTCCCTTAAAATTATGGCATAGAATTTGAGCTTTTACTTAATGGCATTAACGATAATAATAATAATATAATATTTATTACTATCTTCATCTCTGATTGTCAACATGGTTAGATAAAAAAATGAGTGTAATAATGTAGTGTAATTATTCATAGTAATATTAATACTATTAGTGCTGGTAGTTAATAAATAGTCTTAATAACGAAATAACTATTAAATGTATTTAGCCTTATTGATATATGTTATTATACTTTTGTTATTGTCAAATATTTAATAGTAAGTCATTGTTGACTAAAAAGGAAGGATAAAATCAAATCAAATATTGATAGTAAACAATAGCAATATTATAAGAAATGATTATAACGTTATGATTTAACATAAGCAATTAACTTATATTAGTAATGGCAGTAATTATCAATATTAATAATATTATTTGATTTAATAGACAACAATATTAAGGATGTGTTTATGTTAAATCCAGTCCTAATATTAGTGTTAAGAAATAATTTGATATGAGTAAAATAATTATATTAATACAATTTAAGGAAGTAATAATAACAATAGTAGTGATAACCTTGACAAATTATTAATGCAAAAAGGGTAGTATGTAATGGGGAGAAAATTTATGTTAACTTTATTCTAGTATACTATTTTATAAATAAATAACATTATTCTTACTTTATTTAAATAGTGATAACTATATTTTTATAATTAGAAGGTAGATATGGCAATAATATAAATCATTAAGAGTTTAAATAATAAGTAATTTTAGTTTACATAATAATAATAATGATAATGATCTAATATGTAGAGTAGCCTTATTAATGATAATAACAATGTTGATACTATTTATTTAGAGTAATAATGATATTAATATTATGGTTATCGATAGGGAATAGCAATATGGCCAATAATAGTAAGGCTAATATTAACATTAGTATTAATGAGAATAGTTTCAACTATTCCAACATTAATGCTAAAGAGAAATATTAATAGCTATAATGATATTAATATCAAAAAGGAGAAGGGAAATAATGATACTAGTAATAATGATACTAATGTGGAAATAAATCTCTAATATTAATAATATTATTATTATTTATGTCAGTAAGCAAGAATTAATATTAGTATTCAATGAGTACAAAACAAAGATAAAATAATGAAAATATGATTAGTTTAGTATAAAAGTTATATGAGTAAAATTTATCATCAAAATAGTAATTTTGTTAATAATATTTTTGTGGATGGTTTATATTTGTATTAATGTTGTGATAAGCCAAGTATACTACCCATGTTAACATTGGATAAGATATGATGTGAATTATGTTATAGCGCAATAGAGTAACATTAATATTAATCTTATTTAGAATATTAGTAATTATAGTATTTAATTTAATATCAAAATAAAACATATATATTAATCTTAATATTGTTCACACGGTAAATATTAGTATCATGTGTATAAGATTTGGTATAGAATAACTATGGTGGGGAGTGCTATCTCTCAATAGCTCATTTTATCTTCCTAAGACCTATTCTTTGGTCTTTCTAGGGTATTCTTTGCTACCCTATTCAGAGGTCACTCCTAAGACCCCTATCTCCTTATAGAACTCTCCACCAATTTCAAATGCTCACCTTTGCTCTCAAATCACCATGAGCTTCCATGGGCTCAATTTTTCTACAAAGTTCCCAAACATTTCTTGGGACTAGGAATAGGTCTTCCAACTATTCCTTGGGTGATATTACTCCACTCTGATCCATCTTGTTGGATTCTTTCTTCTTTTGTTCATTGAATTCAAGAAAACCTTGTTTTTAGGCCTTGTATCCTTTTTGGTCAATCTCCTAAAAATAGTGTTCTTGGAATAACTCCAAGACTCCCTTAACAACCTCCCAAAATCCTTAGGGGTTCTCTCTATAGACCTCCTAGGCTCTAATATTTCCTATATTTTAGGCCTCCTTTGTGTTCGTACATAGGTCTGTCACCAAACCCATACTTTTAAGGGTTTCTAGGGTATCTAACACAATCCGGTTTCTTTAGTTTAATCGAGTGCTCTAATGGCCTCCTCTGCACTTCTCCTTGCACACACATGTCCAAGACACATACCCCTACACCACTACACCACGGATTGGCACAAACCAATCCATTTAGCAAGTCTTCTTGCTGCTGTTCTGTCCAAGCCACTAGCCAGAATGCCTCTGCACTCGCCTAGAGCTTGATGGTTACATCAACTCCCCTGCACACAAAGACTCCTAAAGCTATATTTAAACTATGTACATAGTCCCCTACTTTATTCCAAGTGTCCATGGAATCTTTGCAATGGGAATTCAAGTGGGGATCATTATTTACAAAACTGTCCTTGAACCGGGCAGTGAAATCAAGAACCCAAACAAATTTGCAAAACCTTAACTAGTCAAACTAAATGACTAAACCAATGCTACACAAGGCAGGAACAGGTCACAAATGAAAGACTCAAAGCATTAGTTCAGTCCTTTCAATCCATTAATTGACTAGATGAAGGCTCTGACATAGAAAACCAAACAAATTTGCTCTTTTCCAAGTCACAATCTCTACTTTCCAAATCTCAATCCGTATAATAGCTTTCCCACATGTCATATTAGGGTTTTTCTAACCTTATATACCTTATTCCCACATGTTAGGACCCTTAGGTCGGGCTTAGAACATCATTAATGCCATTTTCCAACTTTTAGGACAAATTTCCAAGACAACATTGTCAAGATTTGCCTAATCTCCTCATTAAGACTTTCCCAAATCTCAAGGCTCTAAACTAACCTAACTTTGCCACAACACAAACATCAAATCAACCTTGGGACTTTATCGATTAGTCATTATTACCTTGGTGGTTTTCTAGAACCACCTACAAGCAAAAACTTGCTAAGATCTTTCCAAAGACCTTAAGGTGCTCCTGCACCAAACTCTACACCATGCAAGATTGACTGAAGATTATAGTCACCCAAGATCTAGGAACTTCATTAAAGAAAAATATAGATCAATATACAATTCTTAAGATTTCAAATGAATTGATTATCCAAGAATATGTTCAATGTACAATGTATGAGATCACCTAGTTATATAGCCAAGGTGAGACATAGGATTAAACAAGATTATGACAAGTATCTTAATCTTATGTCATGTGACAACATATCACAACTACCTAGGAAATGTGTGTTATAAGTCAAAAAATAAGATAAGATCTAATGACAACTACCACCTTCTAGAAAGATTCCTTCCCATGAACTAAGTAAAATTAACATGTAAATAAGTCCCTTAAGAACCCTAGTAATGAATTAACTAGGTACAAGACTTTATTCACACCAAAACCCCCCCTTAAGTGAAACTTAGGGAGTAGCTAATTATTATGAAAATGACACAAAGATGGGTCCTAGCTACAAGGACATGTTAGTTACCCTTATACAAATGAAAATGTAATCTCTCACAAATAGAGAAAAGGAGAAAACCTTGTGGGACAAAAATCCTCTCCAAAAGAGAGATAGAAAACAAATACTCGCAATGAAGAATGAGAAGGATAAAACCCCATTCGAGGAAAAAATTCACCCCATAAAAGAGAAGTAGAAGAGAGACCATGCAACTCCCCCTCAATTTTGAGTCTCCTACAATGATGGTAGAAGCTCCACATTGAATCCTAAAGATGATCGAAAATCATCGAATAATGTTCCTCCTATTAGGAGGAAAAAAAAAACAAGATGGTATGCAGGATGTCTTCCCATTTCTAAAAGGAAAGTGTGGGAAGAAGGATGATGGATGATGTCTTTGAAGAATGCTCAAGTGTCTCCATGCCGAGGTCAAAAGGTGTCACTCCAAACAAGAATTCTGGGCAACACTATTGAAGAAGGCAATCCAAAATCTCCTAGAAATGATTATAGAACACAATCCAAAGATAAGGATACCTCCTTTGAAGACACAGAAGCCTCTTCCAAATGTTGTCTAGAAGTATACATAATCATGTTAAACTGCAAAGGATGATCATGTAAAGAATTAACAAGAGTGTCAGAGTTTTTCCTCACAACAAATAAAGAAGGATCATCTCCATCAAAGAGAATATGAATACTATCAATGATGTCTCCCAAATTTGAAATGTGAGACTCACAAAGAAAACCAATAATGTCTATCAATAACTCATCCTAAGTAGCCAACTATGAGAGATGATATGTGGTTTGTTGCACTGAATCACAAGGAGCCAAAAAATTAGCAACACAAGCATCCTCGGGTACAACAATAGATGAAGGATATGGAATATCAAAACATGTCACTAGATCCTCAATAGATGAAACAATACCATGATTCAAATGGTCCATATTGAATCTCCTGAAAAGTATCCACACTAGATTCCTCAATGTGAATGTCTATCAAATCATTAGGAGTAAAATGTGAGAAGGTGTAGAATCAAGATTGGTGATCAACCTCCCCAACTACAACTATATCTTTTCTATGAAAATATTAGATTATGACAAAATCTGGTGTGAACTCAACACTCTTACCTGCTCCACCATGTGTGATCTGATAGATATAAATGATATTGGTTGAATATGAAGGAACATAAAGAACATCATTGAATTATTTCCATCCATGTCAATGGATCCCTTCCCATAAATACATATATATGTGTTGTTTTTCATCAGGATGTGTGGTGATGAATAAGTATCAAATGAAGACAACATACTCTCTGATGAAGCCATGTGATGTGAGGCTCTTGAATCAAGTATCCATCTCTCTGACTTAGAATTTGCAACTAAAACAAGTTCTTTCCCCTTGATTTTATTGGACTTCAATGAGAAAGAAGAAGAAGATGAACCCTTTGATGATGATGACTCATTGATTTGAGCCCTCTTAAGAAGATGCTTCAACTCATCAATCTATTTTGAATAACATTCGTGTTCATCATGACCTGATTTCTTACCATATGCACAAGTAGTATTTTCCTTATTAGATGATTCCCCTTTTGAGGGAGAGGATTCAAATTATTAATGTGGCTTATTCTTTTTCTTCTTATCAATATTCCCTTATTCTTTTTGTAGTTATTGAACCACCAAAAATATTAATGAAAAGTAGGGAAATAGGATTCCCCTTACTAGGCCCCTAGGGTTTTTCACCTAGGATCACTTGGTTTAGGAATGACACTCTTTCACCTTGGTTATAGGACTCTTTTTGGTGATTGCATTCAAATGGTATTGGTTGAATAGGGTTGTGTTGTGTGTGAGAAGTGTGGCTAGAGCTGGAAATGAAATAAAACTAAACTAACTAAAGAAATGTAAACAAAAAATTGTAAACTAAATGCAAGCTAAACTAAGTGACCTCAATGTATGTAATCTAGAAGGAAACAAGAAAATATAGAGATGGTGCACCTGGGAAATGAAACTTGCAGAAGAGGAGTCCTAGAATGTTCTAAAATCTATTGGAAATATGCATAGGGACACTTACACTAGAATGGGCAACCTAATCCTTTTGTCAGGAAACTTTGCTAGACTGGGTTTCAGGAAAAAGGGTATCCAAAAATGTCAAAACCCTTGTCTAGCTAGTTGTGGATCAGATCTAGGTTGTTTGTTTGAAAGAAAAGGGTGTAGTCACTCTTGGCCAATGAGACTTTTGGTTGTTTTTTGGGTGAGAATGATGGAAAGGGGGTGAGATACATACAAATGGTTGGTATGCACTCTCACACACACAAACGTGGCTATGGGGAAATTTGTGCCGTTAGTTGGGCTTCCTGCTCAACCATACTAAAGTTATACCTCCTGATAAATTTTATAAGGCGCCACAAAAGACAAGGGTTGTGGTTCATGAGACAAGCAAAGCCTTGGATGGTTAGACCTCATGAAGAAATTTGAGATGGCACCATAGGCATGCAATTTGTGTTATGCAAGGTGGCCATGTATGCAAGGATGTAAAAATGCAAAACATGCAAATGTGAAATGGAAAGTGAAAAAAGAGTGTTCCAAGGAGTCCTATTTTGTTCATATGAGGTCTTTGACTTAGGGAACATTGTGTCTAATGTCTCCAAAAGAGGACCTATTGAAGAATATAAAATCCACAACTAAGGGGATGCAGTGTGTCACATCAGGCCACTAAGAGGAATGTAATATGCTAAGATAAGTCACACTTATGAAGGAAATTACGCCCAATTTCATCCACAAAGTGAGAAACACATCATATGAAGTGGTAAGGATGCACTAGGAACTGAGGACAAAGAAAAAAAAATGCAAATGCAAAAATAAATAATGACAATGTATGCCACCACTTTAAAGGAATTGCTACACACTATTTTTTGAGCAATTACTTTAAAGTAGAGAAAGGAAAAATGCAGAAAGAAAGAAAAGTGCATGAGAGCCTATTTGGAAAGCCCTATGTCAATTGATAGGTGTTGAAGAAAGGTTGTGTCATGTAAAGGAAAAGGGAAAAGAAAAGAGAAAAATGGGGCTTCCCCCAAAAATGGAAAACCACAAACACATAAGGGATCTACGGGTTTGGGGTTAGTTTGTTCATTGCTATAGTGTTTTGTGTAGAGAGCTCACAACTATCATCATCTCCCCAAATACATAGAACTAGAAAAAGGACACAAAGAGAGCAAAATAAAATTAAAAGAAAGAGTCATTTTGGGTCAACATGGAAGAGACATAAGGTGTCTTGATGCTTTGCATCATCCCCAAAAGGACAACAAAAGAAAAAAGGAGAAATAAAAAGAGCCATATTTTTTAGTCAACATGAAAGAGACATTGTGGTCTCAATGCCTTGCATCATCCTCAAATGGAAGGCGAAAATAACAAAAGAAAAAGGAAAGGGGTCTATTTGGGTCAACATGAAGGAGAAATTGTGGTCTCAATGCCTTGCATCATCCCAAATGGAAGGAAAAAAGGAAAAATGAGAAATTGAAAATAATTTACGACATATAGAAGAATGAAGATACACATAGAAGAATTTCACAAAGAGGGGGAACATAAAACATAACAATGCAGGGAAAACATGTCACATAAATGTAAAAATAAAATAAAAGATTAGTTTGGCACATGTGCATCACTCAGCAAGAAAGTCATATGCCTCCCAATCTTGCTCAATATAGAATTCAGGTGGGTGACTAGTGATTGGGACAACAGCAATGGCCAAACTAGCATCAAGGTCAATGATTTTCCTAGTAGAATTATCATGTATGCTCATGGAAGAGGAGAATAATGAATTCAAATTCTAGTGTACCTCTTCATCTATTCTAGCATTCTCATCATCATCATCATCTAGATTGAAGACAATGGTAGGTCTAATAACAATATCAGTGGTAGCATGTAGAAGTGGTGGTGACAAAGGTATAATAGTAGGTTGCGCTGGTGGAGGAGGAGGGTCATCAGGAACTATTTCAAGTGAAGGTGGATTATGATGTTCAATATTGTCTTCATCACGAGATTGGTGAGCAACATCATGATGGTGATGCATATGTTCTCTGTCTTATTTATTCCTTTTTATTTTTTTGTTGAGTGGTATAGAAGGGGTAGGTTGGTTCACCATAGGTTGTTTATCATTCCTTGGGGGAGGAACAGGGGGAACCATAGGTGGCTCATCCACTTTCTCCTTAGCTTTATACACTTGTTTAATCTGAGGGGGTTAGATAGAATTTTTGTCATGATCCCAAGGTCTCTTGGATGATGTGGAGGACATTTTGGGGGTGGGTTAATTAGGCATATCATAATCAAGTTGTAACATAGCCTCATCAAGAATGGGTGTTTCTGAGGTAGAAGGTGGCATGTTGCGAAGGGACAATTTTGAGATTTTCTTTGCTTTAAAATTATGATATGTAATGAAGAAGAAATCTCATCTATGAGTGATGGGTTCCATGGGCTCAGGCCAAAAGGTTTCCAGAGAAAAGTTGCCTTTGGAGGATAATGGATTGAAACCACTATGCTGAACAGTGAATATTTTATTGTCAACAAGAAACTTCACACATTTGTGAATAATAGATGGGACTGCTTTCATTGAACAAAGCCACGGGTGGCGTAGTCACAAACAAACTTGGTTCAATTGTGGAATGATAGAGAATGTCACATAAAATGTCTTAGGACCTATCTGTCATGGGAGGGTGATCGATCTGGTCGTAGGGCATGAAAAACCATTATTCATTTTGATCCATGCAGTCAATCTATTAGAAACATCTTGAGCAATATCATGCAATACTAGAAACTCTTCAATGATCATGTTCTCGCCACAGGAGGGATCTATGAGTATCCCATTAGTGGGCTTATCATAGATTCTACTAGCTATGTAGAGAGGACCATCAGGAAGGTTTTTGAGAAAATCTTGAGAAGTAAAAGTAATATCAGAAGATGTTTTGGTTTGGCCTTTATGATGGATGATGTTTATCGCACCCACCACCTCATCCATAGGGTTGACATAGGTGGCATTCGAAAGAGGATCAAAATGTGCATGTTGTGTGTCAACATTCATAACATCAGTTTGTGAAGTTTTGCTAGCTTTGACAAATGAAACATTGTGTTTAGGCATAGGGTTGGTAAAAATAAATAAGTTTTGGTTGGGGGTGCCATAGATTTATTGCCTTTATCATTGATACCAGCAATGGATAGATGTCCCAAGTCAATTAGGCCTTGCAGAAGGTGCTTGAGACAATTGCATTGTTTAGTGTCATGTTCATTCTATCAATGAAAATAGCAATAAACGGTGGAGTTGTATGATGGAGGTAATGGCTTATTGGGATTGGGTTGCATGGACAGGAGGTAAGGATATCATTTTTTGTCTGAGCAATGGAGTCATGGTTTTATGGAGGGTATTAGGTAAATGTGTGAAGGTTCATTTAGGATCTCCATAATTGAAGGGAATGATAGATCAGACAACGGCCACTCGGTTATTGGAAGGTGGAGGAGTTTGGGAAGGAGGGTTAAATTGTAAAAACCCTTTGTTTGGTTTTTGAAATGGTTGAGAATTGGGTTGGGTGGAAGCGTCAGAATTCTCAACTCTACTAGAAGTGGATCATGTATCATGACTACTAGTGGAGTTGTGATAATCATAGAGCACTTGGCACAAGTGCATGAAGGAAGGTAACTTCATGAGGGTGAGCTTGTCTTGGAGAGGTGTTAACAGGATTTTAGTGAACATATTTTGCAAATGTGTGTCAGGGATCTTGACATCAATTAAGGAATAAAGTGCCTGATAACGAGAGATAAATTCAATTATCTTCTTGTTAGAGTCTTGCTTGCATCTCATGACATCAGCCAAGGTTTTATTGGGGGTCATGTGGAATTGGAAGTGGTTGATGAAGGAATTCACCAGTTCATTAAATAAACTAATGGAATTGTTTGGTAAGGATGAAAACCAGTCCAAGGCGGCATCTTTAAGGGTCCTAGGAAATAGTTTAGCTAGCAACGTGTCATCAAGATCAAAGTCAATACATAAGGCAGTATAAGCATTAACGTGATTAGAAGGGTCACCTTTCCCTCCATATTTCTCAAATCTAGGAATTTCTATCCCTTGTGGCATCGGGGTATGTAGCATCTCTAAGGATAATTGATTGCTATGAATGTAGTGGATAGGTGAACCATGTTGGCTTTGGCTGATAGTGGAGATTTGTTATTGCATGGAGCTGACACTGTGAAAAATGTATGTGATAAGGGGATTGGTGTAAGTGTTATGAGGTGGAAGGGAAAGCTGTGATGGGGTGAATGTAGTGGAAGGGGAAGTGAATGGGATGCTAATGGTAGGTATGGTGGAAGAGGTTAAGGGATGTGATGCCACAAGGGGATTAGGACCACTAGTAGGAATGTTGAGGGAAGGCACCACATTACTAATTTTTTGCACAGTTGTTATCACACTAGGAAATACATAAGTGGGGATGGAATCTATGGTTGAGGGGGGAGGAGTGGAAGGTCCTCCTTGGCCGAAAATGGGGGTGGGTGGGTGAGATACCCTAGGTGTGGAAGAGGCATGTTTTTGGTATATTTTTTCTATCTTCTTCATAACACCTAGGCCATGATTGTGGTCTAGCAGGCGGTGAAGGTTCTCTATGGAGGGGATGGTGGTGGAAGATACGTTCTCAAGGCTTATTTTTATGTTGAAGGTCAATTAAATCATAATGGATTTGAAATAGCTTGTCATTTAGGAGGTCATCAGTTTTTTTGTCACCATATTTTTCTCCTAGGTGCAGAGAGTTGCTAAGGATGGTCCCTAAGCCTAGTGTACTATTGTCAATACTAGGAGTAGAATCTTGAGAGATCCCAAGATCTACAACAATAGTGTTGTCGTTAGATGCCATGAGTCTAGAGCTTCATCTCACAATAGTATTAGCAAGAGAACACAAAATGCTCATGCAAGGTTTCCTAAGGGTGGGGTGGATGCAAATGCAATGTAAACAAAAGAGACTAAAAATTTGATAACTAAAATTTTGAACAAGAAAACATAAATGCAAAACCAGAGGACTGAAATGCAGGAAATGCTTGAACAATACCAGAAATTACAAAGTGGCTAGTGTAAGAGGACTAGGTCGCCTAGTGTGGCAACTTAGTCCCAGTAGTGTTATTTTTGACAATTTTAGGAATTTTTGACTATGTTTGATGATGTTTATGCCTTTTTTATACAAACAAATAATGTAAATGAAATTGTTTTGTACTTTTATAATGAAACATGTAATGCAAAGTGCAATCTAACATGAACTTTACACTAATGCACTTTTTTAATGAATCCTAGGATGCAGACAATACAAAAACCTTGATGTAATGCAAGCTTTTTCCTAAGATGAAATGAAAAATCAGAAGATTAACAAGTGATCTATGGTCGGGTTCACCAAAATGAACCACCAAAAATATTAATGAAAAGAAGGGAAAGAGGATTCCCCTTACTAGGCCCCTTGGGTTTTTCACCTAGGAGCACTTGGTTTAGGAATGGCACTCTTTCACCTTGGTGGTAAGACTCTTTTTGGTGATTTCATTAAAAGGGTATGGGCTTAATAGGGTTGTGTTGTGTATGATAAGTGTGGCTAGAGCTGGAAATGAAATGAAACTAAAGTAACTAAAGAAATGTAAATGAAACAATGTAAACTAAATGCAAGCTAAACTAAGTGACCTAAATGTATGTAATCTAGAAGGAAATTGGAAAATACAAAGATGGTGCACCTGAGAAATGAAACTTGCAAAAGAGGGGTCCTAGAATGTTTTGGAATCTACTGAAAATATGCACATGGACACTTACGCCAAAATGGGCAACCTAGTCCTTCTTCCACGAAACTTTGCCAGATTGGGTTTCAAGAAAAAGGGTATCCAAAAATTTCAAAACCCTTTTTCAAGCCTGGTACAAGGACAAGGTCGCCAATGATGGCAACCTAGTCCTCCTAGTACTTATGGGATATAAAAAGCTTGATTCTATGGGCCACCACTTGCACTTCCCTTTGTGACAGATACCTATGTCGGAATCTTCAGAAAATGGCCGACAAGTTATCCTTTTGCTCCTCCTAGGGTTTGATGACTTGAGTTGACTTGAATGGACTGATTGTACCCTCTTTAATACTTTATTCCTCTCCAAATCTTAATACAACCAACAAAACACATGCAAAGGAAAAGAGAATGTTAGGGTTAGAGATTAGGGGTTTTCCTTAGTCAAACCCCATTGATGATAATCAAACCCAAATGAGAAGAAATGAAAGGAAAGATGATTGAATGATAAACCAATGTAAACTCTCACCAAACCTTTAGTTGTTGAAGTCTACAACATGCAAGAACCAACTCCAATGGAGGTTTCTTGAAGTGCCTTTGTGTGTGAGTGCTTTCTTGGGAAGCTTGAGTACAAGAGTACTTTTGAAGATGAAAATGATCTTAGGGGCGAGGGGAAATGAAGGTGAAAACCCTTATTTATACAAGATATGCCCTAATTTCTTGAAAATTTCACATGATAGGCCAATCTTAGGGGTTTGGAGGAAAATTCTCATTAGGTTTTTGTTTTAATTTTGAATTTTATACCAAAAGGGACTAGGTCGCCCAAGGTGGCGGCCTAGTCCACTTGGGAAAATTTAAGTGGTTGTTGGGAATAAAAAGGTGTTAAATGATGTTAAACAAGTTTTCCTCCCAAAACACACTTAAGTCGGACCTAAAAGTACATTAAGGGACTAATTTAACATTAAAAAGGGTTAATTTATTGATGATAATCCTAGGAAAGTATGAAATGCATCACAACACTTTACAACACTTTGTCACATGGCTTGAAAAGGGGTAAAAAGGGGTTATTTAGGTGAATTGTGTTGAAAGGGTCCTAGAAAAGTGGGAAGGTGTGTTACAACACTTCACAACAACTCTATAAAATACTGTTAGATTGTTGTTAATTTGCAAGAATTCAAAACTAAATCAAGGGAAAACAAGGCCAAAATCCAAGGGAAAAGGCCAAAATGAGTGAAAAATTGTCAAAGGATACACTTTTTGGCAACACAATTAGACTCACTAACCAGCAATGCTTGTGACTTGGAAGACTTTATTAGACCCATATTAGTTAACTTAGCTTCCTCTTGGATTAGGAGATTTGCAAAGTCATCAAACTTAGGATCAACATATGATGCTCCCATAGAAATTTGATGGGTACGAAAGCCAAAAACAAACAATAAACACTCAGGACCAAGCTTAGATAACACATTCAAAATCAATTGTAAATCCTCTTTATTAATGTTGCAATATTTCAGTTGTGTTCTTAGTTTCTTAACTTAGAGATTTAGTATTGGATGTGGTCAAAATTTTAGGATCAAGATTCAGAAAATCATTATCAATCTGATATCCCCTAATCTTATCTATTTTACCGTACAATTATACAAAAGCCTCCCAAGCCTCTTTAAATGTTTTGCATTATTCAACATGAAATTTTAAATCAAATGAGACTAATGAACATATGCATCCAATTTTTTTCTCATGGTCAAGCTCCCATTTTTCCAATTCTTTAGCATTAGTAGGTTGAGGAATGGTTTCCTTTAGATATCCTATTAAACCTTTCATAACTAGATAATTCCATACTGATTTTCTCCATGTAGAATAATTATGTGGAGTTAGGAGTTCAATTTGAGATTTCCCCATTGCAAGAACACAAACCAAGAAAAATAATGCAATCAACCACTACAATATTACCCCCCAAAATTCACTCAATCAAGAAACCCCCTAAGAAAATATGATTTGTTACACTTTATAATTAGTGCGGTTACATGTGCCACTTACCAACAACAACAAAGTGGACTTGATCTTAGTGAATTCAAATTTCCAAATTATCCCACAAGCTCAAATAATTTTTTTTACAAATAATAGGATCAATCTAATCACACCATTAAAAAGTACATGAAAAATTATGCACTTTAAAAAAAAAATCACCCAAAAATGTTATTGTAGGAGCAAGAATAGAGCCCTGGAAGTTCTAAAAATGAGAATGAATCAACAACATAAATGAGAATCTTCATTTAATGGAAAAACTAGGCACTAAAATTAAAATATGATTTCACCACTATTTATAGCATGAAATTCTCCCCAAAATCAAAAAAATTGCTCGAAAAAAAAGTTTGTATGAGCAAGTTATCATCCTCTGAAGTTGGACTACAGATTCAAAAATGCCAACAAAGGGGGAAAAATGTTTTAAGCCTCCTGAAATAAAATTGACATGGTGCTAATGTCAGAAAACCATGTGATTAAATTTGATGGTTGACTTGTCACCGTTCAGTGTAGACTAGCCAGTCTCAAAGAATTTTTTCCAAAATATTTTGGTTGTTGGCAATCAGGGGAATCTTAATACTCTATTGAAATAAACTCCAAATGATGGATCTCAGATGGTGCAAATAATCTTTGGTGAATCTTTGTATAGTAAAATATGCTGATTGAACATTCTATAATTAGTGCAAGTTCTTAAAAGTTGATTGGAAAAATATTGTTCTCACAAATAGTTTGTTTAGCTAGTTTTTTCCCAATCGACAACGATGGTAGGGCCTCATGCCTACACCATGCAGTTTCATAGGAAGGTCTGGTGGTACCATAGGTACCTACAACTATTGAAGTTTATGGACATGACCTTCCCTTCTTTATTTGATTATTAAAAAAAATTGAATAAAACTTTATTAAATTTTTTAAAAAATAATGTTTTTTAATTAAAAAAAAATTTCAAACCTGTCAAACAAAATGTATTAGATCTGACTGTATGATTTTTCTGACTCCAATTGGTACGATGCATTAATAGTTATCTAGGGGGTTTTACAACTCCCTGGGTAATTATTTTTGCCTCGATGGCTCCCAACTTGGATTTTGATGAATTGATAGTATATCTTAGGGTTTATGAGCCTCCTACATGGAATGGCAAGGTCAATTTTGGCCCAAAATGCTCCAAAATTGTAGCTACCTTCTAGATCTGTCAACCACACTTCATCTCCAAACCTTCATAGATCTGGCCTCGTATGCTTGATTTGGACAAAACAAAAGGAAAAACTAACTTTCTTAAACCCTCTGATCTCAATGGTAAGCTTAGACTTGCACCAACAAGCTTTGATTTAAACTTGCAATATAAAGCCATAGTGAGGAAACATCCAAATATGATATTTCTTTCAAGCTTTTCTAATTCCCCAGATCATCATTCGATGCAAGAGAATAGCATACTCAACTTTTCAAGATCCACCAAGATTTGTAACCTAGATCTCTTAGTAAAGACTAATAAGAAGAAATCCCACAATCTTTGATACCATGTAAGATATGGTATATAATAACTCTACACCATGCAAGATTGACTAAAGATTATAGCCACCCAAGATCTAGGAACTTCATGAAAGCACAAGAGAGATCAATATGTGATTCTCAAGGTTGCAATGGAATTGATTATCCAAGAATATGTTCAATGTACAATGTATGAGACCACTTGGTTATATAGCCAAGGTGAGACACAAGATTAAATAGGATCATTACAAGTGTCTTAATCTTATGTCATGTCAAAACATATCACAACTACCTAGAACACATGTGTTATAAGTCAAAAATTAAGATAAGACCTAATGACAACTAATACTTAGAAAGATTCCTTCCTAGGACCTAACTAAACTTAACATGTAAATAATTCCCCTAAGACCCCTAGTAATGAATTTACTAGATACAAGACTTTATTTACACCAACAAGGTGTAATTATTAATATTAATAATATCATTTATTATTTTAAACAACAATATTAAGGGTTATGTTAAGGGAATTTTTAATTATTTTTATAGGAATAATGTTTTAATTATAAATTGAAGAATAAACACTATCGTACTATTTTGGTTAAATAAAAAACATGCTTCTAGTGTCCAATCGAGGTTTGGAAATAGCAATATTATTGTGAATAAATAAAAGAAACAATTCTAATATAACCAATGGAAAGCTACCATTAATATTGTTATTAGGATAATATAAATTTTGGCATTAATGTTAAAAAAAATAATGATAGCAATATTATTTAAATTAAAGGACTTTTAAATAGAGATTAATTTGATGGTAAATTAATAACATAAATTTTTTATTGAAAGTTTTATTATCGAGTATAATATAACAATATGATAGGAGATGATTAATGGAAGGTATGTTTCCAACACTTTAAATTCAAATGGTTGTAAGAATCACATTGTATATTCCAAGATTATATATAAAATAAAATAACATAAATAACTAGACATACATTAATGAATAAGTATATAAATAATAAATTAGTAGTTGGATTTTATTAGCCTAACAACATGGTCTTAGTTTAATGTTTGAATTATGTCAATAATATTACCCTTGATCTATTAGTTAATAAAATTAAAAATGATATCCATATTGTTTCAATTAAACACCATTTTACCTTTATTAGGTTATAATTAAAGGATAATGTTATCATGATTCTTAATACACAAAATTACTATTGATAAGATTCAAACAAAAATTAAGCAATAATGTTACCCAAAAGATCTAGAGTATTAGAATCAACCTCTCCAATTTAGGGTGTGCAAGATTGGTCCACATACCCAATTCTCTCACATCCCTCTCCTACTCTTGGGAGATGTGTCGATGATGATGTTGCACAAACACCTCATTCAATGTGAGTAGTTTATACCCCATGTTTATGCATGGTTTCCAATCATTAGTGATTTGCATGTTATTATTGAAAAAAACAGTTGTGTCATGTCCAAGGTGTAAAATTTAGAGCATGAAAATTTCATAATGAGTCTATAGGTACCATTATGCCACTATGATTTCTCCATATTTGTTGTTAATGATAATCATATAAGGGGATTTCCTTGGATATTTTATTGTGACCCTTTTTGTTGATACTAAAATTCATTTATACTTTAGAATATAGGGCTTTCTCCACATATATCACAATATTATGGGTGTATTATTTTTGTGTAATTATTTCTTGTAATTGTAACACTATTTTTTTTTTGCACACATCTTCCCTCATAGAAATGAAGGGCACACAATCTACTAAGAGAGGGGGGTGAATTTTAGTAGATCTAATCAATTCAAAACTCTTAGCTTCAACTCAAAATATCAGATCATGCAACTTGAATCTTCACTACTACTAATCAAGAATTGAGAACACATTCACACAATTGAGCACCAGATGTATGTGGAAACCCAAGATGGGAAAACCATACTGAGAATAGTTGCTTGGATTCACTGCCCAAATCCAACCTCACAAAGAAGAAATATAAAAGTGAATTTTATAATATGAAGTAGGCACCAACCCACTGGAGACACAAGTCCCCTAATATATTTGTAGGCACACACCTACAAGAGACACCAATCCCTACTAGAAAAATACAAGAGGTAGAACACCAGTCCTACTGGATTATAGAGAAAAGCATGTAGATCTTATATATAGATGAATACATCTCATACACATGCCACATTTATAGCTAACACTCTTCCACATTGCATATGATCTTTTGATAATGGTGCACACACTGAAATGTAACTCTCCTTTTTATATTCACTACCTTTTCTTCAATTTTCACTTGTGTCCATCATTTACTCACATTGATGTAATTCTACTTCATACTATGCATCTATACATCTAAGAAATATATACAGGATGTTGCATTAACACTCTTCTATGTTGGTCAGGGATCCACAAATAACTAGGATGACATAAGGTGGACCTAAATTCAAATTACATTAAACACATAACAATTTGGTCCAAAATAAAATTATTTTGCCACTAAAAGAACAAGATGTTTTGTATTACAACATGAACCTTAACTAGATCCTATCTTGACACCACACACAAGATTTGAATTTTGCAAGCTATTAGTCATTACTACATAGGTCTCAAACACCAACTAGTTGATAGATAGACACATAAAACCTTTTGACACTTCAAATTTTTTACATGTTGAACATATCCTTTGGAAAATCTAGTATATGATACAAAATATGTAGACATACTCTCCTTTCAAACCATAGAACTAAACTCCATTTCTGAAAGAAATGCTGACCAAAAATGTATTGCTAGAGAAATCTCTCTACCCTAAGAAATAAAACAAAAACATTATGATATAAACTTTCGGATCACCTCTATCACTATGAATACATGCAAGCATAAAATAGTCACACCAACAATCCTTAGTATCTAATAATGTATTTTTCTTGATTTAGTAATATGACTGATATGAAAATACAACGATTTTATGACATACAACATGCTTCTTAAAGTATAACATATATTTCTGCAAATATTTGTAACTCAAAATGATATGACAGAAGAATATAATGATAATTAAAGTACTATTGAATACTTATCCTTACACCTCTTACACATTGAAATCCTTTGGCATCAATCCTCTTACTTCATCAATGACAACCTTTGGCATTTATTAGTTGAAAAATTGATGCTTTATGGTTTAGGACATAGAACATCACTTTTCTCCAGCTAACATTCAAGGATGCCCCACAGATCTCAACCCAAGAGTCAAATAAAGGTAAGAGATCTGCTAAGGGATTGTCCTAGGGGCTGATTATAAACTAATGAGGGGGTCACCACCAAGCTAGGGCATGGAAAAATCTATGAAATGCAAGATCTAATGATTGAACTCAATAATGCAATAAACATGAAAGAATGACCTAGAAATGCATATAAAATAGAATAAAAAACTATAAGATTAAATGTGTGCACCTGGAAACTTGAAGATGGCTGGAAAGAGTCCTAAAATGTTGTAAATTCTAACTTTTTGACCTAGTGGGACACATTCGCCATTCTAGGAGAATCAGTCCCAGTTCAATATTTTTTCACAAGAGTAGGTTTTAGACAAAAGGGTATCTGAATTTGCAAAAAAAATTGAAAAGAACCTACAGGGGGACTCATTCACCACTTGTGGATAATGAGTCCAATTTGGATTTTTTGGAACTTCAATTTTTTAATCTAGTCTTTAATGTCTCCTCTTCATGTTTCTCTCGATTTTTGGATCTAAAACTACCAATTTCAGGCCTATAGGTGACTTTTTTGTGAAGATGACAACCTTGCAATTGAGGAGACAATTCCAAAAACTTTCTCTAAGTTTTTCACCTAATATTCAATGATTATTCATGCTCCAAGACACCTAGATCTGGAATCACACATGCAAAGAGGAGAAAAACTTGTTGATTATTAGTGGATAGGGGTTTGCCTTGGTCAAACTCCTTTTAGGTAATTAAACCAAATGATGAACATGATGAACATGAATTATAGGACATGAAACATGAACAATGGTACCTTGAAGTATGTCTCATAAATCTGAAATCTAACGCCATGAGGGATGTAGATCTTGATCTTGATAATAGGAGTAGAACAATACTTGATCTTGGATCTTCAATGCTACATCACAACACTAGCTCAATAACATTATTTATGCTTGGTATTCTTGACATGATGATGGATCTTGAATTTTTGCAATAATTGATGAAGAAATTTTCCCTTAAATGCCTTAGAAATGATCTTGAGTTCTCTCTAAATGATCTTGTGAAATCAAACTTGATATTATGAATTCTCTCAAAAAATTATTAGGTGAAAATGAGTGAAAGAACCTTGTATTTATACTTAATTATGCATGAATTACCAAAATTACAACACTACAAGCCGACATTAGATTTATAAGGATAAAATCCCACCAAGAATTTGAATTAAATTTAATTTTGAGTTAAATGGGACTCATTCACGCGAGGTGGAAAATGAGTCCCATTAGGCATAATGTATGGGACCAAAATTCAAAAGTACTTAGAAAGGTGTGAAATCAAGTTCGGGACCCAAAAATCTAGGTGGGACTCATTCGCCCAAGGTGGTGAATGAGTCCCAAATCACTAAATTTGAGCCACATGTAAGCCAAAAATTAAATTATGATTGGGTGATGAATAATTTTTGGATTATCGCCACAATTATACACTAATTAAGGCTTGTGGATGCAATTTAAGGCCAATTAAAGAATAATAAATCCCAATTATTAAAAAAACCCTTAGAGAAGTGTAAAAGTGTGTTAGAACACTTTAGAAAACCCAAGAAAAGGCATTGATTAAGCACATTTTGGTTAAAAATAGGTTCATGAGGCTCAAATGCTTAATAAAATCCTAGAAAAGTCTGAAAGTAGACTACGACACTTTATAACACCTTTACAAGGCACAATTTAAATGCATTTTATTTAGTTTCCAAGGGCTCAATACCTGATGTGAATGTGTCAAACACCTTACAACACCAAATTAAGGAAACATTTAAGCTTAATTTAACAAGGAGTTAAAATTGTGTGAAAATATCATTGATGATATGTTTTGATAGTGCATTTAGCCCTGAATTTAGTGAGAGGATGAAATTTCTTCAAAATCACACTAAAGTGGACATTCAAGAGGGGTCCAATTGTACCAATGTGGTTGACAAAGGATGAGACAGATCAAAGGAGGTGGACAAGCCCCTAGAATCTGAGATCCTTCATCAAACCAACATGAGCACAAAATGACACACACAAGGTGTAAGATTTGCAGTAAAAAAAGATACACAAACATACAATGCCAAAGATATAAATAAGAAAGAAATGAATAAGATGAGTGGATCTAGCTTTGAAAAAAATGCACTCACTATGGGGCCAGAAAACTTTAGTCATTTGCAAGGTGAGTATCCACAATATCCTCACTTTGGGGCCGCAAAACTTCAAGTCGTCCACGGGGTGAGTAATCCAAAGAGGTGAGACACACAAACAATATGTGCCCACATATGCGAGTGTTAATGGAAGTCATTCCTCCATTCAACTCCCATACATCCTATCCAAAGCTATAACTCCTAATAACTTTGATAAGGTGCCACACAATAATGATCTTCAAGCTTCATGAGATAAGAAAAACTTTGTATTCTTGGAGCTCATGAGCAAATATTGAACTTCGAGCTTCATGAGGAAAGCAAAACTTCATATGCTTGGAACTCATGAAGAAACAAGATGGCTCTACAAGCAAGCACAGTGTGCTATGCAAGGTGTCCATATAACAAGTATTATAAATACATAGTGTAAGGAATGTTCAAAGGGATTTCACTTATTTCATGTAAGGTCTCTTCTTAGGGGACATCATGCCTAATTTCTCCAAGAGAGAAAAATTCAAAGAAATATCATGCTCTCAAAGTAAATCGAGCCCAATGAAACCACCAAGAAGAGGACACATTGAAAGAAAAAATAAATTGTGCAGTGAAACATGAGTGTCGATGTATTCCCCCACTTTAAAATGGTTGCTAACACCATTGCTGTGACAAATTGATTTAAAGTAGAAGAAGATATGAGAGGCTTATTCAAAAAGACCTATGCCAAGTCATATGTTTATGAATTGAACTACATCATGAATAATTATGTCACATGTGAGCCAAATTAGGGCATGTCATCCACATCCCAAGCTTTTCTCTTATATATACATGAAAGGTGATCAACTAGCCAAAAGAGGCAATGACAGGTGACATATGTGTTGAAATGCACAAGAAAACTGAGAAGGGGGGTGAATCAGTTGTATCAAATTCTTTACTTCTTAACTTATTCAATTCCACTTTATCTTCAATCTGTTATTAAGTGTGAACTTGACAATTAATATAACATAAACACAATACTAGAGACACTAGATTTACATGGAAAACCCTAATGAGGTAAAAACCATGATGAGGATTAACTCACAGCATAGTAGTAATGCAATACTAGATACAAAAGGCTCATTGCCAGAGAGCTCACTGCCCAAATACAAAGGATCACTACCCAGATCAAGGGCTCACTTCCTTAGGACTGACTATCCAAAAGAGAGGCTCACTGCCTACACAAAAATACAAAGAAATAGATAATGATCCACCGCTAGGAGTTCCACACACTTCACAACTTGATCAAAAGATTATGAAAATAATGAAGTACTATTGCCACAATTCACTCTTCCACACTTTGATTTTTGCACTTGTTCACATTGCTCAGATTGAATGATGGATGGATATGAAATTATCTACAAATTAACTTGTATTTATACCATCTTCAACCTGAGGAACATTCTCCAAGGTTGTCTACACAATTTCATTTTACAAATTAAAACTAGGCCGATTACTCAACATTATGGTGGTGGATAATAATGTGAGGGGACCAAATACATAATTAATTTAGGACCCAAATAACATCTTGAAGCTTGAACACACTTCCTCAAGTTGATGCAAAACCCAAATGTAACATGTAGATTCCAGGTCAGCCAAACCTAATGAAAACACCAATGATCTTTGAAGTACACACATCTTTAGCAATATAGACACATACGGATTTCTCAACATGATTCACCAATCATTTTACCATCTCTGAGAACAACTCAAATACATCTACAACAACTTCAACAAACTTTATTTGCAAAGAACACTTCACTACTTCAATTGGGACAACCATAGAAAAACACAGAGACTCTGGAGCAGGTCTTCCAAAGCACCAAACCACAAGAAATCTTGTAAGAACACAAAAATAATCAAAAAGAGTAATCTCCCATATATGCAAGATTTGAAACCAAATACCAAAAGACTACAGAGCCAAACATTTCTCCTAGTCAATAACCAGATAACTCTGACAAACTAGTTCACGCAGTGGTGAACATAACTTTTTATCTCCATTGAACTAGAAGCTCAAACTTGGAATATACAATCCATTTAATCTTATGAACACACCTATGAGTTTGTATGGGAATTGGATCAACACAGGAGAAATGAAGACCACACTTAGAACACACTTCAACACAACTTTAATTATTTCTCAAATTTTCTCAAAAGCAATTTGCAAAAACCATCTTCCTCAACCTATATAGTGTTGACATCAATGACAATATTAATGACAACACCACCAAACACATCAATACTTGAAAAACTCTCCCCCTTTTTCATTGATGGCAGCACATGATGTGGAAAACAATCAAAGATAGTATGCATGAATCTTAGAAGCGACAACCTACCAAGCATATAATTTTCACATGATTCTCTCTCCCACATCCTACACAATTTTCAGAAGCAACAACTTTCCAAGAATAGAATTTTCACATGATTCTCTCTCCCCCTTTGACATCAATATAAAAGTACATTCTTTCCAAACAAAGCTTTGTTCATTCCCCCTAAGGAGTACACCCACATTAGATACTACAACAATACACTTCTCTACTCCCCCTTAGGAGTAGACCTCAATCATTAGTCCAGAACAAAAGAGTTTGTGAATCCACTGGATTGATGCACCTCCATGTGCACTTACTTCAAAGAAGGAGGGGAAAAAACCCCTAACTTCCCCCTAAGATACTCAAAATTATCCTTCAGAAGGGCTTTAGTCAATATGTTTGCAACTTTTTCTTTGGTAGGTATGTAGGTAAGTCTAACGTCATTCCTTAATACTTTCTCCCTCAAGAAGTGATACTTGATAGATATATGCTTTGTTATAGAATGCATCACTGGATTCTTTGAAATTTTTATAGCATGTGTATTGTCACAATAGATAGAAGTAGGTTCATCACTCACCACACCTATGTCCATCAAATTTTGCTTCATCCAAAGTACCTGTGTACAATAAGATGTTGAAATATATTTAGCTTCTGCAGTGGATAAAGAAATTGAATACTATTTATTTCTCAACCATGAAACTAATAGTCCTCCAAGAGAGAATGCTCCTCCACTTGTAATCTTTCGGTCATCTACACATCCAACCCAATCAACATTAGTGTAGGCATTCAAAGTGAAATAATTGTCCTCCGGATACCATAGTCCATAGTCTAGAGTTCCTTTAAGATATTTGAATATCCTCTTCACAACTTTAACATGTGCTTCCTTTGGTTCTACTTGAAATATTGCAACTAGAAATACTGCATGCATAATGTCTAGTCTACTAGCATTAAGATACAAAATTCCACCAATCATGGATTTGTATATGCTCTGATCAACTTTAGCAGATTCATCATCCTTACTTAGCTTACATCCGGTTACCATAGGGGTACAAAATGGTTTAGGTTCATCCATTCCAAACTTCTTTAACAATTCCTTAACATACTTAGTTTGTGAAATGAATATCCCTTTGTCAATTTGATTCACTTGGAGTCCAAGGAATAAATTCAGCTCACCAATCATAGACATTTCAAATTATTTTTGTATCTCTTCAGCAAACATCTTACACATACCTTCATTACCACCAAAAATGATTTCATCAACATAAAACACAACTATCAGAACCTTTTTTTTTCTCAACCTTGAATTAAATATTATTGTCTGCTAACCCTTTGTTGAAACCTTGCTTTGTCAAGTATCTATCCAGTCTTGCATACCAGTTGTAGGAGCTTGGTTCAATCCATATAATGCTTTATTGAACTTATAAACCATGTCTAGTTTGTCTGACAATGAAAAACCTTTGGGTTGCTCCATATATACTTCTTCTTCTAGTTCTCCATTCAA
Organism: Sequoiadendron giganteum; assembly: GCA_007115665.2. Taxonomy (NCBI): domain Eukaryota; kingdom Viridiplantae; phylum Streptophyta; class Pinopsida; order Cupressales; family Cupressaceae; genus Sequoiadendron; species Sequoiadendron giganteum. The sequence continues at coordinate 750,121,382 of CM021100.1, forward strand.
AAATGTAGATTTGACATCCATCTGATATACTTTGAAGTATTTATGAGCTGAAAATGGCTAGAACATTTGAATGTCTTTCATTCTTGCTATAGGTGCAAAATTTTCTTCAAAATATATTCCTTCAACCTCTGAATATCCTTTACATACAATTCTTGCTTTATTCCTTATTACTTCACCATCTTCATTTAATTTTTTTTTGAATACCCATTTAGAACCAATTACATTCTTGTTTGTAGGTCTAGGGACTAGTTCCCATGTCTCATTCTTCTCCATATATTGTAGTTCCTCTTTCATTGCTCTAACCTAACTTTCATCATCACATGATTCATTCATAGTCTTAGATTCTATTTTAGAAAGTAAACATAAGTTTACCTCAACCACTTTGCTTCTTGTCTTCACTCCTTCACTTTTTTCTTCAATTATCTATTCCTCTAGATGATTTTAATGAACATATTTAGGAGTTTTAGGTCCAAGTTCCGGAATTTATTCTTCTTCACTTTGTTCTTTTCTTCTGTTTCTTCTTCTTGTATTGGCACATAGATTGGTTCATCAGGTTCAACTTCAATTTTTTCCACCGGTCTATACATGGTTTCATCAACCTTGACATTAGTACTTTCAATTATTTTTCTCGGTATTTTATTTAAACATCTATAAGCATTACTGTTATTTGAATATCCAAGGAAAATTCATTCATCACATCTAGAATCAAATTTTCCAAGATTTTCTTCATCTCTTCTAATGTACCATCTACTTCCAAATACCTTAAAGTACTTTATAGTAGGAGTCTTACCAGTCCATAACTCATAAGGGGTCTTAGTGTTGTTACCTCTTACTTTAACTTTGTTAAGAATGTAAATAGTAGTGTGAATAGCTTCTCTCCAATACACATCAGGAACATTTGCTTCTTTCATCAAATTCCTGGCAATCTCTTCCACAGTTCGGTTCTTTCTTTTTACAACAACATTCTGTTGTGGGGTTCTAGGGGCAAAATACTATCTTTTTATACCATGCTCTTCATAGAATGCATTGAACTACTTGGATGTAAACTCTCCACCTCTGCCTGGTTTGCCTCATTTTCTACTCTTTCCTTAAACACCTTGAATCTATAAAGAGCTTGAGACTTTTCTCTAAGAAATGTAACCCATGCCATCCTAGAGTAATCATTAATTAAAAGCATAAAGTACCTGTCACCATTCAGGATTCCTATTCTTATTGTACTATCGAGGTTTGTATGGATTAATTCTAGCATTCTAGTAGATGACTGATCCTTTGTTTTAAAACTATTCTTGTTTTTTTTCCCATCTAACAACTTTTGTACATTGAATTTGAAGGCTTTATGATTCTAGGCAAATCTCTCACAACTTCTCTAGAATTGATCCTAACTAGATTATCAAAATTCACATGTCCCATACTCCGATGCCAGATCCAACTCTCACTAAGTTGGGAAACAAAACATTGACCATAACCACCTTTGAGTTGATATGTGTTTCCATGAGTTCTTCCAGCTGCAACAATAGCTCTATATCCTTTTCTAATCTCACAAGTGTTATCCTCAAACACAATCTTAAAACATTTGTTGCACATTTGTCCAACACTTAATAGATTATGCCTTTAACCTTTTACATAATAGACATCATCAATGTTATTTTTTCCATCAAAGCTAATTGTTCCTTTACCAACAATCTTAGCACCATAATCATCTCCAAACATGACTATGCCTCCATCATAGTTCTCAAGTTTAGTAAACTTACTATTATCTCTAGTCATATGATTTGAACATCCACTGTCAATTACCCAGAATTCTTCATCATGTTTGCCATGAAAATTAGTTACTAGAGTACCTTCTGATTCATCCTTCTTATACTTCATACTAGGTTCTTTTGCACATTTATTTTCCAAGGGTAGAAACAAACATTCATCTTTGTCTTCTTCAAGGTCAAATTCATCATTAGAGATTCCCACATCTTCCTTAACATAATACAAATTCTTGAACTTCCTATCTTTATTATCCTTGTAATTATTGTTATTATCCTCATTCTTCTTTTGTGTAGCTCTATTAGGACATCTTGATGCATAATGACCAATATTTCCACAACTAAAACACTTAAAGGGAAACTTACCTTTCTATTTACCAGTACCTTTCTTTAATATCCTTGTGAAATTTTCTTCCAAATCTTCTGCATCATCATCATCTTCTATCTTCATGGCTTTAAAGGTTGTTTCGGTCTTCTCCTTATCTCTTGCAAATTTTCTCATCTCAAATGTAGTCAAGACACCAAATAGATGTTCCTTATTGAATGTCTTTGGATCATATTGTTCTTCAAGTGCAGATACTTTTTCACTGTAATTATTTGGTAAGGTCATTAAGATATTCTCAATTATATCTTCATCCTTCATGGTACCACCTTGATTCTTGATTTTATTTGCTATAGTTTCAACTCTCTGATAATAGTTTGCAATGTCTTCTCCATCTTCCATTCTTAGATTCTCAAATTTTCACTTAACGGTTAGTTTCCTTAACAATTTTACTCTCTCATTTCCTTCATAAATGTATTTCAATTTTGTCCATATTTCATTTTTTGTAGTCAGAGAAAGAACTTTTTCTCTTTCATTTTTATATAAAGCACTAAATATAGAAAATTGTGTTCTTTCATTTTCTTCAAAAGTTGCAACCTCATTAGCAAAGGAAGGTTCGACTGTTGGAATCACATACTTTGTCTCCACATATTTCCAGGTATTAAAACTGAGTGAAATCAGATAACTTCTCATCTGCTCTTTCTAGTCACTGTCATCAGCTCCATCAAACATAGGAAGATGCAACTTGTGTGCCATCTTATCTACCTCAAGCGGTTAGAAAACCCAAGAAAAGGCATTGATTAAGCACATTTAGGTTAAAATAGGTTCATGAGGCTCAAATACTTAATCAAATCCTAGAAAAGTGTGAAAGTTGACTACAACACTTTATAACACTTTTACAAGGCACAGTTTAAATGCATTTTATTTAGTTTCCAAGGGCTCAAGACCTAATTTGAATGTTCCAAACACCTTACAACACCAAATTAAGGAAACATTTAAGCTTAATTTAACAAGCAACTAAAACTATGTGAAAATATGATTGATGACATTTTTTGACAGTACATTTAGCCCCCACTTTAGTAAGAGGATGAACTTTCTTCAAAATCACACTAAATTAAACATTTGAGAGGGGTCCAATTGTACCAATGTGGTTGACAAAGGATGACACAGATCAAAGGAGGTTGCCAAGCCCCTAGAATATGATATCCTTCATCAAACCAACATGAGCACAAAAGGGCACACACAAGGTGTAAGATTTGCAGAAAAACAAGATACACAAACATACAATGCCAAATATATAAATAAGAAAGAAACGAATAAGATGGGTGGATCTAGCTTTGAAAAAAATGCACTCACTATGGGGCCACAAAATTCAGTTGTCTATAGGGTGAGTATCCACAATATCCTCACTCTGGGGCCACAAAACTTCAATTCATCCATGGGGTGAGTAATCCAAAGAGGTGGTACACATGACTGGTATGTGCCTACATATGCGAGTGTTAAGGGAGGTCATGCCTCCATTCAAATCCCATACAACCAGTCCAAAGCTATAACTCCTGATAACTTTGATAAGGCGCAACACAATAATGATCTTCAAGCTTCATGAAACAAGAAATTTTTTGTATTCTTGGAGCTCGTGAACAAATATTAAACTTCAAGCTTTATGAGGCAAGAAAAAATTCATATGCTTGGAACTCATGAAAAAACAAGATGGCTCCACAAGCAAGCAAAGTGTGTTATGCAAGGTGGCCATATAACAGGTATTGTAAATGCAAAATAGTGTAAGGAATGTTCAAAGGGATTTCACTTAGTTCATGTAAGGTCTCTTCTTATGGGACATTGCACCTAATATCTCCAAGAGAGGACAAGTCAAAGAAATATTATGCTCTCAGAGGAAATCAAGCCCAATGAAATCACCAAGAAGAGGACACATTGCAAGAAAATAAAACTGTGTAGTGAAACATGAGTGTCGATGTATTTCCCCACTTTAAAGTGGTTGCTAACACCATTGCTATGAGAAATTTCTTTAAAATAGAAGAAGATATGAGAGGCTTATTTGGAAAGACCTATGCCAAGTCATATGTTTCTGTGTCACCAAAAAGTGTATACCTTGGCACTTTTTCACTCATTTAGGCCCTTTCCATTGGATTTTGGCCATGTTTTACCTTGATTCAGTCTTGTAAGCTTGCAATTCAACAATAACCTAACAATGTTTTACTAAGATGTTGTGAAGTGTTGTAACACATTTCCTCACTTTTCTAAGACTCTTTCAACATAATTTACCTAAATAACACATTCTTACACCTTTCTAAGCCTTATGAAAAAGTGTTGTAAAGTTTTATTATGCATTTTCACACTTATATAGGCTTATCACCCCTAAATTAACCATTTTTCTATGCTAATTTGTCCCCTTAATGTACCTTTAGTCTCAACTTAAGTGTTTTTTGGGAGGCAAAGCTGATAAAATTCATTAAACAAAAATGAATTCCCGACCACTACTTAAATTTTGCCAAGTGGACTAGGTCGCCACTTTGGGCGGCCTAGTCCCTTTTGGCATAAATTTCAAATTTAAAATAAAATTCAATGGGAATCTTGCCTCCTAAACCCTAGTGTTAGTCTATCATATTGCATTTCAAGAAAATTAGGGTTTTGCATTTATAAATAAGGGTTTTCACCTTCATTTTTCTCTCTCCCAAGCTCATTTTTACATCTCTCCACAAGCACTGTAGCATTCAAGTCTTTCAAAGCAAGAAAACAAGCATTAGGGTTTCACAAGCAACCTCCATTGGAGCTGCTCTTGAATGTTGCAGATCATCAACAACAAAGGTTTGGTAAGAATTTCCATTAAGTTCATCATTAAATCTTACATTCCTTTGGCTTTCATCTCATTTGGGTTTAATCACCTACAAAGAGGTTTGACTTAGGAAAACCCCTATTTCCTAACCCCAACATTCTCTTGGTCTTTGCATGTGTTTGCAGGTTTTTATGTAGATTTGGTGAAGTAAAAAGTGTTGGAGAAAGTACAAAAATTCTCCTCAAGTCACATCTAAGCATCAAACCCTAAAAAGAGCAAGAAGACAAGTTGTGGGTCATTTTCGGGACTTTCAGACATGGATTGTTGCAGCAAAGGGAAACATCAATCGGGACCCACAAAATCAAACCCTAAATCCTCAGAAAGAAACAAGAGGACTAGGTCACCCCTATTGGTGACCTTGTCCCTATGTTAAGCCCAAAAAAGGGTTTCTATATTTTTGGGTACCCATTTTCTTGAAACCTATTCTGGCAAAGTTTCCCGGCAAGTGGACTAGGTCACCCAACTTGGCATAAGTGTCCTTCTCGTCATTTCAAACATTTTTCTAGAGGATTCTAGGACCATTCATCTAAAACATCACTTTTTCAGGTACACACCCTCTCTCCTTCTCTATTAATTTCCAGATTACTCACATTTAGGGCATATAGCTTAGTTAGTTTGCATTACTTTAGATTTACTTTGTTTATATTTGCATACATTAGATTAGAATAATTTTATTTCAGTTTCAGCCACACAATACACACACACATCACAACCTTCATCAATCATCCCTCCCCCTTTGAATGCAACCTCCAAAAACCCTATAACCACCTAGAGGCAAGAGTGTCATTCTCACACACCAAGTGCTCCTATGGTGAAAAACCCCAAGGGCCTACTAAAGGGATTCCTTTTTCCCTAGGTTTAGCATTACATTTTTGGTGGTTCAGGTTCTGAATTAAACTAAATCATGAATAAGTATGTCACATGTGAGCCAAATTAGGGCATGTCATCCAAATCCCAAGATTTTCTCTTATATATACATGAAAGGTGATCAAATGGCCAAAAGAGGCAACGATAGGTGACATACGTGTTGAAATGCACAAGACAACTAAGAGGGGGGGTGAATTAGTTGTATCAAATTCTTTACTTCTTAACTTATTCAATTCCACTTTATCTTCAATTTGTTATTAAGCGTGAACATGAAAATGTAGATAACAGAAACACAACACCAAAAACACCATATTTACATGGAAAATCCTAATGAGGGAAAACCTGTGGTGAGGATTAACTCATAGTATAGTAGTAATGCAATACTGGATACAAAAGGCTCACTGCCAGAGGGATCACTACCCAAATACAAAGGCTCAATACCTAGATCAAGGGCTCATAGCCTTAGGACTCATTGTCCAAAAGAGAGGCTCACTACCTACAAAAAAATACAAATAAATAGGTAATGATCTACCACTAGGAGTTCCACACATTTCGTAACTTGATCAGAAGATTATGAATACAATGAAGTATTTTTTCCACAATTCACTCTTCCACATTCTTCTTTTCACACTTGTTTGCACACTCTTCTCTTGCTCGAATTGAATCATGGATGGATGTGAAATTCAATACAACTTAACTTGTATTTATACCATCTTCAACCTCAGGAACATTCTCCAAGGTCGGCTATACAATTTCATTTTACAAATTCAAACTAGGTTGGCTACTCAACATTCTCGTGGTGGATAAGAATGTGAGGGGACCAAATACATATTTAATTTAGGACCCAAATAACATCTTGAAGCTCACACATGCTTCCTCAAGCCGATGTAAAACCCAAATGTTACGTATAGACACAAGGCCGGCTAGACCTAATGAAAACACCAATGATATTTGAAGTATGTGCATCTTCAGCAAGATAAACACAGGTGGATTTCTCAACACGCTTCACCAATCATTTTACCATCTTTGAGAACAACTCAAATACATCTATAACAACTTCAAAAAACTTCATTTGCAGAGAACACTTCACTAGTTCAACCGAGACAACCACCAAAAACATAGAGACTCCATAGAAGTTCTTCCAGAGTGCCAAACCATAAGAAATCTTGGCATAACATATAAATGATCAAAAAGAGTAATCTCCCAGATCTACAAGATCTGAAACCAAATACCAAAAGATTGCAGATCCAAAAAATTTCTCCTAGTCAATAACCAAATAACTCTGACAAACCAATTCAAACAGTGGTGAACATAACTTTTGTTCTCCATCGAACTAGAAGCTGAAACTCAGAATTTACAATCCCTTTAAGCTTATGAACACACCTATAAATCTATATAGGCATTGGGTCAACATAGTAGAAATGTGGACCATAATACCGAATCACACTCAAAACACACTTCAACACAAATTTTATTATTTCTCAAATTTTCTCAAAAGGAGTTGGCAAAAACCATCTTACTCAACCTATACAATGTTGAAATCAATGAAAACATTAATGAAAACACAAAAAAACACATCCATACTTGCAACAATATGAGGAAAAGGCTACCCAACCCCTTGCCCTCACTTAGTGCAGGACAAGGGCAAGCCAATAAGAAACATGCTAAAGTGAAGACTAGTATCAATTAAAGGAATTAGATTATTCAACACAAGGAAGAGAACCACACTCCTTAAGATATTGAATTTTATCACTTAAAACCTTACATTCATTAGTATCATGACCATGAACTCTATGATATGCAGAAAATTAATTCTTGAAGTAAAATTTATTTTGTGTTCTTGGAGGGAGGGATATCAAACAATCTTGGAGGAGTCTCGACAAAATACCTTCTTGATCAATGGTAGATATTGCTTTACTTTTCAACAAAGATATCTCTTTCTTAGCACAAGCTGCTATACCTATACACAAGACTCTTTAGATTGTGAAATTTTGTTCTCTCCTTGAAACGAGGATGTAGAATCTATCAAATTTGAATCATAAGTGTTTTGTGTGCTGACATTAATGTTAAGCGAGGACTTATTTGTTTCTTTCAAAAGATAACAATCAAGACCACTAGTGTCTATCAATTCAGGATGCACTATTGTTAAAGTTGGCTTAGAGGAATCTTTTGTAATAGTGTTGATATTGAGTGAAGGCTTGTTTATTTCTTTCGAGGGACAATAACCTAGACCATATGTTGTTTCTTGCATGTGAGGCTCTATAGGGACATAGATACCTTGTTCTCTAGCACAACATCATTTTCCAAAATATCCAAGTAGTTTCATAATCTCAAAACCCCTTCCATAATTTTTTTCATTTCTTTTGGATTCGATGGTTGTTGATAGTCAATTTCATCAAAGTTTGTTGTGTATGTTCTCTTTTCTTCTAAAGTGTTTAAGGTTGATGCTTTCGAAGGGTTGTCCAAATTTTGTGTTGACAATGATGATTTTTCTTTTCCCTTTTTAGAGCCTTTATTTATGATCTTGTATTCTCCCATGAGTGTAGGTTCAAAATCCAAGGAACCCCAATCATCTTTTAATAGCTTCGTAACTTCTTCAATGTTTTTTCTTTGTCATTTTGTTGCACAGGTTCTACTTGTGTAGTTGATGTTAATGTTTTCAAAGGATTCTCCTCATTTTTCTCATTGTTCAAACAATTGTTTGGTTCGGGATCGTCCTTGAGTATGTGCAATTTGTTATTGTAGACATATTTCATGATACGATGCAAAGTAGAAGGCACACCATTCATTTCATGAATCCATGGTCTCTCTAAAAGGAGTTTATATAAAAGATGATTAGGCATAACATGGATTGATGTTTCTAATGTGACCTTTCTAGCTGTAATAGGTAAAGTAATCACACCAAGCGGTTATTTTCCCATATTGTCAAATCCACTAATGGATAAAGACGAAGGTTGAATTTTTTATCTATCCATGCCAAGCCTATCTAAAAGGGTTACACTACACACATTAAGGGCTAAGCCATTGTCAACAAGGGTTAACTTTATACCTCTTCCCTTGTAGTGAACTATTACCATGAAAGAATCATTTTTTTTTTGCACTTCCAAAGGGGGGAGTTAACTTTGGTGGAAAACAATGTCAACATTTATTCCTTGAATCATGGATGCTATGTCATTTAGGTTTGCACTAGAGGGGACCACAACTTGTTGCAAGGCAGTTTGAAGCATAGTGTGATAATTACGTGAATTTTGAATTAGGTCCCATAGGGATGTCTTAGCAAGAGTATTCTTTAGTTGTTCACCAAGACCATACTCCTTTCCAATTTGTGGAGGAAAACAAGGAGGACTCAATAAGATAGGGTTAGGAAATGGGAGGGATGTTAGAGGTGTTTGTCTTGGTTGAGGATTGTTTCTAGTGTTATATGTATGAGAAACAATGTTCATCTTAGGTGGGTAAGGATAAGTTCAGGTTTTTTTTGAGGTTGTGGTTTTTGGGAAGGTGGGTAAAGGATTAGAAGATTCTGAGGATGTCCCATGGGGTATGTAGGAGGTCCAATAGTCAAGGGGGATCTAATGGAAACTTGTGCATTCATAACCTCAGTGGTCTTTGTTTGATGTATTTCTAATAAAGGGCAATCTAGAATCACCTTTTTACCATCATCCAAGGAATTCGCCTCACTATTGTTGTCATTTTCTTGCACCATGATATCTTCCCTAAGAGGATAGTTGTTAGGAGAACTATGAACCAAATTTTCTTGACATTAAGGATTGGTTCTTCCAAAATGACTTCATCGCAAGTAGGGGAGTGATCAATGGTTGAATTTTCTTGCTCAATAAGGGTTTCCCTAAGTGAATAGGGACAAGTAAGATTCTCATGACCTTCATATATTATATTTTATATCATCAAAGTATCTTCTTCATAGCTATGAGAGATAGTAGGATAAGAACAAGTATGATTATCATGATCATTTATGAATTCATTTCTTTGTCCCATAATCTCATTCTCTTCCACTAAATCATTCCCAAAAGTAAAGGGAGAATGGAGGCCAGGTAAGGTGATGTTTAGAAATGTGTCGATGATGTCATTATCTTGTGCTAAAATATTGTCAAATGTAGGAGATTTTATAGAAGAGGAGATTTCAACAATGTCATGATTCTCAATGAGTGCATCTTCTAACAGCGAAATACCTTTGTCACATGTAAGAGAGGTATTAGGGGAAGAGAAACTATGATCATCGGCATTATTTAAATTTTCATCTTCTTCTATCACATCATCCACACAAATAGGAGAGATAAGAGGGGGTGTAGGTTTAAGGAAAGTGTCAACATTTTAACTCTCTTCAACTAAGAGACTCCCATAAATAGGGAATGCATTGAATGAATGACTAACATGTTTATTGACTAACTTTTTCTTTGCAAACTTGGAAAAGACTGAAACTAGCATTTTTGAACAATAATGTATACAAACTCAAAATATAATGTAAAGACTTAAATTGAAATGCAATTTTCAGTTTTCAAACAAGCTAATTTACTGATTACACTATGCAATGAATTGAAAATGAAATGTGGTAAATGAATTTTTTTAATGAAGAAATGCATGAATTGGACCAATTTAAGCTAGATTTAGTGAAATGTATGTAATGTAGAAACTCTATTAGCTGAAATAACTAACTAATGGAAGATAATAGAACTACAGAAACAAGGTTTTTAATGCTACTAAATGCAGTTTCAGATTTGCATTGGGACTGATTCACCCAAGGTGGCAAATGAGTTCCAATAAGGATTTCTTTTCAAAAATTTCAAAAAAAATTAAATGATTTTTATGCTTTCTAGTGTGTATGGGTTGTAAACTAAATACAAATGCAAATTTCAATTGATTTTTTATGATTTGAGATGCAAAAATGCAACCTATATGCACTTTCACTAATGGAAAAATTTAGAAACCCTAGATGCCAATTAACTAATGCAAACCCTAATGTAAAGTCAATGCAAGCTAGATCTAGGATGATGATGGACTCCAAATCAGAAAACAAGTTATTCTAAATGTAGGTTCACCAAAATGATTAGTTGAAAAATGGATGCTTTATGGTTTAGGACATAGAAAATCACTTTTCTCCAACTAGCATTCAAGGATTCCCTAGAGATCTCAACCCAAGAGTGGAATAAAGGTAAGAGATTTGAGAAGGGAATATCCTAGGGGCTGATATAAACTAATGAGGCATTCAGCACCAAGCTAGGGCTTGGAAGAATGTATGAAATGCAAGATCTAATTGTAGACATCCAATTTTGGACACTTACATTTGTCCAAATTTATCCCTTTTCATCTAAACATCCTCTTATTCATGTTAATTAGGTAATGTTGCTATTATCTAATTAATACCCTTAATCCCTCTTAAATCCCTACGGTATTTAATTAATGATTAAATACCTTACCCCATTTACTCTCTTTTTTCATCAAATGAATTAAATAAATATGACATTTATTTAATTCCTCACATGTCACATCATCTTCCCTAATCCTAATCCATCTCCTAATCCCATCATTAGGGATGTGCGCATGGCTAATCCCTAATTAGGATATGTCACATCCTCCAAATTTTGCAAGTTGGCTCTTAATCTTTGTTAGCCACTAATTATCTTCTAATCAGTGATTAGTCAATCTAATCAATCCCCCTTTGGTCAACTCTCTCATTCTCCAAGGAATTTTTAATTCCTTTTTGTCTTCCCCATGTGAATTTAAAATTCACTTTTGATTCCTCCAAGGAACATCCCTCTTCCCCATGAATTTAAAATACACTTTTGATTCCTCTAAGGAATCTCCTCTTCCCCATGTGATCATTGAAAGGTCACATCAAGTCACATGGAAGCCAAGAACCTTCCATTATAAGGGCCTTGTTTTATCCACAAGGCACTTTTCAGCCTCCTCCATAAGAACCTTGTCATATCCACAAGGTTCTTATCATATGAATTTAAAATTCATATTTATTATCCCAACCACCTTATCCACTCCAATCATGTGAATTAAATATTCACATTTATTTCTCCAACCAATTCTCTCTTCTCCATGAGGATTTTTTGAGAAATAATAAAATTCCTCATATGTCACTTTCATTCTCACTTGGGGACAAGAGGTTCCTTTTTGAGGAAATCCTCTCATCCCCCAAGGTACTTGTAAGGTACTTGTCCTTCCTCCACATCATTTGTACCTTGTCCATCTCACTTTACCCCTTGGATAACTCACCTACCACATGTCAAGATGTGAGGGCTTGTGAGTCCTCAACTCAACACAACCCTCCATCTTGGCCATGGTGGCTCAATCATGACCATTGAATTATCTAGAGAATTTAATTTCCTCTATAAATATCCCCCCTCTTCCTTCATTAAAGAGATTTAGAATTCATGCATTTTAGAAGCCAACTTATGATTCTAAGTCATTCAAGAACCAATTAAGCATTTTCTTTGCATTCAAGAGCTCATACCCATTTAGTTTTACTCATCACCTATCCCCCTCATCTTGCATCCTCCATCCATTGTTCCTTTGCATTGCCATGAAGGAGAACATATTTCCATCTACATCAAGGGCCAACCAAGGAGATCAACATAAGATTTATAATCATTTCATTATTTTTCATCTTTCTATTTTGTGCTTTACTTTAGCTAATAATTGAGGTAGTCTTGTGTTCTTTTCTTTGCATTTTTAGTAAATTTTGCATATTTAGGAGTAAGAAATGCATGCACACATTTCTAGTATGCATGGATGGACCCACAAATAGGTCATTTCTTTTAAAGTTTGTTGTTGTTTGCATTTTTGCAAGTTCGAGTGATGCAAAAAACTGACTACGCCCTTGCAGAGCTAGCCACGCCCTAATAGGGGCAGCCATGTCCGGGCATAGACACCTCTCTGTAGAAACATTTGCATTTTTCTTGTTGATTGTGTTTGTGTAGGTTCGAGTGACATAGAAAACTAACCACACCCAGACATAGATGCCCCTTGGTGAAAACTTATTCATTTTCATCCATTATCTAACCCGAGGGGTGACCAAGTCCTACAAAGAGGCTTGTCTACAAAAAACTAGCACCAAAAGCTCTCTATTTTCATCAGAGAGTTGACCATGCCCTTGTAGAACTGACTACGTCCCAACAGAGCTAGCCATGCCCTAGCAGGGGTGGCCACGCCCAGGAATAGATGCCTCTCTATAGCAAAAACAACATTTCAGCTCCCAGTTTTCACCAACAAAGGAGGCCAGGTCTGAACATAAGGGTTTTATACTAACATTTGTGTAGGAAATTTACAATTGACAAAGAATAGTGGAAAAAATACTAATTTGTTTCTTGCAGGATGAAAGGACCTTTAGTTAGTTGTTTGTTTTCACTCATTTTACACTAATTAGGCACATAGATTAAGTAGGAAGGGTTAAAGAATTTGTTTTCTTTGTCTAAAAAGTAAGCTACCGACATATCCAATCCCCTTGTGCCATTTGGTGATCTTGGGTGAAGAGAAATCCTAGCTTACTTTGTTCTTTGTGTTACCCAAGGGGGTGAAAATCATTCAATCTTTCCCCTTTCACTTTGTGTGAGCCTCAGGAGTAGCTAAAAATGATTAACATTTTATTTTTAGTGGGACTTGCTTGGGGATTTCATCACCCTAAGGGACGATCTCAGCCACGTGTACCGGCGGGGTATAAAAAGGGGGGAGAATGAAAATTATACCCCAATCCAATTGTGTCATAATTAGCAAAGTGTCAAAGCTAGGGTGATACCTAGATAGATGTGAAGATTTGGTTTGAGCCTTTCAGTATCTTGTTGTGGTTCCCGACTCATGCTTGTGATAGATTGGTGTTCACAGTTTGGGCCTCACGTACCATGTGTATATCGAGGACTCCCTAGATTGCCTTGTTTATCCTAGTTAGAGAACCGTGTTGGCCATACCCTTCTTACTAATCTTAGGATTTTTCTGCTTGAACTATCTTTTCTAGGTAAAACCAGTGCATATCTTATAACTCAAGTCAGTCTTGCCACTTTTCTTATTATTTTCAAGTGTTTTCAATCCTTTTCCATAGCCATTTTTCACCTAGGTCAAGTCGGTAGGGGAAACCACACCCTTACAGAGCTATCCATGCCCTAGCAGAACCGGCCACCCCCTAGCAAGGGCAGCCGTGCCTGGGCATAGCCACCCCTATGCACTAAAATAGCCATTTTTGAACCCTATTTTCACCTGAAGGGTGGCCATGCCCAAAAAAAGTCATTTCTCAACATCCCCTTGTCATTTTTCAGTCCATTTACCCATTCTGACCATCCTTTCGTCCATTTTGGATATCCATTTGCCCATTCCAAGCATCGTTCCCCCTTTCCAACTAGTTGTTCACCCGTTCTAGGAAGTTGTTCACCCATTTCAAAAAATTGTTTTCATGTTCTGAGTGTTGTTCCCTTGTCTGGGGTACCCGTTTACCCATCTTGACCATCTGTCTATCTATTTTAGATATCCATTTGCCTGTTCTGAGCATCATTTCCCCTTTCTGACTAGTTCTTAACCCATTTTGGAAAGTCATTCACCCGTTTCGAGTGTTGTTCCCTTGTCTGGGGTATCCATTTACCCATTCTCAGCATCTGTCTGTCCATTCTAGATATTCGTTCTCCTATTTCGTCGACACGTTCACCAACTTAGAAAAATCATTTTTCCATTCAGGGTGCTCGTTCCATCATTTAGCAAGTTTGTTTCACCATCCATCAGGCTTGTTTGGTCTCGTTCTTGATTTGGACAAGCTCAAAAACCAGTCAGGTGACCTTTCCCTTGTAGAGGGGCGGCCATGCCCAAGTAGGGGTAGCCATGCCCTAGCAGGGGCGACCACGCCCGAGCGCATGCGCCCCTTGGAAGAAACATCATCATTTCATTGAACAAACCACATAGGTTCTTCTGAGAACATCATTAGATTCCATATCTATCATCAAATCATCCATCCCAATCATTTAGACTTCGTTTTGATGGTTTTGATTTTTATGTAGAAACTTCCAGAGGCCATAACTTTTGACTCAGGTGTTCGAATTGGCTGAAATTTTATGGGTGGTTGCGTTATGAGGTGGCATGTGGATTCCCAACAAGTTTGAGTCAGTTGGACCCCATTTTGACACATTTTTGGGGCCTCAAACTTTCATCTTAACCCTCAAAATCACAATTTAGTGTTTTTTCCAGTTTTTGAAAAATCATTTTCATGAATAACTCATAATGCATGTCTCATATTTGGGATGTAAGTTATAAATTCATCCTATCTTATTTTTGGATATTTTTGGGAAAAATTTGGACTCTCAAAGGTATGCCTATGAAGTCTCGTAAAATGGCAAAATTTGACAATTTTTGAAAACTACCAAATCTGGCAAAAATCTGATTGTCAACACCTTATGTCCTCTAGTCAAAACCCTTGAACTTGGTTTATAATAAATCCTATCATATCCTTTGATCCAATCCTAATCTAAGCCTTAATCCAATCCTAATTTGAGCTTTAATCCCATCGCATCATCATAATCTGAGCTTCATTTGAATCCCAACTTGAGCTTTAGTCCACCTATATCTTCTTCCAATCCTTCCATTATCTATTCTTTCCTTCTAATATGTCTCCATCATGAATCCTTATCCCCCTCTCACATGACCCATAATAGTAGTGAAGGGGAATCCTAACTACGTTGATGATGATAATGAAAGTCTTGTTGATCACAAAGAGTGTAATATAGATCCCCTTAACACAATCATTGCTAGAAAGCTCTCTCCAATCACCTCCCAAAATCCAACTACTCCTCCAAACTATCCCACCATGCCTTCATCTGCATCTACTAATAGTCCTTATGCTACCCTTGATAAGGGATATCCAACATCCTCACCATCGACATATTCATCATGTCCTCCCTCTCAACCTCTATCCTATCCAACATTCATATCCTCATAACCTTATCGTCATCAAAAATCCCAATACCTCTACCTTAATCCCACATCCCAATCTTCCCATCATAATCCAACACCCACACCTTCCTATCACAGTCCCCCATCCCAATATTCCTCTTATCCTAATTTGCCATCTCAATCCTCTTATCCTAATCCATCATCCCTATCCTTCTATGCTAACCCACCATGCACATCTTCCTATGGTGGCCCACCACCTCAATATTCATGTTTTAATCCAACATCCACACCTTCCTATCACAATCCCCCATCCCAATATCCTTACATTAATTCCACATCTTTCCATCCTAATCCTCCACCCATGTCCTCCTACGAGAATCCGCCACCCACATCTCTCCATCCTAATCCATCATCCACATATTCCTACTATTATCCATCATCCACATCTTCCTACTATTACTCATCGTCCCAATCTTCCCAGCCTAATCCAGCATCTACACCCTCCTACATCACTCCCTCTTTCACCACATTATATCTTAATCCTCCATATAATCATAACCCACCTAGTCCTTCAACCACTCATAGTCCTCCATCTAGTCCTATTCATTCCTCTAATACTAATCCTAATCCACCCATCCACTCATATAATCCTCCAATCCCTAACCCTAATCCTCCATCTCCTCCTAGCCCTCCATCCAATCCCATCCACTCATCTAATAATAATCCTCCATCTCCTCCTAGTTCTACATCTAATACTAATCCACAAATCCCTAACCCTAATCCTCCATCTCCTCCTAGTTATACATCCACTTTCATACCTTCACTAATCCTAATCTACCAATCCCTAATCCTTCATCCATTCCCATCCCCTCATCTAACTCTAATCCACCAATCCCTAATCCTAGTGCTCTAACCATCTGTGATCCTCCATCCATTCTCATCACCCCACCTAATCCTACATCCATTCCAAATGTCACCCAAGGACTCATGACAGAAGAGACACCATTCCCTCCCACTCTATCATGTACAGTCACTAGTGATGAGGCCATCCTTCGTCCTACACCCATCACTACCATTACCATTCCTAACACCATCCAAATAGTTGATTCTATCACACCCATTTAGTCCATTGAATCCCATCTTCTATTACTAGATAACCCAATCCATTGTAGACATCCAATCCACTCCCCATAGTCCTAATATTACTGAAATTCAATCCCACAACCTTCATGAATCCTCCATCCTCCTATCTCCCCCACTTGAGGAGTCTGTCCCACACTCTTTCGTTATCGTACCTCCCACACATGTTAGGCCATGCCAAGGGCTTGATTCAAAGCATACAAGCATATCCCCTCCTCCAAATACAAATCTTACCATCCCCTCCACTCCATCCCATGATCATAATTCCCCATCCATCCCATATCACGGTTCCTTCCCTCACCCGAATCCTGATCCTACCACCCTATCTACTCCATCTCAAGACCACACTAGCTCGTCCACTCCATCCCATGATGCCCTTTGCACCCAAGGTCCAATCACTCCATCTCATGAACCCTTATCACCCATTGGCACAAATCTGGATCATGTCATACCATCTAATCCCTCTCCCGATCCCTTATTACTAATTCCTCTGGATGCTTCTATCTCCTCATCTCCATCACATGACCCTCCATCACAACCTATTATTGTCACCCCAACACCACCTTTATATCACCTTGATAACATTACACTCATCCATGATGGTCTGCTTGGAGAATAAAAACAAAGTATATGCACCACCCATCCTCCTTCACCTAATAATGCACTCACATCATGCTTCCAAACAAATAAGCATCCTACCATAGATCACATGCTCAAGAACATGAACTATCAAGGAAAAGGTTTAGGCCTTAATGATCAAGGTACTTTAGAGCCCATCCAAGTCAAATAACATCCAAGCACACATGGTCTTGGATATATCTCCCAAGAATTTTACTCCAACGATGTTGGTAAAACCTCTATACATCCTAAATGATCCTCTTCTAAAGGAACAAGAGGAACTTCTCACCGATCCACCAAATCATTTGTTGACTCCCCCCCCCCCCTCCATCATATTACCTCAAAACAATTTTCCATCTTCCTCCTTCATCCTCTAAATCCATTTTAGGTCCTTATGTCCGTCCACCAACCTTCATACATCCTCCATATACACAGTCTATTTTGGGTCCTTATATCCCAAAATCACCTCCTCCATCTAATCCTATTCATCCTTTCCTCCATCCATCACCTATCCCTAGTACACAACATAAAAATTCTAACTTCATAACTCCTAATCAAGATCAACAAAGACACCCCTCCATGCATGCTATCTCACATCCTCCATCCACACATCCTCATCAAAAGCCTACTTCTATCACTCCATCCACATCCTCTCCACATCATCCACCTCCCCATACCCATCCCATTGCTACTAAAATAATTTTGGATGCCAAACAAAAAATGTATAAATCCAAACATCCACATGAATCTAAACCTCCTCATTTCCCCTTCAAAAGACGTGTTGAAGAAAATAAAAATCAAGTCCAAAATTCAAATCAATCCAAATGGCCAAGAAGGCCCACTAAAGAAAAAATCCAAACCATGTGGATTCCCAAGAAAAAAAATGCCATTCCTTCAAATGAAAAATCCCTAACAACATCCAAATTTTCTAATCCCAAAACTAATCATTCACATCCTCAATCTCCTAAATTTGTTTTGGGTCCTTATGTCCCAAAATTCACTATCCCAATGCCTCCATTATCACCACATTCTCCATCCATCTACCCTCCTATCATTTCACATCCACCACATGTTCCAATGTTGGTCATGAACACCTTCCCCTATCACACATCCACTCCATCATTCCATCCATACACTTTCCAACACCCCATCCACTATCCCCCATATCTCCCCCATCCAATCCCTTTGATCCATTCCCTTGCATAATCCATCCATTCTAATAAGGTTGTACCAACATCCAATGGTCACTTTACACATGGGATCTTATTACCTCATATGGAACTTGATGCTTGAGTCCTCCATCCATCTGCTTTATCATATGTCTTCTGAATCCATATTCTCATCCATCTCCATCCAAAAAGTCCCAAAAGTCCGAAAAATAAAAAAACATTAAAAAAACAAAAAAAAAAAAATAGTAAAGCGAAAATCATTCATCCAATGGTGAAAACTTGGAAAACAAGAACCTTGGATAAGTACCATGATGAAACTTGGCAAATAGGCGTCATGCATTCGGCAGTAGCTTCCACCTACGCATCCTAAATCTACCTATCTTCCACATCCTACCTATCATATCCCATTTGTGTCTAGTCCCTCCATCTTCCTTATGATCTTGACCTAGATAGGAGCACCCATATATATGCTTTGGACACCTCTTGGCATACATTCCCCTCATCCATATGTCATCATATTCCTTATCCACCTCTATCTATCTTCCATTTTCCATGCATCCTATCCACCTCTATCTATCTTCCATTACCCATCTCACTCCCTTATCCACCCATCTTGATGTCCCTCTTGCCTCATCATGCATGACACATATAGAGTGGGGGCATCTCCTTGTTTTTTATAGAGTCCTTGGAGACATCGTCCATCCATCCCTCCAAGTAATCCCTTCCATCTACCAAATCCTTATCTTCCTATACTCTCATCCACTAGTCATTTTTTGTCCTTTCATCCTTATCTCCCCATCCCTTTATCCTTATCCCTCTATCCACCTATCCTAGCATCTTTCTATCTTCCCATATTTATCCATCCATCCCTTTACTTCTATTTTCCTCCTATCTCATAATTCCTTGTCATTGGTATCTAGCTATAGGCTACTCCCACACAATCCAATGTTGTACATTACACTATCATCACTCCTATCTATTCCTCACATTTGTCTCATATTATATAAATTTTCATCATTCCTCTATCCATCGTCTTGTCCTCACACTTCATCTTTTGATGATTTGGATACCTATCCCATCCCTGAGCTTCACATAATCTGCATCCAACATATCAACCATCCTATCCACATGACCTATCTTGGATCATCATATCAGCTCCATCATTGTATCTCCTTATCATGGTCATCTCATCATCCCTTATCTATCTTCTCTCTATCCTTGTCAATCTATGTTTCCCCTATGCTTTCACATAGGAAAGGTTTATCATTTGATCTGCCCCCAGGGCTTTTCTTTTTGTCTCATTTGTCATCCTCCCTCATTTGTCTTTGGCCCTGTGTCGAACTACATTGCCAATGTTCTTTCATGTAGGAAAGGTTGATCATTTGATTTCCCCCTAGGGTTCTATCTTTTGTCTGTCTGTTGTCTTCCATCATCTGTCTTTGGCCTTGTATCGAACTACGTCACCCTTGTGCTCTCACATAGGCAAGGCTAAATCATTTCATCTACCACTAAGCCATTTTTCTATCTAGTCTTTGTCATCCATCTAAGTCTCCATTATCCTCTTTTTGCTTTTATCCATGGTCTTTTCTTGAACTACGAGGGCTCTGTGCTTTCACGTAGGAAAGGCTGATCTTTGATCAACCCCTGAGCCCCTAGGTCTTTAGGGTATGTTGGTCTTGTGTCCCCTAGGTCTTTAGGGTTTTTTTTGTCTTGTGTCCTATCATCTTGTCATGTCATCAAGAATGTCCCTATCATAGTTGGTGCTTACAAACAAAGGTCATTCATATCACGAGATCCAATCAACTTCATGTATCCTACGTAATATCGATCAATCAATCTATCCTCCATATTTGGTCTCAACAGAATGTACCCTTCCTAATAGACCGCATCAATCCCATCCATCCTTTTGATCCTGTGGAAAAGGACGTTTGAAATTTGATTGTGATCTTTTGATGCTTTTGACATTTTGTTTATCATTTGAACTCACTATCATCACTTGTCAAGGCCGCCATTATCTATCATATTATGGTGTGTTTTGACTAGTTAACATAGGGGTATATCTTGATCTATTTATGTTTTTGTCTTCTTGGTTGTCCCATGTAGTACCCACCAAGATCCCCGAGGTCTTGTGTTATGCTAGGACATCCTTTTGTGCTTGTGGTTATCCCAATACTTGGCCCGACCAAAGTCATCGTGACTTTGGGGTGTTGGGATAGCCTTCTTTTCTATTGTGTATGCATTAGAAACTAATCCACCTTGGTTCTACATACCATCGTATCTAGTGTCTTATGCTTTAGCAAAAATCAGTGCTCTGAAAATGAAAAATTGCATCTCCATTGCATTGCATTTTTACCTCCATCATCATTCATTTTCACCATCTAACATCTCCATCCAATCCTAATCCATTCAATATGGCACAAATCATCTAATCACATCTTTGGTCTTGTTCCTAGCCTTTCTACAAGCCTTGACCCAATCATCATCATCATCACCATCATCTAGATGTATCTTTCCCTATCCTTTTGTGTTGTTTTGGGATGTATCCTTCCCTCATGAATAACACTATCATCATCATCAGTGGGATGTATCCTTCCCTATCCTTGTGTGTTTTTGGGATGTCTCATTCCCTTATCAACAACACTCCATCAACCATCAGCCCATCCTGGCTTGTAGCTTGACTAGGGCAACATAATATTTGTCCTGGAATCCATTTGTGCTCTCCAATCGCCTATCAATTTTCATCCTCTCTTACCCATCACTTTGCATCATCTTCCTCATCTCCTCTTTCATCATCTCATCCATTTTGAGAGCACATCCATCTTCTCTTAAACCTGCATGTCCTCTTGAGGGGGCATCCTCAATCCCTAATCTTCATCTTCACCCCCATCATCTTTCTTCCTAGTCACTCTTTTGATGACTCGGGCATCTTTCCCAATCTAACCATCTTCTTCCAAGTTCTATGTTTTAACATTCTTTGAAATGATGTCACTTTGTAACACCATCTCAAAGAGGGGAAAAAGGTAGACATCCAAATTTACCCCTTTTCGTCTAAACATCCTCTTATTCACTTAATTAGGTAATATTGCTATTATCTAATTAATACCCTTAATCCCTCTTTAATCCCTAAGGTATTTAATTAATGATTAAATACCTTAACCCCTTTACTCTCCTTTTTCATCAAATTAAATAAATAAATATGACATTTATTTAATTCCTCACTTGTCACATCATTTTCCTTAATCCTAATCCATCTCCTAATCCCATGATTAGGGATATGCACATGGCTAATCCCTAATTAGGATGTGTCACATCCTCCAACTTTTGCAAGTTGGCTCTTAATCTTCGTTAGCCACTAATTAACTTCTAATATGTGATTAGTCACTCTAATCAATCCCCCTTTGGTCAACTCTCTCATTCCCCGAGGAATATTTAATTCATTTTTGTCTTCCCCATGTGAATTTAAAATTCACTTTTGATTCCTCCAAGGAATCTCCCTCTTCCCCATGAATTTAAAATACACTTTTGATTCCTCCAAGGAATATCCTCTTCCCCATGTGATCATTGAAAGGTCACATCAAGTCACAGTTAAGTGCACAAAGATGGTTGCCAAAAAGGGGACTTAAGTGGACAATTCTTTTCTGAAATCGGGAAATATTGACCTTGGACGTGAAATTTAGGATACTTACACTCAAAATTTTGAGATGGAACAAAGAGAAGGATTCAAGTGCTCCGAGTCTACTTTCTAAACTATTAATTTATTTTGAAAATGGTTGATATTAAGGGGTTCAAACGAGGGATGTACACAAATTGGTGTTATTTTCGTCAGAAAAACATAACATAGAAACTCTTGTACGACCCTCGTACAGTGAATTTTTTTTTTGTATTTTTAAAATCGCAATAGTCAGAAGTTAGCTAATAGTATGTAGTTGATGCACAATTTTTCTGATAATTTTTTAATGAATATTTGATTTTTTACTAATTTTCGAAGTGGAAATTTCCTGAAAAACCGAATTTTGGCCATGCTACCCCTACAAATTTTGGAAACTAATTGATTTTTTTAAATTTATTTTTTAAAATTTGTAGAATGGAGTCTAGTTTCTAAAAATGTAAGTTATTTGAAAAATTGATTAACGGATAATTTATAATGAAAAAAATACCAAACACTACATTTTGGCAAAAAAAAGACATACAGATAAAATAAATTATGGATGAAAGGCTTAACATTTTCAGAAAGTGAAAAAAATTACATCGTTAGATAGCTAAGAGAGAACCCAACATTACCCATGTTTTCGATATTTTCGATATTGAACCACGCGCAATCCTGACGGTGAGCACGAACTTGATTTTTAGAAATATGGTAGATTTTTTAAAAACACGTCTTTGGTCGTTGGGAATTCCCTCTAAGCCTTTGGGTTGGTATTCTGAGGAAAATACCAAGCCTAAGGCTCGAGAATTCCCAAAGAAAGATATAATACAAGTGCGTTATAACGTGCTCACATTATATCTCACTTTTCACATGGTTTTTGCTTCTACGGCAAACATGTCAACTAAGACATAACACGAGCATGTTATAATGCGCTCGCATTATATTT
Source organism: Sequoiadendron giganteum (assembly GCA_007115665.2). Classification (NCBI taxonomy): domain Eukaryota; kingdom Viridiplantae; phylum Streptophyta; class Pinopsida; order Cupressales; family Cupressaceae; genus Sequoiadendron; species Sequoiadendron giganteum. Next base: position 750,144,589 of record CM021100.1, read on the forward strand.
TCCTTTATGTTAAATGCCAATATATTGAATGTATGCTGATATATTTGTATGTTTGTATGTACATGTATGCTTGTATGTCATGTATGCCTCTATGTATGTTAGATTGTATCTACACATGTATGTATGTATGCTTGTATGCATGTAAGATTATATGTACATATGTATTATGCTTGTATGTATCCATTTATGTATGTCTTTAGACAGAGGGATAATTTAGAGAGAGTGAGTCTAGAGAGATGGAGAGGGGGTGGAAGTGAGAGTTAAGAGAGAGGGAGTGGGAGAGAAGGGGTTGGAGTGAGAGGGATTTAGCTAGGTAGGGTGGGAGGGATAGAGGGAGGGAGAGAGAGAGAGGGGGGGTGGGAGAGAGATAATTGAGGGAGAGGGAGAGAGAGATAGAGAGAAAGGGAGAGTTATGTAGGTAGGGTGCCAAAGGGAGAGACTTGAGAGTGTGAGGGGGTTGAGAGGGAGAGACTTGAAAGATAGGTAGTGAGAGGGAGTGTGAGAGAGAGGGAGTGTGAGTGAGAGACCTGAGAGAGTGAGAGGGTGTGGGAGGGAGTGACCAGATAGAGGTAGAGAAAGAGGGGGGTGGAGTGATAGGGACGTATCTAGGTAGGGTTGGAGGGATAGTAGAGAGAGGGGAGAGACACAAAGAGAGACTTACCTAGGTAGGTTGCTAGAGGGAGAGACTTGAGAGAGAGAGGGGGTGGGAGGGAAAGACATGAGAGATAGGGAGAGAGAGGTAGTGGGAGGACAGATTCAAATAGAGTGGGAGGGACGTAAAGAGAGATGGATAGAGGGAGCAAGAGAGGGTGGTGGGGATTGATTGAATGAGAGGTATGTAGAAAGAGGGAGATGGTAGATAGAGAAAATTAGAGAGGGTAGGAGGGAGGGAAGGAGGGAGAGGTGAGATGTATAGATAGGGATAAAGTGATAGAGGTTGAAGGTATAGGGTTGAGGGATTAGGGTGGAGGACCTATAGGGTTGATGGTTTCTAGGGTATTAGGGTTTGAGGTTTGAGGGTTGAGGGAATAGGTTCGATGGTAGAGGGTATTTGGTTGAGGGTATAGGGTAGAAGGTTTAAGGGTTTAGGGTTGAAGGGTTTGGGGTTAAGGGTTTCAGGTTAAGGGTTTATTTGGTTGAGGGTAGAGGGTTTAGGGTCTAAGGATTGAGGGTTGAGGGATTAAGGGTTGAGGGTTGAGAATTGAGGGTTGAGGGTTTAATGTATAGGGTAAAGGGTAGAGGGTAGAGGGTTTAAGGGTTGAGGGTTGAAGATTGAGGGTTTAAGGTATAGGGTCGACAGATTAGGGTTGAGGTTCCAATAAATAGGGTTGAGAGATTAAGGGTTGAGGGTTTAGGGATTAGGGTAGAGATTTTTCTTGGATTTCATAGTATAGGGGTTGAGGGATTAGGGTTTAGGGTAGAGAGTATTGGGTTGAGGGTTGAGGGATTAAGAGGGTATAGGGGTTAAGGGATTAGGGTTTAAGGGTTCAAGGTTCAGGGTTCAGGGATTGAGAGGGTATAGGGGTAGAGGGATTAGGGTTGAAGGGTTGAAGGGTTGAGGGTTGAGCATTGAGGGTTGAGGGATTAATAGGGTATAGGGGTAGAGGGATTAGGGTTGAAGGATTGAGGGTTGAGAATTGAGTTATTAAGAGGGTATAGAAGTTTAGGGATTAGGGTTTAAGGGTTGAGGGTTGAGGGTTGAGGGATTAAGAGGGTATAGGGGTTGAAGGATTAGGGTTTAAGGGTTGAGGGTATAGGGGTAGAGGTATTGGATTTGAAGGGTTGAGGGTTGAGCATTGAGGGTTGAGGGATCAATAGGGTATAACAGTTGAGGGATTAGGGTTGAAGGGTTGAGGGTTGAGCATTGAGGGTTGAGGGATTAAGAGGGTATAGGGGCTCAAGGATCAAGGTTGAAGGGTTGAGGGATTAAGAAGATATAGGGGTTGAGATATTTGGGTTTTAGGGTTGAGGGTTGAGGGATAAAGAGGGTATAGGGGTAGAGGGATTAGGGTTGAAGGGTTGAGGGTTGAGCATTGAGGGTTGATGGATTGATAGGGTATAGGGGTAGAGGGATTAGGGTTGAAAGGTTGAGGGTTGAGCCTTGAGGGTTGTGGGATTAGGGTTTAAGGGTTGAGGGATTAAGAGGGTATAGGGGTTGAGGTATTAGGGTTTAAGGGTTCAGGGTTCAAGGTTCAAGGATTAAGAGAGTATAGGGGTTCAGGGATTAGGGTTTAAGGGTTGAGGGTTGAGGGATTAAGAGGGTATAGGGGTTGAGAGATTAGGGTTGAGGGTCCAATAAATAGGGTAGAGGCTATAGGGGTTGAGGGTTTAGGGATTAGGGTAGAGAGTTTTCTTGGATTTCATGGTATAAGGGTTGAGAGATAAGGGTTTAGGGTTGAGTAATTAAGAGAGTATACGAGTTGAGGGATTAGGGTTGAAGGGTTGAGGGTTGAGGGTTCATGGATTAAGATGGTATAGGGTTATATGGATTAGGTTTGAAGGGTTGAGGGTTGAGTGTTGAGGGTTGAGGGATTAATAGGGTATAGGGGTAGAGGGATTAGGGTTGAAGGGTTGAGGGTTGAGGGACTAAGAGGGTATAGGGGTTGAGGGATTAGGGTTAAGGGTTGAGGGTTGAGGGTTGAGGGTTGAGGTATTAAGAGGGTATATGGTTGAGGGATTAGGGTTTAAGGGTTCACGGTTCAAGGTTCAGGGCTTAAGAGGGTATAGGGGTTGAGGGATTAGGGTTGAGGGTTGAGGGTTGACTATTGAGGGTTGAGGGATTAACAGGGTATAGGGGTTGGGGGATTAGGGTTTAAGGGTTGAGGGTTGAGGGATTAAGAGGGTATAGGGGTTGAGGGATTAGGGTTTAAGGGTTTTGGGTTTAGGGATTAAGAGGGTATAGGGGTTCACTGATTAGGGTTGAAGGGTTGAGTGTTGAGGGTTGAGGGATTAAGAGGGTATAGGGGTTGAGGGATTAGGGTTTAAGGGTTGAGGGTTGAGGGATTAAGAGGGTATAGGGGTTGAGGGATTAGGGTTTAAGGGTTGAGAGTTGAGAGATTAAGAGGGTATAAGGGTTGAGGGATTGGGGTTTAAGGGTTGAGGGTTGAGGGTTAAAGGATTAAGAGGGTATAGGGGTAGAGGGATTAGGGTTGAAGGGTTGAGGGTTGAGTGTTGAGAGTTGAGGGATCAATAGGGTATAGGGGTAGAGGGATTAGGGTTGAAGGGTTGAGGTTTGAGTGTTGAGACTTGAGGGATTAAGAGGGTATAGGGGTTCAGGGATTAGCATTGAAGGGTTGAGGGTTGAGGGTTGAGGGATTAGGGTTTAAGGGTTGAGAGTTGAGGGTTGAGGGATTAAGATGGTATAGGGGTTGATGGATTAGGGTTTAAGGGTTTAGGGTTCAGGGTTTAGGGATTAAGAGGGTATAGGGGTTGAGGCATTAGGGTTTAAGGGTTGAGGGTTGAGGGTGGAGGGATTAAGAGGGTATAGGGGTTGATGGATTAGGGTTTAAGGGTTGAGAGTTGAGGGTTGATGGTTGAGGGATTAAGAGGGTTGAGGGTTGAGGGATTAAGATGGTATAGGGGTTGAGGGATTAGGGTTTAAGGGTTCAGGGTTCAGGTTTTAAGAGGGTAAAGGGGTTGAGGGATTAGGGTTTAACGGTTGATGGTTGAGGGTTGAGGGATTAAGAGGGTGTAGGGGTAGAGGGATTAGGGTTGAAGGGTTGAGCATTGAGGGTTGATGGATTAATAGGGTAGAGGGGTAGAGGGATTAGGGTTGAAGGGTTGAGGGTTGAGCATTGAGGGTTAAGGGATTAAGATTGTATAGGGGTTCATGGATTATGGTTTAAGGGTTTAGGGTTGAGGGTTGAGGGATTAAGATGGTATAGGGGTTGAGGGATTAGGTTTTAAGGGTTGAGGGTTGAGGGTTCAAGGATTAAGAGGGTATAGGGGTAGATGGATTAAGGTTGAAGGGTTGAGGGTTGAGAGTTGAGGGTTGAGGGTTGAGAGTTGAGGGTTGAGGGATTAATAGGGTATAGGGGTAGAGGGATTAGGGTTGAGGGTTGAGCATTGAGGGTTGAGGGATTAAGAGGGTATAGGGGTTCAGGGATTAGGGTTGAAGGGTTGAGGGATTAAGAGGGTATAGGGGTTTAGGGATTAGGGTTTAAGGGTTAAGGGTTGAGGGTTGAGGGTTGAGGGTTGAGGGATCAATAGGGTATAGGGGTAGAGGGATTAGGGTTGAATGGTTAAGGGTTGAGCATTGATGGTTTAGGGATTAAGAGGGTATAAGGGTTGAGGGATTAGGGTTTATGGGTTGAGGGTTGAGGGTATATCTCTCAACCCTAATCCCTCAACCCTCTCTCTTTCTCCCACTCTCCCACTCTCTCCCAGTCTCTCTTTCTCCTACTCTCCCCCTCTCTCCCTACATATTTATCTCCCACTCTCCCCCTATCTCCCTCCCACTCTCCCCTCTCTCCTACCTCTCTATCTCCCACTCTCCTGCCTCCCACTCTCTCTTTCTCTCCTGCTCCCACTCTTCCACTCTCTCACTCTGTCTTTCTCCCACTCTCCCCCTCTCTCCCTCCATCTCTATCTCCCTCTCTCCCCCTCTCTCCCTCCCACTCTCTCTTTCTCCCACTCTCCCCTTATCCCACTCTCCCACTCTCTCCCACTCTCTCCCACTCTATATTTCTCCCTCTCCCCCTCTATCCCTCCCTCTCTATCTCCCACTCTCTCCTTCTCCTTCTCCCTCTCTCCTCTCTCTTTCTCCCACTCTCCCACTCTCTCCCTCCTCTCTGCTCTCCCCTCTCTCCCTCCCTTCTCCTCTCCCACTCTCCCCTCTCTCCCTCCTCTCTCTATCTCCCCTCTCCCCTCTCTCCCTCCCACTCTCTTTCTCCCATTCTCCTTCCAACTCTCCCTCTCTCCCTCTGTGTTTCTCCTCTCCCCTCTCTCCCTCCTCTCTATCTCCCAAGCTCTCCCTCTCTCTTCCTGCCTCTCCTTCTCCCACTCTCGGGTCTCTCCCTCCTCTCTCTTTCCTCCTCTCCTCCTCTCTCACCCTCTATGTCTCCCTCTCTCCCTCTCTCTTTCTGCCACTCCCCTTCTCCCTCTCCCTCTTTCTCTCCCTCTCCCCTCTCTCCCTCCCTCTCTATCTCCCTCTCCCCTCTCTCCCTCCCCTCTCTCTCTCCTCTCTCCTTCTCCCTCTTCCTCTCTCCCTCTATCTTTCTCCTACTCTCTCCCACCTCTCCCCCTCTCCTCCATCTCTATCTCTCTCCACTGACATCCTTGGGGCTCTCCCACTCTCTCTTTCTCCTGCTCTCTCCTCTCTCCCTCCCACTCTCCCCTTCTCCTCTCCTCCTCCTCTCTCCTCTCCGTTTATCTCCAGTCTCCTCTCTATCCTCCCACTCTATCTTTCCTCCACTATCCTTCTCCCACTCTCCTCTCTCTTTCTCCTCTCCACTCTCTCCCTCTCTGTCTCCATCTCTCCCACTATCTCTTCCCTCTGCCTCCCTCCTCTCCTCTTTCTCTCCCTCCTCTCCTCCCTCTCCCTATTTCTCTCCCACTCTCTCTTTCTCCCCCTCTTTCTCTCCCTCTCCCTCCCTCTCTCCATCTTTCTCTCCCTCTTTCTCTCCCTTTTTCTCTCCCACTCTCTCTTTCTCCCACTCTCCCCCTCTTTCCCTCCCTATCTATCTCCATCTCTCCCACTATCTCTTTCTAAACTTCTACCTCTCCCTCCCTCTCTCCCTCTCCCTCCCATCCTCCCTCCCTCTCCCTCTTTCTCTCCCACTCTCCCTCTACCTATCTCTCTCTCTCTCTCACACACACACACTCACCTCTATCTCCTCTACTATAAGGGTGTAGGGGACAAATATAGAATTAGGATAGAGGGTATAGACAAAGAGGGAGAAACTAAATATATTAAGAAAACCATATTTCACATAACGTGCTCGTGTTATAATGTGAGCGCATGTTTTAATCCACTAAAAATGGTAAAAAATTATATATACCCATGATTTCAAGGCCCACAGTCTGCATATTCCCCTAGTTTTGTGCATGCTCTGACAAAAAGTTGCTTTTTGATGATGTTGTGAAGTCTACAAGCATGTTTTTCACATTCCATCACCTTTTCCATGATCTTTCTACCACCTTTGCATGAAATAGTAGAGTTTCCACTTTGAAAGACATATATTATCAATTGAAGTTTGAATTCCATTGAAAATTGATATACAATTAAAGTTTGGAGGGGAAAAAGCTTTTGAACAAGTCAAATTATTGTGGAGTTTGAAGAAAGAAGAAGCTAAGGCTACATAATTGGGTTGAACTCCTCCATTTGAAAGTCTTGTTTTTTCGGTATGCGAAGTCTTTACACATTTTCTTTCATTCTATTATGGCTTGCTTTCATTTTTGTTTTTCATTATAACCTTACATTGTCATTGTAACATAGCATAAATATTATTAGAAACTCAGAACCATTCAATTCATTCATGACACACTAATTCAAGAACTCAATGCTGCAACTTACATGGAAAAATAACAACAAATCATGTGGAAGGTAACTACCAACCTTGATCCAGACATCCAAGTCACTATAATCAACATGTTATTGATTGAAATAAACCAAATACACATTCCAAATATCTCACCAAAATTCATCCTTTAAGACAACTCCAAGCCTCTCCCATTCCTCCGAAGGGTCCAAACACTTTCCAATACCTCTGCACAAACTGATGTAGTACAAAGGAAGAAATCAACACCTTTCTTGACACGCTTATTCAACTATATTTCCCTTCACAACACATTTGATTCATATACTCAAATTAGCATTAAGAGTTCCCAATTCCTTAAGGACTTTCAAAACACCTTGAAAATCTTGAAAATAATTGATTACAATCAACTAGATTTCTCAAAACATCGACCAATGATTATGTCATTCACAACTTGTCTTAAATCTTCTATAATGGCATCATTGTTTACAAACACAAACTATAATTCTTAAGGCACAACCAAACCATTATTTGCTTAAGAAGTCTTTGTTTGAGTTAGTATAACAAAAATGAAAACTTTCATAAGTCTTCCCTTACACATGAACTTAGTTCCTTTGTTCAATGTCCACATTACTAGTAGCCAAGCATCTGCAAACTATCACATATATCTCCCAAACCATGCACACACTTTAGACTGTGATACTCATTTTTGATGTAGAGTTAGAGGACCCAAAACCATTCAAGATGTCAACTTTCCTTCAAGAGGAATCTAACAAGATTAAAAAGGCCTAATGGACCAATCCCAGGACTCCTCCAAGTTGGACAGCAAACATAAACACTATTTCCCACTTTTCACTCTTGGAATCTAGTAGTAGTGCAAAGCCAATTTTAGGCCCTTAACTCCAAAAATTTCCAAAACACCAAGAAAATAAAAGAATGATTCTAGCACCCATTTCAGAGTTGAAAGACATACCTTAATCCATCACATGACTCCTTTGGGAAAACTTTAAGAAAACTAAGCTTTTCACTATTTTAGGCCTCCAAGTATGCCAATTTTACAAAGGAACTACCCTTAGATCCTCACACCAGACTTCCAAACCCAAAAAAAGTCTTTAATTAGGTCTCAAAACAAGATATTTTCTAGGTCTTAGGACCTTACCCGCTCAACTAGACTTCCAATACAAAACCCCCCATTTTTCAATGCAAAGAGGGAGGGTTTATAGAAACTCCTATACTCGTGCCTTCCCAGACCATTCCAAAGAATCAAACATCTTCAAAATAACCTACAAAAGGTCAAAAGTTCATTACATAGACCACTCCTTCAACACTTTTTCAAAATCACTCCTTGGTTCCTCAGATTATCATGGAAAAGTGCTTGTTTCAACCTAAGAACCCCATCCTATTGTCATTAGTTTCATTCCAAGGAATTGTAAACAATAAAAGACCCTACTCTAAAAATTTACATTCCATCCCACCGAGAAACAAGTCGTAACAGTAGGTGGGATGGTCATTTCATAATTAAATTCTACTCAAACCCTTGACTGGCTTGAAATGAGCAGTTTCAGAAAATTGTCAATTGCTCCCTTGAAACGTATTGTTAAGCCCTCATAACTAATGCATTAGAGAGTTAAGACATGTGCCTACAATATTTTATTAGTTTTGTATCAAGGGGAGGCTATATAGATCCGTACAAGTGCAGGAATGTGCAAAAAAACTAGTGAATTTTTGGAAAACAACATTTTTTTATCATAAAAATGGATTTCAAAATGAACAATACTCCTGTATTTTTATTTCATTTCCATTTTGGATGCTCTTTCTTTTTCTCTTTTACTTTGTGTATTTGTAAGTAAACTACTAAAAAATGATTGATCTCTCGTTGCAAAAAATGCTGATTTAAGAGCCATCAAAGAGAATCTCAATGAAAAAAGAAATGCAACATCCTTATTTTGATGATCTTGACAAATCTCAATTTTTATTTCAAGCCATTATAAAAGAGCATGTGAATCTTAGCGAGGGAATGCCAAGTTACTCAATTGAAGTTAACCTCATAATGAGCACCTATGATGTAGACATTTAAAGAGAATCTCGAATATATGAGTGACATTGTAAAAGATCTGTGAGAATGAAGTGCCTGAGGCATTGTAATAAGATTTACTTACATAATGACAAACTCTCAAATCTGCAATTGTAATAAGATTTACTTACATAATGATAAACTCCGAGGCATTGTAATAAGATTTACTTACATAATGCATTGTTGGGGCAGCAATTATCATGTATCCAAACCCTCAGATCCACAGTTTGTCTTAGGAAAAACTCACTCCACCATGCCAGACCAAAACTCTTATTTTATGCAATATTTTATCAAACCCTAGGGTGAAACCTCATTTTTCATGCCCTTTTCCATCAAAATCTATAGGGGAAGCAACATAAACCCCATAAAACTTATTCCCTTTCACTTATAAATTTCTTGTTTGATCCTACAGGATTGTGTTAGGCCCCTCTAGAAAAACCTCTCTTGGTTTTTCTTATCTCGGAGTGGTTTTCTCGTGGTGGCAGATTTTCACTTGATGGAAAAAGTGTCAAAATCAAGTTGTGCAAAGATACAAAGTGGTGCAACTTTCGTTCTGTAACTTGTGTGACCAAGAAGACTATTCCAACATGTCTGAATAGGTATTTTTATGCTAGGAATAGTCCTCTTTCGCACCGAAACACATTTAATCGCTCTAAGCTATGTTCCACCGGATCGATCCCTTAAGGGTCCAAAGTGCAAAATGGCTACAAACTTTAGCATGCTATTACTTGGATACTGTGACACTTAGAAACTTCTCATCTAATCCTACAAGATTGCATTGGGCCCCTCTAGAAAAACCTCTCTTGGTTTTGGCGATCTCGGAGTGGTTTTCCCATGGCAGCAGATTTTGACTTGATGGAAAAAGTGTCAAATTCAAGCTATGCAAAGTTGCAAAGTGGTGCAAATTTCACTTTGCAACTCGTCTGACCAAAATAAATACTCCAACGCATCCGAATAGGTATTTTTATGCTAGGAATGGTCTTGTTTTGCACCGAAACATGCAGAATCGCTTTGAGCTACGTTCCACCGGATCGATCCCTTAAGGGTCCAAAGTGCAAAATGGCTGCAAACTTCAACATGCTATAACTTGAATACCGTGATGCTTAGAAAATTCTCATCTGATCCTACAGGATAGCGTTGGGCCTCTCTACAAAAACCTCTCCCAGTTTTTTCTATCTCATAGTGGTTTTCCCGTGGCAGTGAATTTTCACTTGATGGAAAAAGCATCAAATGCAAGCAGTGCAAAGATGCAAAGTGGTGCAAATTTTGTTCTGCAACTTGTGTGACCAAGAAAACTATTCCAACACATCTTAATAGGTATTTTTACACTAGGCATGGTCCTCTTTCACACCGAAACGCGTGGAATCACTCTGAGCTATGTTCCACCAGATCGATCCCTTAAGGGTCCAAAGTGCAAAATGGCTGCAAAATTTAGCATGCTATTATTTGGATACCATGACACTTAGAAAATTCTCATCTGATCCTACAAGATTATTTTGGGCCCCTCTATAAAAACCTCTCTCGGTTTTGGCTATCTCAGAGTGGTTTTCCCGTGGCAGCGGATTTTCACTTGATGGAAAAAGTGTCAAATTCAAGCTGTGCAAAGTTGCAAAGTGGTGCAAATTTTGCTCTGCAACTCGTGTGACCAAAATAACTGCTCCAACATGTCTGAATAGGTATGTTTATGCTAGGCATGGTCTTGTTTCACATTGAAACATGCGGAATCGCTTTGACCTACGTTCCACCGGATCGATCTCTTACGGGTCCAAAGTGCAAAATGGATGCAAACTTCAACATGATATTATTTGGATACCGTGATGCTTAGAAAATTATCATCTAGTCCTAGAGGATTTTCTTGGGCCCCTCTAGAAAAACCTCTCTCGGTTTTGGCTATCTTAGAGTGGTTTTCCCATGGCGGCAGATTTTCAATTGATGGAAAAAGTGTCCAATGCAAGCAGTGCAAAGCTGCAAAGTGGTGCAACTTTCGCTCTGCAACTAGTGTAACCAAAATAACTACTCCAACACATCTGAATAGGTATTTTTATTCTAGGAATGGTCTTTTTTCGCACTGGAACACGCCGAATCGCTTCGAGCTACGTTCCACCAGATCGATCCCTCAAGGGTCCAAAGTGCAAAATGGCTGAAAACTTCAGCATGTTATTACTTGGATACCATGATGCTTAGAAACTTCTCGTCTGATCTTACAGGATTGTGTTGGGCCCCTCCACAAAACCCTCTCCTGGTTTTTTTCTATCTCGGAGTGGTTTTCCCGTGGCGGCAGATTTTTACTTGATGGAAAAAACATCAAATGCAGGCAATGCAAAGTGGTGCAACTTTCGTTCTGCAACTTGTGTGACCAAGTAGACTATTCCAACACATCTAAATAGGTATTTTTATGCTATTCATGGTCCTATTTTGCATCGAAACACGTGGAATCATTCTGAGCTATGTTCCACCGGATCGATCCCTTAAGGGTCCAAACTGCAAAATGGATGCAAAGTTCAACATGCTATTACTTCGATACTGTGACACTTAGAAATTTATCATTTAATCCTATAGGATTTTGTTGGTCCCCTCTAGAAAAACCTCTCTCGGTTTTGGCTATCTCGGAGTGGTTTTCCCGTGGCGGCGGATTTTCACTTGATGGAAAAAGTGTCAAATTCAAGTTGTGCAAAGTTGCAAAGTGGTGCAACTTTCGCTCTGCATCTCATGTGACCAAACTAACTGATCCAATGCATCCGAATAGGTATGTTTATGCTAGGCATGGTCTTTTTTCACACCGAAACACATGAAATCACTCTGAGCTACGTTCCACCAGCTCGATCCCTTAAGGGTCCATAGTACAAAATGGTTGCAAACTTCAACATGCTATTTCTCGGATACCATGACACTTAGAAACTTTTTGTCTGATCTTACAGGATCGCATTGGGCCCCTCTAAAAAAACTCTCTTGGTTTTGGCTATCTTGGAGTGGTTTTCCCGTGGTGGCATATTTTCACTTGATGGAAAACGCATCAAATGCAAGCAGTGCAAAGTTGAAAAGTGGTGCAACTTTCATTCTACAACTTGTGTGACCAAGTGAACTATTCCAACACATTTGAATAGGTATGTTTACGCTAGGAATGGTCCTCTTTCACACCAAAACACATGGAATTACTCTGAGCTATGTTCCACCGGATCGATCCCTTAGGTTGGAGGAGTCTAAAGTTGCAAATTTGTAAGTTGCTTAAAGCAACAAATTTGAAATGCAATGGTTACTTGTTTTGAAAGTTGGTTTTTAGTTAGTTGAGGGAATGGATCAGTTAGAGAAGGGTGTAAAACACTGTGTAAATCCTTGAGAGGCTCGAATGGAGGTTGTTGATGAACTTTTGGAGAAGATCTAATAAGAATTATTCACACTGTTCTTTGTTTTTCAGATTTTTTATACAAACTTGTTGATCCCGTACTCAGTATGACCTCAAGCTTCCTATACGGTCCCAAGGCTGACATGGATTGAAAGAGGGTTGAGTTCACAAGTACCCATCTCTCATGATAATTAATGGCCCACTTAGCACTCATTGCATCTAGGTGATGCTTACAAAGGTGAGGCACTAGGCCTTCCTGGGAGGTCACCCATCCCAGTACTACTCTAGCTCAAGCGCTTAACCACAAAGTTTTTTCCCCAAGGTTAAGCCCACTTAGCTTGCAACCCCATTTGCAAAACCTTCAGCAAGGGTTGTGTCTTATGAAACATTCATTATAGAGCCCCTTTAGCTCATCAATTGATAAGTAGGAGGTATTTTCTACAATGTTTCAAATTGTGATATTGCTATCAAGATTCAATTGTGTAGTTTTCAAGTATAAAAGAGAATAAGAAGGGAAGATCAGGGTAATCAATTTGCAGACTTATTTTTATTATTGAATTACCTAGTGCAGGATTGGTCTATATGAGCAAAAATTTATAATATGGGAGTATACGTTTCAAGCATATAATCTGGAAAGGACTCAAAGTAAGATGCATGAGTACAAAGTATCGATCAGGAAAGGCATCCCAATTCTCAAGGCCTATATATCAATGATAGGAAAATTCATATTCAAAGCTAGCACATGATTTTAATTGATTAATTAGAAACAACTATTACATTTATTCATCAAATTTCCATTATCAAATTAATATTTGAATTAGACTTCATATTCAAAATTTATTTCATTTATAATTTGGGGACTCTGTTATCTATCTTAATAATATTGGATGACAACCTTTGTCAATCCAATAAGAAATAAATCAAAAATCTATTGATCCAAAGCTCTAGTCATTACAGGGGTATTAGAGCAAATGAACCTACCAGCCTTTGGGTATTGCAACAAATTGACTTTCCATTGGAAGCATGGCAACCGATGATAGTTTTTGGCAAGATTACTTTATGATTCAGGTAGTAAACTTAGTAGTGTATCTTAAAGGAATGCCATTATGGTCACATTGAAAAGAATAGAAGAATTTTTAGGCTTTATTGAGCAGTCATTTGTAGTATTAGCTATAGCTCTAGCTTTTACAGTATTGCACATGATTGCAGACAGTTTCAAAGATCTAGATGACATCAATAGTTTGCATTACTCAAGAAGGATGAACATCTTAAAGACATTTGTGGAAATCGGGACAAGTAACCTTCTTGTGGACTTAGGGTTGCAAGATTTGATCTACAACATGCTCCACCATTTCTTCAGTAGGATCAAGAACAAACATAATGAAGGTGTGTTTGCAGCCATGAAATATTATAGTTCGAACAATCCAGAAGAGTGATGTTTTATCTCGACCAACCATATCTATACTATGGCTTGTTTAGAAACAAGGATGGGTTCTCTCTTCATTGGCATATACATTATTCCTCGATGTGTTCACACTAGTGTTACAAGACTTGGACTCACCTCGGACTTGACAAGCCAATTTTTGACTTGGACTCGGCCTCAGAGGCCAGACTCGACAAATAGAAAAACCTAAGAAATTCAAATATTTTTAAGGATTTAAAACTTGTTTCATGCACCCTTTAATAAATAAACCTTAAAGACACAATAGCATTATCAAATAGAAATTACTATGATCCCATACACAAACATACATCAATCACATAAGTATAAGTGCAAATTTTAGCTGAAGGAAATAACACATTTAGATATATAAATATTGTGATATTGCTATCAAGATTCAATCGTGTAGTTTTTATGAGTCAAACTCATTGACCCATGATTCATGAGTAGTGGTTCACAAGAACCCATCTCTCATGATAATGAATGGTTCATAAGGAGGAAGATAAATCTTCATACATTTCTTCTATCACAAATGAGATAAGTGCTTGGTTTCATGAAGGTCATGAGGCAACCATTAATGGGGAATGGATACATGAAGAACCGATGGAGAATGATAATGGCTTCAGACTTACTATAAAGGATAAATTTTTTCATTTCAACAATGCAAGAGGTTTTTGGTTTGACTACCAAAATGAGCGTATGAAGAATGCATGTGAAACTCCTTTGGACCTTGAGGGTGTTCTTACTCCATCTCAAGGATCATGCATTGAGGATGACATAGATCAATGCTAGGGCTAACCAATTAATAATTATACACATGACTAAGTCAAGCATGTACATGTCAATAAGGGAAGTACAAGTACTCAAAAACACACAAACCTCAAAAAGTATACACACGAATACAAAATTTTAAAAAAAAGTATATGCACAAATACAAGGTATACGCATGAAAACACATAAGACCCAAAGTATACATTCAAAAGCACATAAGTCAAAAAGTATACACGTAATTTGTAAAGTATACACTTGAATACACGTAACTCATATCTATTGAACCATCAATTTAGAATGCAAATATGGACAGGCATCGATAAAAGATATTTGTATTAACCAAATAGCCATGTAGGAATACATCAATATATGTCGATATAAGTATGAAATATATGTACAAAATAGCCATATAGGCTTATGAGAATGCCATATAGGCATACAATGTCAAATATGTCCAATAAAAAATATGTACAAAACTGCCATGTAGGCATACAACAAAGGGCTCTAGAATCAAAAGTCATTACTCTCCATGCCTTGGAAATAAAATATTTCCCTTTCCTTTTCGACCGGATGGCGATAGGTCTGTCACTCATTTTTTCTACGCTTGAGGAGTGCTCCTACTGCTCCTCCTAAGGTTTAGTTCATTGCGAAGTTTCAACTATTACAATAAGAAGTAAAGACATGAATATATAGAAATTACATTATAAAAAATGATATATTTGACAAAATAATCACTTACCACCATCTCATGATCTCTCTCCATGAGGGAAATATTATCACGCCCATGCTCAGGCATGCTCAAGCCCTGTATAAACCATACAAATAGAAATTAAACTACGTGAATCAATAATGATTTGATTTTTCACTAACTAACATCTATAACAACAAATGTAAATTGAAATTTACTAATTTGCCTCATACCTCTCCTGTCAGAGCCATCAAGGATTGTATAGTAGATGTCACACCAATATCCATTGCCCTCATCACATTCGGAGGTGTATCGTCTTGCAACAATTGAAAATAAAACAACAAATTATTCAACGTAATCAATGATGTGCATATAAACTAAAAAAATATATTAAGTACTTGATTCATTAGTTAAACTCTTTATTCTATTACCTCCATGTAGGTTTGAGTAAATCCACAGCCACTAGGAAGTGTTCCATCAAAACCTCCAATATTAGTCTGTTTAACATCCAAAATCGCATATTAAATTACCATTCGTAAAACAATGCTATTAACATGCAATAAATTTATAATTGTTTACTAGTTACATACCCTAGCGATAGGTGTACTGTAGAAATAAGTTGTTGGGGGCCCGGTGTATCCAGTCTCAACACTGTGACCCTGCAATTAAAATCATAAAACATTTTTAGTTAATCTTGCATTTCAAAATCAAAAATTAATAAATTAAATTCAATGAACATGCACTAAATTTTACTTGACTATCAATGCCATATGCCTGATGCAAAATCTCAGCTGCCCTCTCCATCTCCATAGTTGCAGACGGATCCTATGTACCAGTCCCCTGAGTGTCGGTGGGGTCATATGAACAAGTAGCCCCGCAAGATTGACACACATGTGTTCAAAGGCCACCACTCGAAGACTCCCCTGGATGGCATTGTAGAATAAAGGCTAGTATGATGGATGACACTCCAGGTCAAAATGTTGATCACCTATAATATTTCTACGTCAACACTTTCCTTCATGATGAAAGGCATAACAACATACTCACGAGGTGGCCTAGCGAGAGCTCGTCTACCTCACCATATAGGATCCGACTATGCAACAGGTCTATCCTAAGATGATCCCCACATCTCCCCTGTAAATCCCTCATATCAAAATAATTTGGGATCTTGTTCAATATGAACTCACTATATAGTTTCCTAAGGAAATATTGTGGGACCTCACAATTATTGCATGGTGGGTAATCGGAGACCATTTACCACCTATCATAAAACTGGTCCCTAATCTATTGGTGGTGGCACCAATGGATAGGAAACCTCTTCGTATTGAGGGTAAGATTTTGATTTGTGCTTGGGTCGGTGAATAATGAGCACAAATCACCTTTTTCAATTTTTAAATCCTTTACATCCTTGTATGATAGTTTATTTGCATAATAATCCCTAGCCGCCTGCCTCCTATCTTGCCATCCAGTTAATTGTTTGCTAATTGAATCTACATTTTTTAACATATCTTTCAATGAATTTGCTAGGGTCATTCTTTCTACAGTTAAACCATTTGGATCACTCAACCTACTGATCAAATCCTCAATTTGCTTTTTGTTGTTCTCAATTTCACTCATTAAATTTTATTGAGTGCTAGGAGGGGGTTGATGTTGTGTTTGATTTTGATCTTGAGGATTTGGTTGGTCTTCCTATTGAGGATTTTTAGGGTTTGTAGGTTGATTTGCATCTCTTAAAAATTCAAAAAAATATATATCAAATTCAACCTAAAACTAACAAATTCAACCTAAAACTAACTAATTCAAAATAAAAACCATAGAATCCTTACGTCTCACAGCTCCTCCTCATCATGGTGCCATCGTTGTGAAGAAATATCAATTGTTGGTGAAGAAATTTGTTGAATTTCTCCTCCTAGAACACAAGCATAAAATTGTGGGGGTTTTGGCCGCGGTTGCAAAAATAAAAATAGTCAAAATGCTAATGACAGATTTGCATTTCTTTTTTTTCTTTTAACAATCAATAACGCGAGAGCATTATTGGTTTGTAGTTGTTGAGCCTTAGGCTCAGCATAACAAGCCATAACGTGAGCGTGTTATAACGCGCTCGCATTATGGATTTTCAAAAAAAAAAATTGGAGGGTGTCCATGAAATTGCTACCCATTTCCATGCACCCGCCCTCACATGGAAGCCAAGAACCTTCCATTATAAGGGCCTTGTTTTATCCACAAGACACTTTTTAGCCTCCTCCATAAGAAACTTGTCTTATCTACAAGGTTCTTATCACACGAATTTAAAATTCATATTTATTATCCCAACCTCCTTATCCACTCCAATCAATGTGAATATAAATATTCACATTTATTTCTCCAACCAATTCTCTCTTCTCCATGAGAATTTTTTGAGAAATACTAAAATTCCTCATATGTCACTTTCATTCTCACTTGGGGACAAGAGGTTCCTTTTTTAGGAAATCCTCTCATCCCCCAAGGTACTTGTCCTTCCTCTGCATAATTTGTACCTTTTCCATCTAACCTTACCCCTTGGACAACTCACCCACCACATGTCAAGATGTGAGGGCTTATGAGTCCTCAACTCACCACAACCCTCCATCTTGGCCGTGGTGGCTCAATCTTGACCATTGAATTCTCTAGAGAATTCAATTTCCTCTATAAATACCCCACTCTTCCTTCATTAAAGAGATCTAGAGTTCATGCATTTTAGTAGCCAACTTATGATTCTAAGTCATTCAAGCAACCATTAAAAATTTTCTTTGCATTCAAGAACTCATATCCATTTAGTTTTACTCATCACCTATCCCCCTCATCTTGCATCCTCCATCCATTGTTCCTTCACATTTCCATCAATGAGCATATATTTCCATCTACATCAAGGGCCAACCAAGAAGATCAACATAAGAGGTATAATCGTTTCATTGTTTTTCATCTTTCTTTTTTGGGCTTCACTTAGGCTAATCATTGAGGTGGTCTTGTGTTCTTTTCTTTGCATTTTTAGTTAATTTTTTATATTTAGGAGCAATAAACGCATGCACACTCTAATGATTCAACTTGATGATGCAAGAAACTTGAAAGAATGACCTAGAATTCATATAAAATAAAATAAAAAACTATAATATGAAATGTGTGCACTTGGAAACTTGAAGATAATTGGAAGGAGTTCTGAAATGTTGGAAATTCTAACATTTTGACCTAGTGGGACTCATTTGCCATTCTAGGTGAATCAGTCCCATTTCTGGATTTTTACACAAGAGCAAGTTTCAAACAAAAGGGTATCTGAATCTACAAAAAAATCTAAAACAAAACTATAGTGGGACTCATTTTCCACTTGTGGCGAATGAGTCTAGTTTCGATTTTTTGGAACTTGAAGGTCTGAATCTGGTCTTTAATGTCTGCTCTTCTTGTTTCTCTTGATTTATGGATCTGAAATTGCTAATTTTGGGCCTATAGGTGACCTTTTGTGAAGATTGCAACCTTGCAATTGAGGAGATAATTCCAACAACTTTCTCCAAGTTTGTAACCTAATCTTCAATGATTCTTCATGCTCCAAGACACCTAAATCTCCAATCACACATGCAAAGAGGAGAAAAAATTGTTGATTGTTAGTGGATAGGGGTTTACCTTGGTCAAACCCCTTTTAGGTAATTAATTCAGATGATGAAATAATGAACATGAAATATAGGACATGAAACATGAACAATGGTAACTTGAAGGATGTCTTATAAATATATAATCTAGCATGAAATGGCCATGAAGGGTGTAGATCTTGATCTTGAGAATATGAGTAGAACAATACTTGATCTTGGATCTTCAATTCTACATCACAACACTAGCTCAATAACATGCTTGATGCTTGATATGATTGACATGATGATGGATCTTGAATTGTTGCAATAATTGTTGAAGAATTCTGCCCTTGAATGCCTTAGAAATGATCTTGAGTGCTCTCTAAATTATCTTGTGAACTCAAACTTGATATTATGAATGCTCTCACAAAAGTCTTAGGTGAAAATGAGCGAAAGAACCTTGTATTTAAACTTAATTATGCAAGAATTCCTAAAATTTCAATACTACAAGCTAACATTAGATCTAGGAGGATAAAATCTTCCCAAGAATTTGAATTAAATTTAATTTCGAGTTAAAGGGGACTCATTTTATCAAGGTGGTGAATGAGTCCCATTAGGCATAATGTATGGGACCAAAATTCAAAAGTGCTTACAAAGGTGTGAAATCAGGTTTGAGAACCAAAAATCTATGTGGGATTCATTCACCCAAGGTGGTGAATGAGTCCCAAATCACTAAATCTGGGCCACACAAGCCAACAACACCTAACTTATTATTGGGTGATGATTAATGTCAGGATTATCCTCAAAATTATACATTAATTAAGGCTTGTGGATGCAATTTAAGGCCAATTAAAGCATAATAAAGCCCAATTATTAAATAAATCCTTTAGAAAAGTTTGAAAGTGTGTTACAACACTTTACAACACCTAAGAAAAGGCATTAATTAAGCACATTTTGATTAAAAATAGGTTCATGAGGCTCAAATACTTAATAAAATCCTAGAAAAGTGTGAAAATGGGCTACAAAACTT
The DNA here is from genome assembly GCA_007115665.2 of Sequoiadendron giganteum. Taxonomy (NCBI): domain Eukaryota; kingdom Viridiplantae; phylum Streptophyta; class Pinopsida; order Cupressales; family Cupressaceae; genus Sequoiadendron; species Sequoiadendron giganteum. The sequence goes on from CM021100.1 coordinate 750,163,990, forward strand.
TACAACACCTTTACAAGGCATATTTTAGATGTATTTTATTTAGTTTCCAAGGGCCTAAGACCTACTATGAATGTGTCAAACACCTTACAACAACAAATTAAGGAAAATTTTAAGCTTAATTTAACAAGGAGCTAAACTCGTATGAAAATGTCACTAATGACATTTTTTGACACTACAGACATCAATGAAAACCTTTTTTCAACAAGATATGTGTAAGATTAATATTCCACACCTCTATTTCTTATAAATCTAGAAGCAGCATAAGGAACACTGATAAGTGAATTGAAATTTTCCAAAAAGGAAATGAAAGGTAAACAATATAAATCCATCCATATTATGAAAGGACATGAGTTTAATATGTATAGTAGGATCAACTATCATAAATTATACAACCATATCAATATCTACAAGATAATTATAAAAAAATCCAAAGACAAGGAGAAATAAGAGTGAATAATACAAATGTATATCAATGGTGCACAAATAACAGTGGAATTGTGCATACATATTAAAAAGAGATCACATAATAAAGTTTTAAACCATAAAGAAGATGAAAATACATTTAATTAAACTAGGGGTAAGTGAAAAAAGATGGGGAACCAAAAAGGGGTCTTAAATGGCCACTTTTTTTTAAATCAAGAAAGATTGACCTTGGATGAGAAATTGAAGATAGTTACACTCAAAAATTTAAGATGCAACAAAAACAAGAATCATAGTGCTCCAAATCTAATTTCTAAACTACTATTTAAAAAGAAAAAATAGTAGATATTAAGGGGTTCAAAAAGGGGGACCACAAAAAGTGGTCCTATTTTTTCAAAAAACCATAACATATCGTCTGTTGTGCCCCCCTTAAAATGTTAACTTTTTTTAGTATTTCAAAAATCACTTTAATGAGAAATTAGCTAACATTATTTAGTTTATGCCTAATTTTTTTACTAATTTTTAATGAATTTATAATCTTTAGTTGATTATTAAATTTTGACTAAGTCTAAAAATTATAAGGTCTTCCAAAATTTAGAATTTGTATTATAACTCCTATAAATTTGAAACCATTATCAAATGTTTTAAAATTATATACATGAAAAATAGCTTAAAGTATAAGAAATTAAATGTCCATATAAGAAAGTAAACATTTATTTCATGTATAAAGTTTCAATGAAAAAGAAAGAGAAATAGAAAAAAAAAGAGAAATTAAAAAAAAACAATCTACAAGTGTATTATGTGAAATCCCATAATGAAAGTGCATTATAATGTGCTCTCATTATGTGCAATCCCATAATATGAACACGTTATAACATGCTCACATTATGGTCTACTAATGACCAAGCCCAAGCTCGATCACTACCAACCCATAAATCAAGTGTGTTTCATTAAAATGTTCTCACATTTTCTCTTTTTGAGACCAAAAAGTGGAGTAGCCACTTTTTGGTCCCCCATCTTGATGCACATGCCCTAAGGTGGATACAAATCCTAAAAAATGTGAAACTAAATAAATGTAATAAAAAATTAGATAAATTAGAACCCTAATGTAGAAGTGAATGAACTCTAGAGGCTATACAAAATTTATGTTCAGAAGAAATATACTAAAAATAAATTATTTTCACTATATTCTACCTTGGTCAAATAATTAATCCATAAAGAAAAGGTGATTGGCCAAAAAAGTAAAATTTATATATGTTATAAATAATGCTTAATAATTATAAAAATAAATAGCTTAAATGCATGGGTACTTAGCTTTGATTTCAATGTAGTTGCCTTTGCCTAAACATTAAAAATATCATTAGTTAAGATTCTAGAATTTTGTACTCTATTGTTAGCCTATAAATCTATGTGTGAACAATTTAGAATCACTTTCACATATGTATAAGCTATTATATGAGCATGGATCAAATATTGATGTCTAGAAGAAAACTTGTAACTCATACATTTGGCTCAACTATTTTTTATAGATTGGAACTTATTCACCGTTTTTTTAACTTCTTTGAATTTATGTAAGGATAGGAAATGCATATCAACATCTTTGGATAACTCATTAGATTTTTTTCTCCTTGACTAGACCTCTAATAGACTAACTATACAACTTCAAGTGAAATATTTGAGGATAAAAAAAAATTATACAATAAACTTAGGAGGATGTGATCTAATGATTCTCTAATAAATTATATTTCTATAACTATAATCCTAGATCATTAATGTTTCTAAGTAAGTAAATGAACATCTTTAAATATAACAAGAATGCTCATAAATTAACCAACTATGTGAAGGTTAACTCCTAATGGCTAATGAAATGCTTGGCAAGGTAGGATTTTGAATTTTGAATTTTAAAAATTTGGGATTAGATTTATGGTTGTAGAAGTGACCTAGGTCAAGTCTATATCAATATATTTATTTTAGGGTGAGGAATACCAAATCTAGGGATTAATAACAATGCTCTAGATTAGTGATAACATGGATCTAGATATGTGATGTCATGAGCTAAATTTACAATAGTATGCCACTCTAAGCTAACTATTACATTTGTGGCACTCTAACCAATGTGGGCCCAAAGCATATGAGAAAAGGCAAAGTTATGCAATTCTCACTATTACAAATATCTTATTTTCTATAGAACCCTTTGAACCATATTTTGGTGCTTTAGCCATGCTATTTTTTATGGATTGCCTTGAATCACACTTTAGTGTTTAGGATTTCTAACTTCTAGTCAAATAACATCTTACTTTTATGGATCATATTTAACCACACTTTGGTACCTAAGACTCTTACTTTAAATGTGATACCATGTTATTTTCTATAAACCCGCTTGAACCAAACTTTATTGTTCCACCATCCTAGTTTATTTTTAAAATTGTGATACCATGGTTTTTTGTATGGACCAATTAGGACTCAATCAAGGACCTCCCATGTGTATGTTGGGGTACTCTATGATTGATGTACCAATTCTCTTTGTGACTCAAGATTTTGCTAGGCTCCTCAATATAATTTGGGTGTCACTCATTTTTGAACAACCCCCTTGAGACACATTTCAATGCTTTTGAGACTCCTAATCTAAACATAATGCCATGTTACTTTCAATTGTAGACCTAAGACTCCAATATATATCTGTTGGGATGCTCAACACAAATTAATTATTTTTTGATAAATTTTTTTTGGGTTTGTCCATTAGAATATGTATAATATTTGACTAGTTATTATAACTTGACAATTTCTAATTAATTAATTAATTAATTAATTTTTAAATATTAATTATACTTTGTAATTGCTTTCAAAGTGAAACATGTATATTTTATTTGAAAAATGACCAAAATATCTTTTGTTTTAAAGATTATTGCATCAAAAAATTAAGTTCTTATTATAAACTAGAAAACATTAAGAATAAATCTCTTATCAAACAAAAACAACAAATATCTTACATATCTCAAATATTTATTATCAATATCATAGTGATATGACTAGTGGAAAAGGGCAACACCATAGAAATATTTTAATACTAAAAATTTATTACTAACCCATTTTTACTTTTCTAGATTTATATAAAATTTTATGTGATACGACATGCTCCATTAACTAGGCCTATATGTACTAAAAATATCATACATATTGAAATATGTACAAATATTATATATATTGAATTGAAATTATGGTACAACTGACTGCACATATAGGGATTTTTTAACAGAACGACCTGTTTATTAAATATTTAAAATGCCCGGCCTCTTACAGCACAGAGCTTACAGTCATTATCACCAACCCACCACATTTTCAGAGTGCCATCGACGCTTCCACTGTATACAACAATTCCATTACACATTAAATGATAATTGGAGCAATGAAAACAACTACCAAAACGTGAGGAGGAGGAAGAAAAAGAGGAAGAGGAAAAGCTGGATGACAAGTCTACAGACACTGATGGCGAGGCAGCAGTTAAGCACTTGACGGGACCGCTGTGACCCTCCATCACTGCCACGCATGTGTGTGTTATTCCCTCTTCTCTCTTCCACACCCGAATGGTGGCGTCCGCAGATCCGCTGCACACAAAGTTGTTCAGGGCTGTGAGGCAAAGAACGGAGCGTCCGTGAGCAGAAAGAGCGCCCTTTTTAAATGTTTGTAGACTTGTATCGACAGTCCAGTAGTTGATGCGGCCCGCTGATGTTCCACTGTATAAGATGGACTCGTCCGGGCTCAGCTCCAAGCAATTCACAGCGTCTTCTCGAGACTGAACCAGAGTGGCCACAAGACGATGATCATCATGACGACGACGATGATGATCATGGTGATCACGGTGATCACTCCGCCAGCCACTCCAAACCCGAACGGTGCCATCGGCAGAGGCAGTGAAGAAAATTCCTCCTTTCCTTGCACAAGAAATGGCATTCACCGCGTCCTCGTGAGCGGGGATGGACTCCAAGCATTTGAAATCTGATAACCTCCACACTTTCACCGTCTTATCCCACGACCCAGAATATAAGAGGTCGTCTTCCAAGCAAAATGCTAGACAACTGACAGCGTCCGCATGACGGATCCAGAGTCTTTTGTGATGCCGTCGAGTCTGAACAAAGCTGCCAGGCTTAATGGACCTCAGAATACGGTCTTGTACAGTGGGCAGTGTTTTGAGTAGTTTTAAACACTTGCCCGAATGATGACTCCACACCTTCAGCTTGCTATCATGTAGTCCACCGAAGAGCCTGTTTTCCTCAGCAACAATAGCCTTTACAGGGGCGTTACAGTCTATTTGGGCAAACTCAGCAAAACCATCTATACCTTTCTCGTATACTAGAATGGCGCCACTCTGAGAACCCACATAGACCAAGCTTCCCTTTACTGCAAGAGAAGTTACACAACCCTTGTCTGTCGCTGCAGACGCCATACACACATAAATACACTGATTTGGGTATTGTTGTTTCATTCTATACCTCTGCTTCAGAAACGCTCTAATTCTCTCCTACCTTTTCCACTTTCCCAACACCTTCGAATAGTTATTGTGTGAGAAAGTTGAGGGAGCGCGGCTCTAGATATACCCATTTCACTTCCGATTTCCACTCTAATGATTTGCAGTTGAAGGTGGGGTTACGTGTGGCAAATCTAGAGTTGTGGGACAAGATTAAAAAATGTCACCCAATAGGAGGAAAAGTGAAGTAGGAGATCAATGGGTATATAATATAAGGAGGCTGTAATTTTGTGATGGCCCAGGACTAGTTTCGAGGAATTCATGTCGAAATGCATGTGGTTTGATCATCAGAGAAGTGCTGATAGCTACGTTGTCACCAATGGCATGATAGCTTGTACCAGAATAGAAGAAAGAGAAAAGAATCTTTCTGCTTTTTCTCCATGGGCGCTTCGCAAACGAACATATGGTTATCAGGAATTGATGCAGCAGGGAGAGACGTTACAGAAGGGACAACTGGATGTTAGTTATTGCCTTTGGTAGTTCTATCTTCACAAAGAAACGAGAGTATCGAGGATGTGGACCCACATATAAAGCATCTGTCGTTACTCATTTTCCAAATACCTTATAAACCATTCAATTTCTTTTTCTATTTCTTGCTTGTGCCATCAGATGCTGTAAATCTATCCCATCAGTTTCTTCATGAGTTACAAACGTGGGAGCCCTACATAGCTCTCTTTTGTCTTTTCTTGTGTAATCAGTCCTACATAGCTCTCTTTCGTCTTTTTCGCTATAATCACAAAAATTGCATGTTTAGATTAAAATGATATCTGCACTTCAAATGTGCATCAAACCTTCACATGCAAGATTCCAACTTTATTTTTTTGAAAAATATGGTGATAGGTCACCATCTTATAGGAACAACATTCATTTTCAACTTATCAAATTATGAAAAGCATCTCAGTTAAGGGGTTGAACTGGATATATCAAAATGATATCTGCACTTCAATGTGCAGCAAATCTTACCACGTGTAAGGATTCCAACTTTATTCTTTTCAGAAGTATGGTGATAGGTCACCATCTCACATGAATGACATTCATTTTTAAATTATAAAATTATGAAAAACATCCTCAAATTAAAGGGTTGAAAGAGTGGTGGGTTTCCTTGTGGATTTGGATATTAAGACAAATTACTTTAAATGCTTTGTAACTCTTTTATGGAGGCCATCTTTGTAATGTTATTTTTTCACTTAATTTAGTTTTGAGTCACTTTTCAATCTTGGGTGGGATTTTATGATCAAGGGGTAGATCAAGAGCTGAAATAAATTAACCTTTATCATTTCTAATAATCCATCCACTCCTTATTGCATCTAAGTTGCCCTTTGAGGTACCATCAAAATTCACCTTAATCTAGCCTCTTGGAAATAAGAACCAAACCACCTTATCTCTATCAGAAATATGGGCAGAGATAAATGGAAGTTGCATAAAATTAAGCACAAATAATATCGTGCTGCTCCTTTAATTTTTATTCAAATACACAACATATATATAGGAGTTTTATCTCTTATATTATAGGAACCTCCTAAAACAACTTCCTAAATATATTGAGTTGTTTTAACAACTCAACACATACGTACCACAAATACAATAGCATATTAAACAAACCATAATAATATTAAGTTGTTCCTTAACAACTTAATATTATGACACATATATCAACACCCATAATATTTACATGAGTTATTTGTTTAGCTCACTTAACCTCACACACTCTATGTGAACACTAATTTCCAACACCCCCCTTAGTGTGAACATGGGGTGAGAGTACATCACAACACTTGATGACCACACATAGTAACTTACCATAAGATATGAGTAGGGACATACACATCTACTCATGTCAAGCAATAGTGGAACTAGCCTCACCATGCTTACTGCTTTCATCCAAGGATAGGGACAAACACATCTACCCATGGAACCGGGCATAGGGACTAACACATCTAGACCTAAGGTATTACATCAAGGTTATGAACATGGACAAACACATCTACTCATAAAAATTATGATTGGGGACACACACATCCAATCATAATCACCAACTCATGTGACTAGGGAAAAACACTTCCAATCACTTTATCGTCTTGTGAATGGGGACAAACACATCCATTCAAATACAACCAAAAAAGTGTGATTGGGGACATACACATCCAACCAAAAATCCCTCATTGTCATGTATGCAACCACCATTATAGATCATTGCCATTGTGATCATAAATGATATGAGATGCTTGTCGCTGCCACCTGGAAACTGATCTTGGCTTTAGTATTTTTGACAGAAGTTGATTTGTCACTAATAAAATTTTGCAACCCCGTCGCTAGTGACTCACGAGAGGTTGTTGAGCATCCTCCAGCCTTCGGTGCCTCCATCCTCCAGTTGATTTGATTTAGAGAACATATTCCTCATCACTCTCTTCATGTGGAGGATCTTCAGTAGCCTCCCCATGAAGGAATTCTTCTTCATCATCTGCAGCTAATGCCTTATCTGTATTTAACTTGCCATCAAGGAGGTCCTTGGCACGTTGAGTGCAATTCATAACAATGTCTCCCTTCTTGCAATAGTAGCACAAAATTCTATTCTTGAAGAAACGATTCCCCTTTGATGTAGAAGAACTAGATTTGGAGGTGATGGAACTTTAGAAATTTTCCCTACAAATTTCATTGATCTTGCCTATTTTTCCTGGTTCTCCATGGTAGATTTTCCATAAAATGGTTTTTGAAAGGTCTAGGGTTAGGGTTCTACAATTGTTTCTAGGTATTCATGTAAAATCCCACTTTCATATCAAACACCCTAGCTTTGTTCTATTTGATCGTTAACTTTTGGCGAGACTTTAAAACAACTTATGTCCCATCATCTCGTCTAGGCCTAGTCCCCTCCTGCGCTTTCATCATGTTTTCCTATGTTCGATTTTAAATTTTCCTAAGTCTAGGGTGACCCCATGCCCCCTTTTAAAACAACTTTATGTCATTGTTTATCATCGACCTAGTCATGTCCCCTTTATATTAATAAATGTTTTATATTTTGCATAAGGATGAATTTTCATGGCCGTTGATGATAGGGCGTTAAATCTCAGCTGCTCCCCGCCATCCCGTGATGACCCCACCACAATGTATTAAATGATCGTGATATCATGGGAAGGTGCCATCTGTCACATTTAGAGGAGTTGAAATAACATTATAAATATTTTAATATATTATTTAACTGACCTTAATGTATTAACTGGCAAGCTGCTAAAGTGAATCTAAAGGGCACATGCTTAAAATCAGCGAAGATGTTTTAATCTCAATAGAAAAGGTGATCGATAGTTAAAGTCAAAGTTGTCAATTGTCTGAATGAGAAAGTTCACTAAAGATAAGGATTTGCGGTTGCTCGCTATCACACGATCAGGAGTTGCAAGGTGGTTGATGATCACAATATCAAGGGAATGATGACAAGTGGATTTCTTTGATGATGCAAGAGGTGGTGGGCCATTTGCTATGATAGAATTCAATGTCAGATTGATTGAAGCACAACTGTTCGTTGATCCAGTTTAGATGAAGATCGACATTTAAGATTCAAACCTACATCAAATGCGATTGGAGCCATTGGTGAAATGTGCGAGCGAGCAGTAATGGCGGACGAGACGTACTCTTGCCTGTTTCGATTAAATAAAAGGATTATTTCCCCATTTTATGCTCACAAAAAGCATTCAAGGAACTTCACAGAACAGTTTTAAATGCAAAGAAGAGATCATAAGTTGTTGCAGTAAATAATTAGGGTTTCTGTGAGTAAAACATCGTAAGTTAAATTATGCATTTCCTAGTGAAATTTTAGCCTGAATTTAAGTGAATTTGCAGTGTGCTTGTTGGGTGATTCTTAGAAATTGTATTAGGGTTGTAAGTGAAGTTGAAATTTGTTTGAAATTGTAAATTACGTGTTGGTAAGTTTGCATTCTTGAAAAGCCCTAGTTTGTTCTAAAGTTTGTAATTCAAAGTAGACCCTAGTTTGTTCAAAATGGCACCCTCAAAGCACCACTCTGGCCAAATTGATTTTTTGAAAAGGAGCCTATATGATGACTTCTTAGATCAATTTCCATTGTCGACAACTAATAGAGGAAAAGGGCAGGCCCTAATGCGAGGAAAAACCCTTGGGGAGGGGTTAGTATATAATTGCTTTAATATAGCTGATGCTAAGGTGCCGATGAAGGGTTTTGAGATGTTCAGACTGTGGTTTGGACAAAGGAATTTTCACCACCCATTCTCAATGGTTGGGTTTATGGCATGGGAAATTGGTGGTACCCAATGTGTTTCTAGACGTGGAATTGTTCAAGGCAGTGGCTACAAGGTATGATCCTGTCACATGGGTGGTCAGGGGTAAAGATGGAGGAGTTTTATTAAGTGTTAACAGAGAAGAATTTCAATAAGTTTTTGATTTGTCTGAACCCAGTGACTTCCTAGTTCCTATTGAGCTTGAAGAGATGAAGCAAGAATATAAGAAAATTAAGCCTCTCTTTAGAGTTAGGATGCTCCCACCTCATTTGGCCAAGGCAGGAGGTTCAAGATTTCACATCAGCCCTAATGATCAGGAGCCTTTCAAACTGGATATTTTTTCCAAACACTTCCAGGCTACCTTTTATTCACTATGCCAAATATTGGGATTTAGCCCTAACACTATGATGCCAATAGCATTCATGTTCATGGGGGTGCAAATACAACATCCAAATTTCTCTGTAGTTTATGATTTTTCTTCTTTCCTAGCCGAGAAAATACACGAAGGGTTAGTGAAGCTACAATAGAATGATACAAGCACACCTTTCTATGAGTATTCTATGCTCATGCATATGTTTTTGTTCAAGAATGTAGATTTCTTCTCTAAGAAAATGAAACTGAATAGATTCGTCGGTGAAGAAAGGTTGCCAGTATAAGTTTGGAATGCTAACCTTTCATATAACAGAGAAAGTGCTAACTATGTACAGTTTGATAACTGTTTTGTATCAAGACTAGGAGCAAGGTTGATGGTAAATTCACCCAGGGTTCCTATGGAATTGCATGATTTTCTTAGGCCCAAGGAGAGGAGGCCTGATTTGAGGATCTGCCACAACTGGGGTGATATCATCCCATATCCAGTCACTACTGTTTTGAGAGTGTATGGATTTTAGGGAACTCCACACATCTTGCCTTACAATGTGCCACCAAGAATTAGATTTGCTAAGGTCATGTGGCAGATTGGCTGCATTCATGAAGACAATCTCACTGGAAAGGGCAAAGGGACTTTCTATCCAGATTAAACGGTAGTTTATGATTTTGTTATTACAAAGGGAGGATGGGTACATTTTGAAAAATTATTTGATTTATACAATTTGGGTTTCAGTCCTAGGAGGCAGTGTGACCCTGAGGATTTCTTCACTTTGTTCAGACAAAGAATAAAGGGAGCAAGATTTGTTCATGAGTTCAATTTTCTTGTAGACCTAGGCATGAATGATTTTGACTTAAATAGGCAAGAACTGAATAAAGAAAATTGGGTTTCCTATGAAAAATTACTGGCTATTGTACATAAAATGGATCCAAAATATGATCCATTGATGGAATTCACCCCTTTTCATAAGAAGATTGATTTCTTGATGAAAAATTTCAAGGAAATCGTGGACATTTTAATGACAAAGAAAATCAATCTGGAGTTGGATTTTGGTAAATAGGAACAATTTACAGGGCTATTGGAAGAAAGGCCAGCCTACCAAACTCCAAAAGACAAGCCCATCTACAGGAGGCTAAGGGATGGCAGTGATAAAGAAGGAGAGAATGATGGAAAAGGAAAAAAAATAATGGATCTGGAAAAGCCACCAAGATCACATCTCAAACCACCATGAACCATAAAGATAATTGATCTTGAGTCATCACCAAGAAGGAGTCCCTCACCACCACCATCATCACCAACTCCCAAAAGGAAAAGAATTGAGTAGTCCCAGGAGGACTTGATGGATGAAATTATTGTTATAGACCAAGACTTGCAGATAGGCATGCCATCCCATCCATGACCAGTTGAATTGATCTTATAGAACCTGGACATGAAGGTTAAGTGTGTACAAGTTGCGAGAATGGAAGCTTGCAAGGAATTCTTAAATGATGATAAAATACCAACCTTCTTGCAACTGGTATGGAGGATGAAATTGGGAGAGTACCAAGAAAAGTGCAAGGAAAGAAGAGGTCAGAGGCCAGACAGGTCTGATGAGGAAAATGATGATGAAGTGAAGGCTAAAGTGATGAGTGAATTTAAGAAAATCACTCCAGAAGAAGGGAGAAAATTGGTTGATCAAGCTGGTGTCTTGATCTTACCTTAATGGGACATTTCTGATGTAGTGGCCTTTAATGTCATTTTGAAATCCAAGCATCCCCTCCAGAATTCAGAAGAAGAAGTTAGGTTAGCACTACAAGACTCTACCTTTAGTAAGGAGTATGAGACCTTGGCAATATGAGCTTTGGCCCCGGAGGGAACAAATCCAAGCATAACAGATATTAACCCTAATTTGAAGGGAGGATTAATAATAAAAAGAGCTTCAAAAACTTCAACAATGGAGGCTACAATTTTAACTATGAATGTGGTCAAATTGGCACAAAAAACAACAGAAATAGAGGAAGCTAAAAAAAGGAATTATATGGAGAAGTATAATTTTATGATTAGGGAATATAATAAGGTGCAACAAAGGAATATTGAGCTGAAAACAAAGGTGGAAAGGTTGAGGTAAAAGCAGATATGGGTAGCATCATCTGCTTCTGTGATTAAATCATTACCATCTACATCAGGGTCATCACTTCCTACTTCCCCCATTATTTCCACACCAAATTATCCCACTAAGACTCCCACCCTTAGTCCCACATTAGAACCAATTGAGGAGGAGCTAAAATGCTCTATTGATCCAACAAAGAAACAATTAATGGAAAAAAGCACAGAGCTAAAAGATTCTTTGAATAACAATGGGGAGAGGGCAGCTCTAAGGCAAAGGGAAATTGTCACCATAGTTTTACAACATTTAAATGAAAAATTTGATAATAGATTGCCAAGTATACATTCTTTTTATTCTTTATTAGTGGGTGCAATAAAGAATTTTGACAGGGATCAGGAAGTAGCAATACCATTGATTGAGAAGTGGATCCCTAGGGAAAATGACTTGGATATAATGTATAAAGCCTCAAAATTTGATGTTAATAATAGGCCATAGTCATTGAGACCTACTCAAGTATTGGTTAAATCACTGCAAGGTTTTCAAGCCTTACCAGATGACTTGAGTAGGAGGATAAGGGAATTGGTAAAGAGTTTTGATGATTGGAGCAATACACTGCTGCCTGATATAATTGATGAGAAAAGTAATATTGTTGGGGATACATGATGGGTCTGTAATCATAGAACGAATGTCTAAGACAATAGTACCTTAGTGATTTTCATTTCTTCAAATCACATCAAAGACACAAACTATGCCATAAAGTGGAAACAGGCACAGTGGATCCCCCATTGATCTTTTTGAGAAAAATAAATGCATAACTTATAACAGATTCAACACAAGCATAGATTCAAGAAACTAAATCAGACAACCATGAAAGACAAACATGTGGAAACATAGATTTACGTGGGGAAAATATTTTCAGGTAAAAAACCCCACCTTCCAAAACACTGAGCTCAAATTGTATTATTCAGCAACAAATAGTTACAATACAATCTCAGAGCTATGCTCTTTAGTAGATTACATCTTTTTCATCTCGAGAAAGCGGGAAACACAATATTTAGAACCTTCACACAGTTACAATGTCTTCAAATGACATACTATGTATATTCCTTTTAGCTCCTTAGTTGACTATCACAACCAACCTCACGACCAACCCAACCTCTAAGCATCTCAGGTTCACATCTTTGTTGATCTGAGAGTCTAAGTGTTCATGGTTATTCTGCAATATGCAAAACCATTCGAACACTCTCAGCCTCTCTATCTTCACTCATCATTCTTTATTATGCTCACGAGATTACTTTATAATCTCTTACCGTGTGCCTACCTGTTCTACCTGTTCAAGAAATCAACGGTCATCAGGATATTTAATTATCCCACTTGCAAGCTTCCATTACTCTTTGATAGCGTGCACCATCTTCTGCAGACATCAAGCCACCCAACATTAAAATAATGCAACCTATCGCAATCAAAAAATAATCTCTCGGCCAATTAGATCTTAAAGATCTTGCCACGTGTCACTTTCACATTTGTTCACTGCTTTGACTTCTGGTCAAGCTCGGTCAACCAAGCTCTGAGCTCATTTTGGCTTCCCCCACGCTACTGAACTGAGTCCAAACATACACCGTAGTATGGTGGTGAGCCCATGTCGACCTGATCTTGGCCTTTCTACGCTACCACGGAGCTCAACAAGCCACCCCACGGTGTGGTGGTGAGCCCATCCGAGCTTAGTCTCTGGCCACCCCGCGCTACTGGGCCCTGACCACCAGAAAACCATGGCAAGGCGGTGACCACCAACCCAAACTGCTAACGGTCAACTATGCTACCGCGGGGGCCACTAGGCCACCCCGTGGTAGGGTGGTGACCGCCAGACAGACCGCTACGGTCATACCCACACTACCGTGGAGACCGCCAAGCCAACCCATGGTAAGACGGTGACCACCCTAGCAGACCAGCAATGGTCTTACTATGGCCACTGCGGTGAGACTTCTCACCGCCCATGGTAAGGCAGTAATTTCCAAACACTGCCCTTCATCCACCAACATCCACTCCCGCACCGCTCACCGCACTACCTCCACTACCAGACAGAGACCCCGCGGTAAGGAGGTAGGACTTTGCTCTACCAACGCACTGCTAATCATGCTACCATGCCACCTCCGAGCAACCCCTGTGGTAAGGGGGTAACAACCACGCCAATTGTCATCACTCACTGTGCCATCGCCAGACCTGAAGAAGACCACCGCGGTAACACTGCCCAATCGCCAGATCAAGCAGGATGGCCCACAGTAAAGTGGTAAACCTCTCAACCACGCCACCAAGGAGAGCTTGCAATGGTATGGTGGTAAAGGCCAAAAACATGGAGAAAATGTCCAAGTCCAAAAGGGATCCAAAAATTTGAGGCATAATTTCCCAACAATCTCCCACTTGACGAAGAATTTCAGGCTTCCTCCAAAACGCAAACAAGGACCATCACAACACTTTCACATTCCAATCAAGACACCTGCAACAACATCTGAAATGTCCACCATCTTAGGAAACTACTCCAAACATCCAACATAGGAAAGAGGAACAAGCCAAGGCATATATGCACCAGTCTCTGGAACACAAGCATCAAATCCTTCAAGCGGAAAAGGCACCACAAAAGCAAAAACAAAGCACTTCAAATGCGAACACATAACGAGAATCATTCTCCAGAACAAGATAAACCAAACAGCTAGAACAACAACCATAAAACTGACTGCCCTCATCCAACTGATCAAACCCATGCGACTGAAAACTAGTAGCCACAACTCGTGCTATTACATTCAATCACCCATACCCCAAAAGATATGCACATCAATAAACTCATGCTAGTAGCACAACCAACCCATCAACAGTAGAATACGAGCACCATGTGCCAACCAGTCAAAAGACCAAACACATCCAGGTACTCCCACTACAAGGGTAATGCAAGATCTAAAAGATTAAAGGCATAACCAGTCTACCAACCTCTGCACATATAAAGATGTAACCATGTAGTTCCAAGGAACATCCACACCGATATGCACAACCTGCAACCACCTGCTGTAAGAAACATTTCTCTCAACAGTCTTCCACATTCTTCCAAGGTTCCATATCTGACTGAAGAAGGAAACACCCACGACTCCACATACATCTAAAGTCATATGAAAATTCAGGAAGAAAAGACTAGAATAGAGAGAAACAACAAATCATAACATGTAGCATCCTCCTACATACACTTCTAAATGCCAACTGTGTCTAGAATTATCTTCTTCCAAAAGAACATCACTATCGAGTAGACCAGGAAGAAAAAAGATGCTCCTCCAAGATATACAAGCCACAGTGACTTACCCAAGAGCATTCTCCTCACTGGTCTCTGTTTAACTCTCATTCAACCAAGGTGTAGGCTACTCGAACTTTCAACTATAAACATCAACATTCTCAGAAGAATTCCAGCCTCGCCTTATTCTCCATGCATCCATGAACCCAACAATAGATCATTTCATGCTAACTCCAATCTGCATTACTGCACTTAACATGAAGTCCTCCAGCATATGACCAAAGTACTCAAAACATAAAGAAACTCCAAACCATTGTCAAAGCTTTAAAACTTAGAAATAGGAACTTATCATGACACCATGATCTTACACATCCCCCTCATGAGATACCATGCTTCAAGTGAACTATCCATGGTCTCAAGAGAAAAGAAACATGCCAAAAATCTAATGCACTTGCAAGAGTACACATGACATCAATCAAAAGAACTCTAAACCAACATCACCTATCAAGCACCACCAACATCTTAGCCAAAGACTACCAACGTCCTCAATGGCTCCAAGATGCTGCACATCTTCAAATAGTGACCATGCAGATGCAAAATAACTCTTCTGCAGCAATAGGATCTAAGAGTCCCACTAGAAGCATCTGTAGCACCAAAGAAAATCATTCGTCACCAAATGATGAATCCAGAGTCACTGCTAAAGCGCCCATTGAACCATGACACCGAGCTTTCCAAGCACCATAATTGACCACCTGCTGATCCAAACAACCTCCAAGTACAATTGACAACATGTCCATCAAACAACAATGCTAAATAACACCAAGATTGCCAGATCATGCAGACCAAACCATCACTGTCAAAAGCTTACATAGGCTAGTGTACCAAACTCTCCATGACATCGTGATTCACATGCTACTGGTCCATAACCGACTATTCAAGTACTCAATTGTCATTCCTCCTCTCATCTCAAAACAACCATGCCAATGCACAAGTGACGACAGACAAGGTAAGCTAATAGATTTGCACCACACTGTTACAACCTCGTGGATATTGACAGTCCACTTTCGAGTTGTCTCACAAAAAACATGTAGGTAAGGACATCCCACAACATTGCACAACTCATGGATGCAACCAATGAAACCTGCAAATCTATCATCGCACTAGAAATTGCAAAACTGAGATCATCAAAGAGAATAGCCAAAGCAGACAAACATGACTCAAACACCAAATCAGCAAAAGATTCGATTTGCCAATCACATCCATAACTCAAGCACCATAGTCTAAGAAAAAAGCAAAGCAAACACCACAAGAATGCTGAATGAAAAACACATACCAAAATTCCCATGCAGAGAAGACATCACACCTCCTCAAAACATGTTGAACTGCAACTATATCATCCAGTCACACCCTAGAAGCCAAGGTCTAGAAAAATAGCTAAACAACAGCTCCACAAACAAGTTTTTTCTTGACCATGTAAAACTTGCAAAACCACAATGTTTATAAAACACCCATGCACCTCCATATTCACTGCTCATCTGGACGACTCAGGAGTCTGCACACAACCATCACAGTTAATTAGAACAATGAAAAACATGAATATGCATCATATATTTTTTAGGAAAATCTACAAAAAACCTTCAAAGCCAAAGACATGAATCTAAAACATGTGAGTGCAAGATACAGGTAAGCAGGAACAACAGGTCCATTTCAGACTAGTTCCAAAACCACAACCATGCACAAGTATACGGGAGATCCAGGCTGTACAAAAGTTATAGACCACCCAAATCAACTTCATAGGCTTCATGCAATCAGAGCAGCAGAGAAACCGCCTTCAGTGCTAAGTTAGAATACCCAACACAAGCTCAATACTCCATGGTTGAACAACAACACAAGCAACTCCATACCACTAGGGAGCCTCTCACATAGACACCCAGTATGAACCACACTCTGCTGCGACACAACCATAAGAATACCTCATGCCCCTTGCATCAGGATCATTTGTTGCCAACCAGGAGCCTCAGACCACATTTCCACAATATGATCAAATCATGTCTTCTCCAACATCTTTCAAGCTACGTGTTGAATCAAGAAGCAGGAAATTCCACTCATCGAAGGATCAAACAACAAAAGATTCCTCCAGATTTCCTCAAGCTTTCCAGGCTAAGAAATATTCACAGGAGAAATGCCCAGAACTTCAGTAACCAAGAGAAGGATTTGACACCACTTGTTGGTATCATCAAGCCTTGACCTCCCTTAACCAACTCTGATACCAATTTTTGGGGATATGAGATGGGTCTATCATCATAGAACAGATGTCTAAGACAATAGTGCCTTAGTGATTTTAATTTCTTCAAATCACATCAAAGACACAAACTATGCCATAAAGCGGCAACATGCATAGTGGATCCCCCATTGATCTTTGTGAGAAAAGTAAATGCATAACTTATAACTGATTCAACACAAGCATAGATTCAAGAAACTAAAACAGACAACCATGAAAGACAAACATGTGGACACAGATTTATGTGTGGAAAACCTTTTCAGGTAAAAAACCCCACCCTCCAAAACACTCAGCTCAAATTGTATTATTCAGTAACAAACAGTTAAAATACAATCTCGGAGCTATGCTCTTCAGAAGATTACATCTTGTCCATCTCGAGAAAGCAAGCAACACAATATTCATAACCTTCACATAGTTACAATGTCTTCAAACAACATACTATGTAGATTCCCTTTAGCTCCTCAGTTGACTGTCACAACCTGCCTCATGGCCAACCCAGCCTCTAGGCATCTCAGGTTCACATCTTTGTTGATTTGAGAGTCTAAGTGTTCACGATTATTCTGCAATATGTAAAATCGCTTGAACACTCTCATCCTCTCTAACTTTGCTCATAATCCTTTATTGTGCACATGAGATTACTTTATAATCTCTTACCATGTGCCTACCTGTTTTGCATGTTCAAGCAATCAACGGTCATCAGGATATTTAATTATCCCACCTACAAGCTTTCATTACTCTCTGATAATGTGCACTATCTTCTACAAACATCGAGCTGCCCAACATTAAAATAATGTAGCATGTCGCAATCAGAAAATAATCTTTCAGCCAATTAGATCTTAAATATCTTGCCACGTGTCACTTTCACATTCGTTCGCTACTTTGAATTCTGGTCAACTGAGCTCCAAGCTCATTCTGGCTTCCCCCACGCTACCGCTCTGAGTCCAAAAATACACCACGGTATGGCAGTGAGCCCATGTTGACCTGATCTCAGCCTTTCCGTGCTACCGCCAAGGTCAACGAGCCACCCCATGGTGTGGCGGTGAGCCCATCCGAGCTCAGTCTCTGGCCACCCCGCGCTACCGGGCCTTGACTGCTAGACAACCATGGAAAGGTGGTGACCGTCAATCCAAACTACTAACAGTCAACTGTGCTACCACAGGGGCCGCCAGGTAGACCGCTATGGTCACACCCACACTACCGTGGAGACTGCCAGGCCAACCTGCGGTAAGACGATGACCACCCTGGTAGACCGCTAATGGTCTTACCGTGGCCATCGCGGTGAGAATTCTCACCGCCCATGTTAAGGTGGTAACTGCCAGACACTACCCTTCATCCTCCAGCAGCCACTCCCATGCCGCTCACCATGCTACCTCCATTGCCAGACAAAGACCCCATGATAAGGAGGTAGGACTTCGCTCTTCCAACGCACCGCCAACCATTCTACCACACCACCTCCGAGCAACCCTTGCGGTAAGGAGGTAACAACCACACCAACTTCCACCACTCACCATGCCACCACTAGACCCAAAGAAGACCATCGCGGGAATGTGGTAACACCACCCAATCGCCAGACCAAGCAAGGTGGTGCAAGGTAAAGCGGTAAACCGCTCAACTACGCCACCAAGGAGAGGTTGCAGTGGTATGGCGGTAATGTCCATAAACATGGAGAAAACGCCCCAAGTCTGAAAGGGATCTAGAAATTTGAGGCATAATTTCCCAACAAATATCAGGTCTCTTGAACAATGGAAGGATCAGGCTAGTAGGGTCATTGAGGCCCAAATTGTTTTAATTTGTGATGACTTGGATTCAAATCTACTAGAGAGTTGGATGGACAAAGTCATCAACACAAGTTCATTTCTTGAGTCTTTCGAAAATGAGGAAAACCAAGTAGCAATTAAATATGCACCCTATAGAGCCAAGGTAGATGAGGTAATCAACTTCAATTGGCCAAGTGATGAGGAATACAAGCAATGGGTGGATACATATTTAAATGAGGAGGAGTAAAAGTGGGAGTAAAATGCTAGCAGTTAATTAATTTGCTGTTGCAGTCATAACAATTTCAAGTTTTGTTTTTTGGTGGCAATTTAAGTGTGCGTGCTCTTGAAGATTCACTGCTATATCAAATCATCCTCAACGGGAAAAATGGAAAGAACGAGAAGATTCTCCAAGGGAATTTTTGTTGTAACTAAATTTTGAAATGTCACAAAGTGGTCCAATTGGCTGGTGAGATGTGTACTTTCTGGCCCGATGCTTGTTTACTCCATTTTCTATAAGAAGGATTTCAAGGCCAAAAGTATGGGTTAGCAAGTTAGAATTTTTTGGTCGAGTCTAGGTGAAGTTGCAGAGCAATTGTAAAGTCTGGTAGTCACAAAGGAAATGAAATTTAGGTTCTGAGTCATTTTGTTATAGGTTTTGAATTCAAAGAGATATAATGTTGTATAACAGTACTAACATTTGAATCTAATTGATAAATTCAAGCTCGTGTCTCTCCTGTGTACAAGTGTATTTGAAATTTTGAATAAAGTGATCAAGGGTTATTTTGTTCATCTCACTATTGTGGTGTGTGAAATTCTTATTTTAGCTTTGATTCAAGGAATTAATTAAAATCCTTAAATGAGATTATAGGTTGATATGTTCTGTACAAGGATATGATAGGTAGTATTGAGTTAGTGTTACATATTGGTGATATTGTAAGGCAATATTATCAAAGATCTTATATGCTACGAGTTGAATCTGTTATAAACCCTTAGGTATTTGTGAATTTGACTCCTCCAATGGAAATAAGACACTGATATAAGTTGCATCTCTTTTTTTTTTGTGATTCAGTATTTGTTTGTGTTCACTTGGAGCTTGCTACAAATTAAAATTAATGAATATATTTTACTTTGAAGTGTTGTTATAATTATCTCATGCTCCAAATGGTTGATAATTATTGATGAACAACCAATCCTATTCGGTATTATCCCGTTCTATTGAGCTATTGAGTGAGATTATCTATTATGGTTAATGTTATTTATAATTATGGTGCAAAGGTTATAAACACATTAAGGGATCACCCTCCCAAGTCTTACAAAGCCCAAAGTGTAGGAGGTCCTTAAAATCCTCGTTAGTTGGTGTAGGTCCTTTGAGTTGCCCTTGATTGGAATTGGAAATTCCATAGGTAGATTAGAAGATCAACCTAGTTTCAGTAAAAAAAAACCAATAGGAGGATTGGTGAGGCCTATTTTTTCCATACATTATAGTTTCCTCTAAAGTTGGGTGCATTTTTCTTTTCTCCTTCATCAATTAGAGTAGATATTGTATCTTCTAGGCTAGCATTTACTTATTTCAATGTGAATACAATATTAATATAACTAGGAGACATGCTATTTAACAAAATAGATTTAGCATCATCATCATCTACTGTAGCATTTATCCCAGCTAGTTGATTCAATAGAGAGCGAAACTTATTAATATGTTGAATAATATTATCACCTTCCACCATTTTTAACCTGAATTTTTTTTCTTTAAACTCATCTTTTTGCTTGTTTCTTGTGATCCAAAAAAAGTATTCAAGCCATCCCACATTTCCTTTGAGGTCTTTGTTAAGTTGATATCATGGAGGTATGCATCTGACAATCCGAGACCAATCATAGCTATTGCTCTTCGATCCTTAGTAGTCCACTTTGCAATTTCATCAGCATCAGTTGACTTTGTTGTTGTTCCACTTACTATATCCTACATATCCTTTTCAATAGGGATCAACTACAACTTGATGTGCTAGGTATGAAACTCTGAACCTTGAAAATTTTCTATCAAAATACTATTTTTCTCCATACTAAAAATACTTGCCCCCCTTAACAAAACAATATCAAAGGTGTCGGATTCCACCGATAATGCACCTTGACACTTTTAAGACCATAGACAATAACCACTAATGACTTGTAAAAAAAACCCTATTATGAAATAATATAGCTCAATTTTGACAGCACACTATATTTTAGTGGACTTTTAGACTCACTTAGAAAATTTCTCTAAAACAAAATACAATTCAAGACTCAATCAAACATAGAGACACTAAAAACCTATCACAATTAACTTCTATGACCTTTTGGTAATGACGATAACTCCTTTATTGAGGATTCTCAGTATCTACCACTGCTCAAACCTATGTATTGCAGTATGTGCTGGAAAAACTAAATATATTTTAAAACACTAAATTATTATTAACTAATAATAAAACTATTTAATAGCCCTTCCTTATGGAAATAATAGACATGGTATCCATATCCATGAATCTCGTGTCCCCTAAACCACCAAGTATGAGAATGCTATCACAACTATATTCAGGCTGTATCACAATACTCACAATCAAAAGTGAACAAGAGATTATTGTTATGATGCACCAAGCATTCATAACAATCACTGCCTCAAATTAGAGTAAAACAACCAAAGAAACAAAAGAACCCCTTTCATGGCAATAATCGATCAATGTTTTGAAAATGAGGAAAACTAGGTAGCAGTTAAATATACACCCTATAGAGCCAGGTTAGATGAGGTAATCAACTTCAGTTGGCCAAGTGATGAGGAATACAAGCGATGGGTGGATACATATTTAACTGAGGAGAAGTAAAAGCAGGAGTAAACTGCTAATAGTTAATTAATTAACGGTTGCAGTCATAACAATTTCAAGTTTTGTTTTTTGGTGGCAGTTTAAGTGCACGTGCTCTTGAAGATTCACTGCTATATCAAATCATCCTCAATGGGAAAAATGGAAAAGAATGAGAAGATTCTCCAAGGGAGATATTTGTTGTAACTAAATTTTGAAATGTCACAAAGCGGTCCAATTGGCTGGTGACATGTGTACTTTCTGGTTTGATGCTTGTTTGTTCCTTCATTTTCTCTAAGAAGGATTTCAAGGCTAGAAGTATGGGTTAGCAAGTTAAAAATTTTTAGTCGAGTCTAGGTGAAGTTGCAAAGAAATTGTAAAGTCTGGTAGTCACAGAGGAAATGCAAATTAGGTTTTGAGTCATTTTGTTATAGGTTTTGAATTCAAGGAGATATAATGTTGTATAACAGTACTAGCATTTGAATCAAATTGATAAATTCAAGCTCATTTCTCTCCTGTGTACAAGCATATTTGAAATTTTGAATAAAGTGATCAAGGGTTATTTTGTTCATCTCACTGTTGTGGTTTGTGCAATTCTTATTTTAGTTTTGATTCAAGGAATTAATTAAAATGCTGAAATGAGATTGTAGGTTGATATGTTCTGTACAAGGATCTGATAAGTAGTATTGAGTTAGGGTTACATATTGGTGATATTATAAGGCAGTATTATCAAAGATCTTATATGCTACGAGTTGAATCTATTATAAACCCTTAGGTATTTGTGAATTTGACTCCTCCAATGGAAATAAGGCACTGATCTAAGTTGCACCTTTTTTTTTTTGTGATTCAGTATTTGTTTGTGTTCACCCGAAGCTTGCTACAAATTAAAATTAATGAATATCTTTTACTTTGAAGTGTTGTTATAATTATCTCACGCTCCAAATGGTTGATAATTATTGATGATTAACCAATTCTATTTAGTATTATCCTGTTCTGTTAAGCTATCGAGTGAGATTATCTATTATGGTTAATGTTGTTTATAAGTATGGTGTAGAGGTTATAAATACATTAAGGGATCACCCTCCTGGGTCTTGCAGAGCCCAAAGTGTAGGAGGTCCTTAAAATCCTCATCAATTGGTCTAGGTCCTTTGAGCTGCCCTTGATTGGAATTGGCAATTCCGTAGGTAGATTAGAAGATCAACCTGGTTTCAGTAAAAAAAAAACCAAGGAAATGGCGACTCTATTGGGGAGTTAATTTAAATATTTCTTGCCAGTGTGTCTATTGTCCATTTTGCATAGAGTTTCATCGTGTTTCTGTGATTTGAAGGTTGAGTATGTGTTTCTGTGTTAAATTTTTCCATATCTTCTATTATCCAAAGTGTTTTGAGTCATTGGTAAATTACATTGTAAGTTGTCAATACAAAGTTACAAAGATCCTTTGAAATCCACCAAATATTTCCAGATATTTGGTACTCCCAAGATAATTGGGTGGCGGCTCTGAAGTCTCTACACCGGTGTGCATTTTATTTTGAATATTTAATATAATTTGAAGGATAGTTTGGACAAGCACACAGAATGAAGAACACCAGGTCGTTTATGAAGCAACATCCAGAACAAAGATTGGAAAGTGAACTTCCTAGAACGAAGAAGAAAGATTGGATAAAAAAAGACTAGAATCTAGTCATGCATCTCTTGCATCACAAAAACCTATACATCAAGGTACAAGTTAGTCTTTGCATCCCATCGTTGAAAGTTTTGAAGAAGTATCTAAAAGTTCAGAATCAGACAGCTGTGGATTTTTTGATGCATTATTTAATACACCAAACCAAGAGGATGTAACATGTCAAAATAAAGGACCTATTAATGTTCAATAGTCTAAAAAGAAAAGGGGTAGGAGTAGAAGTCAAAGCCATCAAAGAGAAAGCACTAGTGGTGTGTCTCCTCCTCCTGTTGCAACTAAAGAATCTCCTTTATTTTTTGGACATGCACACAAAGATGTGAATCTTATAGATTTAAGTGATACATCAAGTTTTGAAATGAGCTTACCTGATCTTGAAGATGCTTTTGGAGACATTGAATCCTTAAGGTGGGAGATCCAAATGCAAGCTGAGATTAGGAGGAAAAGAGAAAAAGAGAGAGAAACAAAATTGATGCATGTTGTGATTGAAAGAGATAGGTTGACTAAACAATTGGCAACAATGAAAGCC
Organism: Sequoiadendron giganteum; assembly: GCA_007115665.2. NCBI lineage: Eukaryota > Viridiplantae > Streptophyta > Pinopsida > Cupressales > Cupressaceae > Sequoiadendron > Sequoiadendron giganteum. The sequence continues at coordinate 750,187,980 of CM021100.1, forward strand.
TTGAACCAAGAAAACCTAAGCCAAGTGTTGAGGGCCCCATCTTACACAAAATATTTGATAAGGAGACAAGGCCTGAGTCTAAGGTAGGTCCTGTAGGTCAAGTTGATACCCAACCAAAACCATTAGATGTTGTTAAGCCTCAACCAAATGATCCAAATCCTAAACTTGTTTTAGACAAGGAAAACAAAAAGCTGAGGGGATTAAAATAAATGATAAGGTGATTTTCCACCCTCCAAAGCCAAATTTGTTGCCAAGAGTACCATCACAAGCTGAGTTTGCATTAGAAAAGGTTAGAAAGGAGGGTGAGGCTCTTGCAAAGGACAAAAATTGAAGCTACAAATGCAAAGATGAAAAGAAGAAAAGTTTCCTAAAAATGTCAAACTTAGATGAGGCTACACAAGCTGCAACCTCATCAAATCTCAAAGATGCCTCCAAATCCAGTCCTAAAAAATATTTGGATATCAACACAAATAGTTTTGGCCCAACAATCCATGCTACTAAGTCTGTAAATCCAAGTCAGGGAGGTCCTGGAGTACAGAATATAGGATCTAACACTGATTGTCAGAAGATTGAAGGACCACTTCAAAGAAGACCTATACAGCCGGAAAGATATAGAAAATTGTACTTTGATGGTATTCCAGGTTATCCAAATCCCATCCTAGATGATTTGAGAGAAAAGATGAGTAAATTTTTTGGTAATAATGTTGTGATAGCAAAGGAACATTTGAAAGATTTTATGGATATTTTAAATGACTATGAAGTGGAGCATGAGGATGTTGTGATGAAACTGTTTGTCCAATCCTTGGTAGAAGATGCAAGGGATTGGTACAGGGGTCTACCTAATGCTAGTATTGGTTCATGGGATGAATTTGAAGAATGTTTCAAGGAACAATAGGGTGATAAGACCAATGCCAGTTTCATGTTGAATGAATTCAACAATATCAAGAAGTCACTAAACGAGCCTATAATAGAATTTAATCTAAGGTTTCAAAAGGCAATTTATAAATTGTTCCAGGTCTTGAGGCTTTATGAAAATGTTTGTCTGACATATTTCAATGCTTTTGATGCTAAAATGGCATATCTCCTTAGAGATAAAGACCCTCAGACCATGAGGGATACTTTCAGGATGGCCATAAATATTGAAAGTAATAGGCGAGCTTCTGGGAAATATGGCAGAAGAGAAGAGCCTACACTCCTAAACAATCCCAAGGACAAAGTTGAAAAGGTTTCTAGCTCAAAGCCTAAAGATGAAGATAAATGGGATAAGGTATTGAGCACTTTGAAGGACATAAAATATACCATTTCCAAGAAAGAAAAGGGTATAGGAAATGAGAAGAAAAAATATAATAAGAATGGAAGACTTCCTAGATTACAAAATTACCCTTATAATACAAACTGGAAAGATGGGAAACTAGTCTTTCCCAACGAAAAGCCTAAATAGGATCAACATCCACCAGACCCCCTGCAAAAGCATTCAACCAATTTGGTAGAAGACATACCATGGTGTGAGGCTTGTGAACATCCACACAATCAAATTCATTGTGGTATTGCTCAGTTACTTGTTGTTGAGGGAACAAAGTAGGAAGCTCAAGAGTGGTCTCTTGAAATTGAGCAGGATGATGTGGATATTTGTATGGCCAAATCATATATTGATGAAGAAATTTTTTCCTCTAATGATGAATCACACGGAATAGATGTGGATAATCAGAGACAAAGAAATGAGATATACCATCAACAGGTTTTCTCTAATGAGGAAGGTGATTTTGATCATTGCAATATGGAACATGATGAAGATGCAGTGTCCCTAAGGAGACCATCAGAGGAAGAGATTGCAAGATTGACCTCAGAAATGGCTGCTCAAGTGAAAAGCTCATTTTAGCTGAGAAACATAACTATTGGTGGTGAACAAGGTAAGCCTGCTAGCTTATTTATTAAAGAACAAAAGGATAAAAATAAGGATGTCAAAGTTGATAATAGGAAAGATTTTTTCAAGGTTAAAGAGGTAAAAAATGACAAGATTTGGGTGAAAAAGAATGAAATTCCAAAGCCCCAAGGAGATATAGCTTCACCATTGGTGAAGAATAAAATGATCACAAAGTCTTCTGAACCTATTTCAGAGGACAAGAAGCAGAAAAAAATTGAGGGAAACAAGCAACAAGAGAAAAAAGAAAATGATGAAGGTATAGTGTTTGATTTGCCAAAATATACACCCATAGATATGTTACAGTTACTTTCTCAGGTTAAAGTTTCACTACTTTTGCTAGAAATGATGAGAATAGATGAACATAAGGAAAAGGTAGTAGCCTTAATCAAAGGTGTTGTTGTTACTATGATTGAACAAGGTATTTGTAAAAAAGAAAAGGATGAAGGAGAAGGAAAGGAGAAAGAAATAGAGGAAATTGTGTCACAAATTCCCCTTCTATATTTAGGGAATTATATTAATGTGTGCCTTGAAAACATAAACCCCTTTTTATTGAGTGTTATTATAGATGGGAAGAATTTAAGGAATTGTATGATAGATTCAGGGGCATCAAACAATTTTATGCTAGTCAAGATCATGGAGGCAATGGGCCTGACAATGGATACCACTCAAGGTAAATTCTATGCAATGGATTCAAGGGAAGTGTCGATTATTGGTACTATCAAACCATTACCTTATAAATTGACTCAGTATCTTGAGAAAGACATAGCCATGAGTGTGCTAGTTGTAGACATCCCACCGCATTATGGGATGCTATTTTCAAGAAAGTGGAGTGCACCAATGGGGGGTAGCATGCAGTGTGACCTGTCATTTGCTACTTTTTACATTGATGGAAAGAATGTCAAGATTGAGAGAGAACCAAGAGTATCTCATATGGTTCAGCATGATCCAACTAATAATATGCCATGTTTTATTGACAATGGCATAAATGAGTTCAAAGTTGAGGAATTCCCTAGCAAATGTGATAAGCCTACTACACTGATTGACACAGAAAAAAAACTATCAGATAATGATGAATTATGGACTATGTATTTTGATGGTGCAAGTTCAAAAGAAGGACCAGGTGCAGGTATTTTGTTAGTTTTATCAAGTGGAAAGACATTTAAGTTCTCTTTCAGTCTATTATTTCATTGCACTAATAATGTGGTAGAATATGAGGCACTGTTATTAGGGTTGAGACTAGCTGAAAATCATGGGATTAAGAAGCTCAAGGTAATTGGAGATTCAAAGCTTGTGATTTCCCAAAGTAGAGCCAGATACACATCAAAGAATAAGAGATTGAAACAATATATGAATGTTGTTTGGGATGAGTTGGAAAATTTTGATGCATTTGGCATAGACTGGATGGAGAGAGGCCATAACAAAGTGACAAATTTATTGGAAAACATAGTGCTGAAACCAGATGATATAACCTTTGCAGGGATTTCAAATATTGAACTGCAAACTAGGCCATTAGTTCTCGATAATATCACTAACTGGTACATGGGCTTCCATCTTCAGGAATGTCCTCATAATGGTGCAACGATGCAATCCAAGGTGAGAAATGGAAGCAAACTATTAGCTACACACTAAATAACAATTCTTAGTAAGTCCTCGATACATTGGGTGAAGGCATATTTGATGCTTCCACTATGTTGTGACCACTTCCAAAGCTTATGATGTGCATGGGGAGCTCGATTTGAATCAATATCTCTTGCAAAGACAAGCTAGAACAACTATGCTTTCTTCCTCAAAAACTTCTATTCTCTCCAATAAAATAATAAACCACTCTCAGAAATCACAAGAATTTCCACATAATTGGGTGTCAGAATGATCTCACTAGCCCATTCTAGTAAGCTTTGCTACCATATCAAAAATATGGGTAGAGATAAATGGAAGCTGTATAAAATTAAGCACAAATAATATCGTGCTCCTCCTTTAATTTTTATTCAAATACACAACGTATATATAGGAGTTTTATCTCATACATTATAGGAACCTGCTAAAACAACTTCCTAAATATATTGAGTTTTTTTAACAACTCAACACATACGTACCACAAATAAAATAGCATATTAAAAAAACCATAATAATATCAAGTTGTTCCTTAACAACTTAATATTATGACACATATATCAACACCCATAATAATTACGTCAACTATTTTTTTAACTCACTTAACCTCACACAATCTATGTGAACACTAATTTACAACAATCTCTAAACTTCTTCATACTCTTAAAAGGACTTGAAATGTCAAGATGGAAGTTTCTTTCCTTAGCAATCTCAAGCTATGATGAGAAACCCATATTTTAAAGGCATTGGAAATATTTATTGAGATCACTAGCATAAAATTTTCCTTTATGGCCATAATAATTCTATCAACATACTTAATGCATTACCTTCTTTTTCATTGAAAATACATTTGCTTCTCTCCTACCACCAATCCCATGTGACATTGGGGAGCATGAGGGAGCATAAAAAAACAAGGATGGATTTGAAGGAGAGCTCCATTTTCCAACCATCCCTTGAATAGAATTAGGAAAAACCCATCTAACATTCCACCTAGGAAACAAGATCTCCCAAACTACCTCAAAAAATTTGCACTCCACCAACAAGAAAAAAACACTCTCTTCATTAATTTCACAAAGAACACATCTATTGAGAAAATAAAGCCCCTTTTTCATGAGATTATTGAGAGTTAGGATCTTATTTTGAACAAGGATCCAAAAGAAGATATTCAATTTAGGAATCAACTTAGTTGACCAAACATTAGTCTTGAAGGGCGTAAGAACATCTAGGTCCCAAGAGAACTACAAAAATATAATAAACCAAGTAAGAACCATTTGGAGTAGAAAAACAAGCAAGTATATCCTTCCTAGCAAAGAGAAGAATATGAAAATGAGAAAGATAGGTGTGTAGCCTAGATTATGAATCAACTAGATTAGAAGAACGAAGAAAAGAGGAAGGAAATCTTTGGGAACCCTTTTCCACACAAATATAATCTATCATTTATCGCCTATTGATGAAGGGTACTCCCCTTACAATCTATAACTCACAAAAACAACAGATAATGGAACAAACAAAATGCAAGAAGGAAAGAAAATATTTTCTATTATCATTAAAATGAAAATCAAATTACAACATTATATTTGCCATAACATGGGCTTTCTGATTACATAAATCGGCAAATCTACAAATCAAAGCCACCATCTACGCTGCTCTACCCCCCTTCTATAACCCCCTTTCACATCATTTATTTGGAAGGTGTAACCACCCTAGAATGTTCTAGAAAGTGTAACTTCCTCAAGAAGATATTTTGAAATTTTATTAATTTTGGTAGTACAGGTTCACGGGGTCATAACTTTTGATCTGATCGTCATATTTTCTATTATACAATACCTTTTCAGAAAGCTCTCGAGAAATATTCAACCAAAAAGTATGGCCTAAAGGCCGACCAGTTTCATTTTCCGCTAGTTTCCAGACCCAGTTGGAGCTTCTAAGTGCCTCAAAATTGACTTTGAAGATTTTAATAAGATTTTTGAAAATTGAATTTTTAATCTCTCAAATGACAAATGGTATTGATGTGATTTCTTCACCATTGGCTTCATTTTACCATTCTAGAGGTTTGTGTAATATTTTGTGTCCAATCATGCATAAATGCAAACTTACTAAAAGAGTAACCCTGCCAAATTGAGCTCTTATTGAAAAGAAATAATATTTTTTTTGGGTGATTCAAGATTGATCTTACACCCTAGATGCTCCTACATCACCTATATTGTTTACAGAGAAGAGATTTTAAAGGATTTATCAAATCACAATTGGAAGTTGGAGTAGTCTCCAAAATCCACTTGTCCTCCCAAAACTTAAAAAAATCACATCTGCTAATTTCCATTTCACACCATTTTCAATAATGCCTCTATTATCCACAATATTTTTTCAATTACACAAGACAATGGATAGATTAAAACAATCTAAACAATCCTACAAATCCCGATGCTGAAAAATATATTTTCTTTTAGGGATATCAATCCATGAGTGTTATGCTTAGGCATTAACCTTTATGATTTTTTTTCCATCAAATAAGATTGAATTCATTAATCTTTCTAATTACCAAGCCATCATATTTTTTTAGTCTACAAACCTTCCCAAGCCACCAATGGAAGTATTTTCCCCTCCCTTGCTTTTATCCAAATACATTTTTCTAATATGTTCAATCTTCTCTACAAAGTTTATAAAGATTTTTGAAAAGGATCCTACTCTAAATTGGGATGCTTTGTGTAAAGTAGTTTTATTTAGCTAAATTTTTCCTTCCTAGCTTAATAAATTTTCTTTCCACCGAGTCAACTTAGCTTGAAATTATTAATTAAATTCAACCAAAAGGAATCTTGAATATTTACATGGAAAAGGTGCATCCCCAAAAATTTGGATGGGAGATCACCCACTTGACATCAAATAATTTGAGCAATCTTAGTCTATTGAGGAAATAAGTCATTCATAAAATAAATCATATTTTTAAGAAGACTAATATCTAGGTTTCAAGATAGTTCATAATTTAACAAGATGGCTTTGGGTTCTCTAGCTTCTCTAACTAATGCTTCACTTATAATTTTTGCATCATCCACAAAGTATTGATGTGAATATTGATACAAAATAGATACATGATGAATACCCTTCAATCAACCATCATTAATAACTTTAAGAATATTTATTTCTAAATATTCAACTATGATCACAAATAAGAATAGTGAAATGGAACCCCCTTGTGATTCACTAGAAATCATAAAAAAAATCCTAAAGGAGAGCAATAAATCAATACTAAAAGTTTAGGAGTGAAAATTGTTTCAAATATTATGTCCAAGAACTTAATTCCAAACCTAAATCTAGTCATTACCTTTAGCAAAAACTCCCACAACACCTATCATAATATTTCATAAGGTCCAATTTAAGAAGAAAATCTTCTTTTTATTCATAGAAAATGAATAGAGGACCTCAAGGATGGAGATAATTGAGTCCAAAATCTATCTACCTTATATAAAACCACTCTATTGAACAAAAAACATTTGAGAAGAACCAATTGTTATTTTCTCACCATAACCTCATAAGTGATTTTGCAAACCAAATTGCATAGAATAATAGATCTAAAATAAATAAAGGAGTTAGGTCTAGGATTCTTAGGAATAAGAACAATAAAGACTGATTTTATCTCCTTAAAAAACATTACTACAAAAATATCCTTAGTTGTTGCAATCACATCCTTGGATATGATATCCTAATAGGTTTGAAAAAAATGTAGGGAGAACTATCAAGTCCCATGAATTTTCTTGATTGAAAGTTACCTTCCTCATTTAAGAGCCTAGAAATATCATGAAAAATACCTCGCTAAACTTCCAAATAAATAAGAGTTTCAATAGAGAGAAGATTAGTGAAAAAGATAGCAATGGACCTTTGAATCCATGTGTCCTTAGTGATCATGACAAAATCCATCTAAATTTCTTTAATTTTTTTTTTTGATCTATGCTTCAAGGTGGTAAGCTAAATGAACTTAGTATTTCAATCTCCATTCTTCAGTTAGACTACACTAGACCTTTGTCTCTAGAAATCATCTTCCTTGGAAATGATAGTATGGAGCTTAGATAAGAGTTCAGTCTCTTGGGTTAGGAGGGAAGAATCAAAACCTTTTGTTAGATATCCTTCTAGATTAAATATATCTTACCTCTAACCTTCTCTTTCATCTTTAAGATATGTCTAAAAGTTTCTTTTGCTTCATAATTGAATATTTCTTCTAAAATTATCAATAATTTTAACTATTATTAATATAGTAGATCCCTCAATTGAGATAAATTACTATTCAATAATATTACTATCCAGATCAAGGTGCAAGGTCCATATTTCTTTAATATGAAAATAAAACTATTTTTCCTTCTCAATTTATCAAAGTAAGTAATGAGAAAATAATGATCAAAACCAAACCTTTTAAGAAATGGAAAAGATAAAAAGTTATAGGACAACTAGTTAGAAGAAATTAGAAATTGATCTAATCTCACCTATATGAGAGAGGCTTAAATTTATCTATTAAACTAGGTTTAATTTTTTCAATTTTATTTTTCTTCTAGAGCATTCCCACATCCATGTATGTGGATCTGCTACCATTTAAATATGGTAGGACTCCTGATCATCCTAAGGGATCATAATTTGTTGAACGTTTGTCAACAAAAGATAAATTCTTTAGGTAATGAAGAATTGAATTTGGATTTAATTGACATTTTTTAGAAATTATAGTTTAGTATAGTGATTAGATGCTACTTTGGAAGTTATAAAAAATAGTAGATATGTTTCTATTTAGTAGTCTAAGTTATTTACCATTGAGCTAATTAATTTAATTTGTGGTTCAAATTATTATTCTGTAGCCAAATTCTCATCCATCAGGTGGTATGAAGAGGTTATATTTTGATGATCTGCCACAAGTTTAGAATTTTCTTGATATGGCATAGTTATTTGAGATAGACATTGTATATAGACCTTGAGATAACATATGCGACATTTTGTAAATATTTTTTTGAGTTAGTATATATGCCAAATTTGTATATGTACATAGACAATTACTCTACACTTTTATATAAAAACGATATATTTGATATATTTTATTCGTTATGTGCATTTTTCCTACTTTGAAACAAATTTTGAATGTATAATCACTTTATAATGGTTGAGCTAGATGATGAATAACATGTTATATCTATTGGTTTCTTGTAATCTTCTACTTTGATAGTTTATGAATGACATATCATTTTCACTCATGTTATACTAAATTGTTAAATTTTATTGTCTTGGGAAACTTCACCAAATTTGAATAAAGTTAGGTTTCCCTTTTAGAAATGATGGATATTTCAATTTGAATTTACCTTTTGAAATTAGTGCATCAAAACCAATGACATGGAATGCAAATTTTGGTACAATAATACACATACAAACCATTCTTTTGTCTTTATTTTTGCATGTCAATAAGCACACCATGCAACATGATAGCCATATATTCAAAAGAGTTAAATTTAAGATACACTACTTTCTAAGAATTTAAAGAATTTAGTGTTTTTCATAAGATGCATATACTATAAACAACATATGTATTTCATAATGTAACAAGAATAAATTAGAATTTATATATTTTTAGGAAGCGTATTTATATGCATGTATTGTAAACAACATATATATTCCTAAAATGTTTTGTCTACACATAAAAATCCATATGGAATCCCTCCACATAAACCTCTCTCAATTTTTGTCAACTCGACACCGTTTGGCCATGCGAACTTAGAATGCAAACTTGCAAAAAGTTTTAGTAGAGAGAAGTGCAAATTCTGAAATAATAATATTTTTTATTTCATGCATCCTAGACCAAAACCAACTATGAAAACATGTATAAGTGGGTAGGTAAATGGTAGGGAACAAATCTATCCATTCTCCAAGTCACCTAATCATTTTGGAGTGCACTATTCTGACATGGTTTCTTAAGATTCCTAAGAGCAAAAAAATTCCAAACTATGATGGAGTGTTTATTGGAGCTCGTCGAACCTAACAATGTTTTTTATACATGCACAAGTCTATATGGAATCCATCTACATAAAAGTATCTCATTTTAGTCAACTCCACACCATTTGGCCATGCCAATTTAGAATGAAAACTTGCAAAAAGTATCAGTAAAGAGCAGTAAAAATTTGGCAATAAGAATATTTTGTGTTTCGTGCATCCTAGACTAAAATTGAATATGCCAATGCATCCCAGTGGACAAGTACATGGTAGGGAAGGGATTAGTCTATTCTCGAAGTCACCTGATTATTTTAGAGTGCACTATTCCAACATAGTCTCTTAAGATCCCTAAGAGAAAAAAACTTCCAAACTATGATAGAGTGGTTCTTAGAGCTCATGGCACCTAAAAATGTTTCGTCTACACATACAAATCCATATGTCATCCCTCAACATAAATATCTCTCATTTTTGGTCAAATCAACACCATTTGGCCATACCAACATAGAATGCAAACTTCTAGAAAGATTTAGTAAAGATCAATGCAAATTTGGCAATAAGAATATTGTTTGTTTCATGCATCCTAGAAAAAAACCGATTGTGCCAACACATCCAAGTGGGAAGTTCAAAGGTAGGGAAGGGATTTTTTCATTATCCAATCCACTTGATCATTTTGGAGTGCACTATATCGACTTTAGGTGATCCCACAATATCGGTTTACAATTTTTGGCCAAACTGGACATTGAACTAATTTGTTAACTAAACCTTTACTTTCGACCACCTGTAGCGGCTAAACCGTGAGGAATTTGAAGATGATGCAAACTAGTGATTTGTGAAAAATTTCTATAGATTCTAAATATATTTTTTTCAATTTTTTTGGAATCAGATTGCACTTTTTTTTCCATCTCCTTTGAAAACTAGTTTTTAACAGTAAACACCATTTTTAAAGAGTGACATTACTGGCTAACACAAAAAAATAATTCTATGAAGGATAAAATTCTATTTTTTTCAAATTTAGATTTGTAACTACAATATCTAGTGCATGGAATTGGTTTCATAGAATTTCATTGATTTTTTTTCTTAATTAAGTTACAAAGTCAAACTAGTTATAATTTAGACATGATTTACTAGCTAAACCATAATGTTTTTTGTATGTATCAAAATTCAATTTTTTTTTGCTGGATCAGGGACATCAATATCTAGTGCACCGATATTTTTCAATTTTTTTTGATAATCTACTATTTCCACATGTGCAGAATAGAGAGCTTGTTCTTTGGTGAGAAACCTACATTAACAAGAGATAAAAAATAAATAAAATTATAAAATTATATTTATTTAAAATTATAATTTTTGGGAAGCTTATAATAAGGACTACATACAAATAATAATTTTTAAATGAATTCATTTGATCCCCCAAAAGGTAAATCAAAAGTGGTTTTTTTATCAACATTTTGATAGGTGTAAAGGGGACTTTGTTACATGTATTTTTTAAAACTAGCAGGGTTCTATCCAAGGGGGTTTGATCTAAGGTGGTTTGATCAAACCCTCTTCAACTGAAATCCTTTAAATGGAACTTTTCAAGGCTTAAATCATTATATTTTCTAAAAATATGTGATTTCAACAAAAATCAGGATCTCCTAGAAATTATAAACTAGTATTGTGGGATCACCCAATCTCTTAAGAGCCCTAATAGAAAAAAACTACCAAACTATGATGGAGTGGTTATTAGAACTTTTGGCACCTAACAATATTTTACCCACACATAATTCCATATGGCATCCCTCCACATAAACCTCTCTCATTTTTGGTTAACTCAACACTATTTGGCAATGCCATCTGTAGATACCGAAAATTGGTCTAGGCCTGCAAGTACACATTCGACATAATTTTCTATAGTCTGTGGTCTTGATTAAATAATTTCAATTATTTAATTACCCTTTCTAACACATATTTCCTCTATTAATTAAATACCCCTTTTTAATTAATTCATTAATCCATAAATGACCTTTATTCAACTTGATTAATTAAATAAATCATATTTATTTAATTATGTTGCGAACTAATTAATTCTTCCCCCTTTATCTATCAATTAAATAATTTATTATTTAATTACCCCTTTATCATACTTTTCCATTTGTTAGTTTAAACGCCACATGTGTCTTAGAGAGTCACATTTGTTGAGGTCAAGACCGCATATGGCTATCAAAAAATTCTTTTTTTGAGGCTGGATAAATCAAAGTGCAACTATCACATTACAAGTCGCATGTGTCATGTAAGCCGCATCTGTTAAGTTTAGAACCACATGTGTCTATTAGAGTGTTAATTTTTTACAGTTCATATCTCGGACCACATTTGAGTCCATGAGTCACATCTGTCATGTCAAAAACCGCAACTGTCACAAAACACTGCAACTACATGCAAAGTCTAGAAACCAGGTTTAGTGAAAAACCGCATATGTTTTAAGAGTCGCATCTCTCACATATAAAGTCGCATCTATTGGGAAACCCGCAACTGTCATCAAATCACCAAAACTAGGTTTTTAGGTAAACACCGCATGCACATTGGAAAAATGCATCTGACAATACGTAAACCGCAACTGTTAGAAAAACCACATCTATCAACATTTGAACCGCAACTGTTAGGTGAACCGCATCTGCCTGTGAACAAAAACTTTGAAAAACTGTAAGCTGAGTCTGAAATATCACTGTCATTATTTGCTTTAGGTTCTTAAGATCAGCCTTGGACTAAAACTGTCAAAGTTTTTCTCAAAAACCTTGCATCATTAGGTGTCATATATGTCCTAGTCACAGTAAACGTCATAGTCATCATCATCCTAAGTTGCATGCATATAGATACTTTCTAGAAAATTGCATATAGCAGAATAGAACGACTTTCCGCATCATTGGATACGTCTATGTCTTGATTTGTCCTCGTCATTGGACCTAGTCACTTTAGTCATATTAGTGGATCTTCTCAACTCAACAGTCTAGTTTGGGAAATTCACCTTGTCAACTATCCTTGTCCTACAATCAGGTTCTTTGGTCAAACATAACTCATTACATACATTTCCTCCATAGGTGGTAGGTTATCCTATTTTAGATTCATTTACCATCATAGTCCATTCGAAATTTTGCATAACTATCTATCATATCCTACGTCATCTTAGTATACGTCTTTTTAGAAACCATCTTAGCAACGTCATTTATCATCAGAAAAATCCAAAAAACATAGAGATAGGTCATATCAGTTTTTAGATATAGTCTGCATTACCCAATTTGAGCAACTTTTCATGGTCGAAACAAGGTCTCAAAAGAAACACAAAGCAATGACACACTCCAATGAGTTCATCAATCCATTCAGAAACCAACCGTTAGGAAGTAAATGCCCACATAGACCTTTGCTTGACAAACATGTCACTAGAGACACACATGCACAGATTTACATAGAAGACATACACACAACAGTACAAGATCCTGAATTTGCATCCTTTATGGATGAATGTTTGCTAAATGATCCTCAATGCTATCTAGCAAAATTGCCAGCAGACGGTGCTAAACTACCACCAGGATCTGATATTTGTACTTTGCAAACACAGTCAACTCAACCAAAACAAACTGCAATGTCAACTATCTCCATTCCCCAAATTACCACAGCTATACCAACTGGTATACCAATTCAAACATCATCAATTGTAAACACAACCCCTTTCAACATAACACAAGGTTTACAATTTGCTGTGGGGGCGACTTCCTCCAACCCCTTTGGCACCAACATGACTGGTAAGAGAACCAAAGTTGGTAGAAATATATCTATACCGAACCAAATTAGTCAGATAGGAAGCATTCCTATTCCAAATCAGACAATTCAGACAGGAAGCATTCCTATTCCAAATCAGACAATTCAGACAAGAAACATTCCTATTCCAAATCAGACAATTCAGACAGGAAGCATTCCTATACCAACTCAGACCATTTAGACAGGAAATATCCCTATACCGAATCAAAATATTTTCACAGGATATATTCCCTCGCCCAATCACAACCCATCACAGAACATGGCATATCAAAACACTTACATTGATCCAAATATCACAAACACCATGTCTTTGACACAAGTCGATGTCCTTCAAAACCAAATGCAAACTCTTCAACAGCAGATGGACAACATGTCTATGTCTGGAAAATGAACTATCTCAATGCAAGACCTATGTCCATGCCCATTTGACAAAGTACTTTATATGACACCTTTCCCCCATGGGTACATTATATTGATTTTGCCTAAGTATAATGGGAGAAAGAATCCTTTAGAACATATTAGAGAATTCTCAACTGCATGCATGGACATATCGTATGACCCCACATACTTGATGAGATTATTTCCATGAACCCTTGTTGGGATAGGACTGGAATGGTTTTCTAAATTACCATATGGTATACGATCTTGGGGTGAATTAGTTGAGAAGTTTGTCAAACATTTTGCATTTAACATAGACAATGAAGTAACAATAGCAACCTTGTGCCATATGACACAAAGATGGCAAAACTTTCACCACTTTCTTCCAAAGATGGTGAAGTCTAGGTAGTAGATGTCCAGTTGAAATACCAGAAAAACAAAAGGTCATGATATTCCTAGAGAACATCAACCCCAAATTGTGAAGAGACTTAAGGGTACACTGTTGTACTTCATTCTCAGACTTGGTACAAAAGGGCATCATCCTTGAGAAAGGCCTTGTTGACAAAGGAGAAATAAAGGTACCAGGTGAAAATCCAGTTGTCCAACATCAAAACGTGCCAAATGATAGAAACAAATTCTAGTCTAGAAACAAGAATGTTACAAATGATGGCATTGTCGATGCTAAACACATACACACGGGACCAATTATCACACTTAGAGGTTATAATTCCAACCAAGACATGATGAATAGTCCAGATCAAAGAGCTAACTATGTCCAAAATTCACAACAACAAAGACCACAACAAAGGAGATTTCCTACACGTGAATTTACACCTTTAGGACAACCAATCGAGACTATTTTCAAAGAATTGATTAAGCATAATCTTATCAAACCTTTGGAACCAAGAGAATATGATCCTGGACAGTTCAAACCTTCATGGTGGGATGATAACTCTTTTTGTGACTATCATCGAACGAAAGGACACAACCTCCAACAATGTTTCCAACTCAAGAATATCATACAAGACTTTGTTGAAAACGGAACCATAGAGGTCGGTGGGCAGAAAAACACCAAAGAATAGTGATCATAAGGTTTTTATGAACCCGTTACATGACCACACAAAAGGAAAAGCCTCCAATTCGGGACCCAAGAATAATCCATCAGTTGATTATAACAATACCATTTATGACTATGGTAAAGGCAAGATCATAAATAACCTCCGAGCAGCAAATGAGAATGTCAATACCTTCACCATTAAGAAGCATCCAGAATGTAATGTGAACACACGCAGAACTAAGATTACTATTGCTGGACCTTCTTCTTCTGAGCCACCTACGCACGCTTCCAAGTTTAAGTACAACCTTCTTGATCAATTGAGTAAAACCCCCACACAGATATCTATCTTGGAATTGTTGACCTTATTGCTTGAACATCGAGCCATTCTGGACAAAGCTCTACAAAACACAACTATCCCTATGGACTTAGATGTTAATCATTTCAAAGAAATGGTGGGATATTTGACCAACTCACATCATGCCACATTTTCCCAACAAAATTACTTGACTGAGAAGTCTGATCATAATGACCCCTTACATCTTGAAGTCTTAATCCATCAAAACAAAGTACGACGAGTCTTGGTAGATGGAGGAGCAGGTTTGAACCCGTGTACCCTAAAGTTGGTTAAGGCATTAGGATTCTTAGAAGACTGTGTAGACACCTCTAAAAGTATAGTCATCAAGGCTTACGATGATTAGGAAAGGTCATCCAAAGGAGTTGTCACACTCCCCATAAGAATTGGCCCAGCAATCATGAACACTAGCTTCAAAGTCTTGGATCTCACCCTTTTGTAGAACTTGTTGTTAGGAAGATCGTGGATACACGCCATGAAAGTCGTACCTTCAACATATCACCAATGTCTTAAGTTCCCTTATAATTGAACAAAAATCACCATTGATGGTGATCCAGATCCTTTTCAGTATTATACAAGCCTAAGGGATATTCCACCACGACAAGTACCAGTTAACCAAGAAGCTCCATCATCCACTTTATCCCTATACGTTGACCCATCACACCTCACTAAGTCCATTTCATTCAAACCTCCATCAACTACTCCTAAACTCGAGATCCAAGACAAGGGCATTGGCGAATATAATATAAAGGCATCATATTGTGTCACTCAATTGATTCCACCTAAGGCATATGGCCTACCCATGGAAAATAGAAGACAGTCAGTGGACACATTTCATGTTCCCCCTACAATGACATTGACCAAATGGGGAGAGTTAAGTGACAAAATTGTGGATCAAGGTGATTCCTGGTTGTATCAAGAAGAACATGAATACCCGTCCCCGTCTATTCAAATAGCTAAGGACCAGTATGGAAAAGGCTTTAAGATAATGCAAAAAGAAGGCTATGATGGGCACAGTGGGTTAGGACTATACCAAAATGGAAGGACATAACCGATCACTGTCTACCCACGACCGAAATACTTAGGGCTAGGGTGTCAATTGCTTAGAATTGGGTTTCCTGGTACTTCATCATCTTTTCAAGAAGAAGTGAGTTATTACGTAGACATCGAGACATCTCATGAAACATTTCCCCTTGTTTATGACAAACCCCCCGTTTACGACAAACCTCTAGTTTTCGATGAATCCCCTTACTCAAGCGATGGTGAATGGGAGTCCCTTTCATCTACCAATACCATGAACATAGATGCCCTATTTGGAGAGTTGGACCTCAACATGAAACCTGTACCAAAACCATCTAGTCCTTGTCCTAAGAAGCACTTGTCCAAAAAAGAATGGCAAGAGAATTATTATTGGGAAACCCTTGATCATGCATCTTGGGCACCTGATAAACCATCTTCTGATGATTCTGCCCTTACAATAGTCCCACAACAGAGTTTACCTACACCTAGGAGAAAGACCAAGAAGGAGTTAGTCCAAAACTTCTGTGACCATGTCAACTATTCGATACTCACCTTGTCAGCTTCCACCTTTGCAAACTCTGATGATGACATGCCCCTTGTATATCTTGAACTTATCAACTAGGATCAACAAGTTACACCTATCATAGATACGTTCGAGAATGACGAAGCAATTGATGAGTTCATGGGACTTAGAGAAGGCATACCAAGAGGGGATCATAAAGCTGGTTTCACCATAGACTTGGACGATAAAGCATATTTTAGGGAGTCTATTTACACCTCTAGTCACAAAAATGAGAATGAAAAGAAAAAATACAATGAAAAGAAAATGATGAGTCCCTAGGTGAAAACCGAAAGGCGCCTTTGGATGAAGAAAAATTCAAAATAAAGGACGTATCTGAGGGCGAAAACGTCTCTGAGGCACCCAAGGATAGAGGTTTAAATATTCTCCCCATTGAATAGGAAAAGTCACCAATGCTAGTAGAAGAATCTATTGAAGTCAACATAGGTACAGAAGAGAATCCTTGGAAGGTATATTTTATAGCTTCTTTGACAGAGACAGAAAAACCTGAGATTTAAGGACTTCTTCAAAAAGAGACAAATAAAATTTGCATAGTCATATGCTGACATGCCTGGGCTGGATCCCGATCTAATATTGCACCATTTACCACTATAGCCAAGTATTAAGCTAGTCAAACAGAAGTTGAGGAAAATGCATCAGCAAATTGCTCTATTGGTCAAGGCAGAACTTAAGAAACTCTTGGATGTGGGATTCATAAGGACAATAGACTATGCAGATTGGATATCAAATCTTGTACCAGTGACTAAACCAACTGGGGGCATTTGCATATGCACAGACTTTAGAGACATCAATAAGGCATGTCCTAAGGATGACTTCCCTTTTCCGAATATCGGCATGATAGTAGATCTGACAATAGGATACAAGATGCTATCCCTCATGGATGGTTTCTCTGGATATAACCAGATTAAAATAGCAACTAAAGACCAACACAAGACAACTTTCACATGTCCATGGGGCACATACTATTGGAATGTTATGCCTTTTGGCCTTAAGAATGCAGGAACTACCTACCAATGGGCAATGACTATGATTTTCCATGACTTTGTACATACCCTCATGGAAGATTATGTAGATGACATTATAGCTAAATCAGAGACAAGGGAAGATCATTTAAAGGTTTTAGACAAGATATTCCAAAGGCTAGAGAATTACAATGTCAGGCTAAATCCGAAGAAGTGTGTCTTTGGAGTGAAATCAGGGAAACTGTTAGGGTATATCATCTCTCGAAGAGGAATTGAAGTAGATCCAGAGAAGATAAGAGCTATCATAGAAATGCCTCCTATAGTTAGCATTGGTCAACTCAGAACCCTACAGGGGAGATTACAATCCATTAGGTGTTTCGTAGTACAACTGGCAAATAAAATACACCCATTTCAGCATCTACTCAAGAAAGGAGTACCATTTGTGTGGACACCTAAATGTCAAGAAGCCTTCCATCAAATTAAGGACTATTTGCTTACTCCACCAGTCTTAATGCCATCTACAGAGAACAAACCATTGATATTATACATTTCAGCAACTCAGTTGGCATTAGGGGCTCTTCTCGCACAACACGATGATCAAGGTCATGAGAGAGCAGTCTATTAAATCATTCGTACCTTGGTGGGATATGAATTGAATTACAACAACATAGAACATGCTTGTCTTGCGGTAGTCTTTGCTACCCAAAAACCTTGGCACTATATGCTCAATCGACAAACTATGTTAATTGCAAAGATTGATCCACTTAAATACCTCCTAAGTAAGGCAGCTTTAACAAGCCAATTGGCTAAATGGGTTATGATACTTACCGAGTATGACATTCAATATGTCGAAAGGAAGGCTATAAAAGGATAGGTGATTGTAGATCAGTTAGCTGACACACTTATGAAGGAAGATCATCCATTAGTGGCAGACTTTCCTAATGAGTTTCTCTTTAACATTGACATTAAGACCAAATGGAAACTGTACTTTGATGGCTCACATACAAATCGTGGTTCAGGAGCTGGTATCTTATTTGTTACACCTCAAGGTGATACCATTCCCAAATCATTCAGGATTGCTTTCCCTTGTACCAACAATATAGCAGAGTATGAAGCTTTAGTGACAGGATTAAAAATGGCAGCTCAGTGGAAAATTAAGAGTCTACATGTTTTTGGTGACTCTCAACTGGTAATCCGATAGGTAAATGATGATTATGAGACTAAGGATGAGAAGCTTGCACCTTACAAGAGAATGGCTGATAGTTTCAAATAGTATTTCAATGACATAACTTTTCAACAAATATCACGTATCCAGAATAGGGCTGCAAATGCTATGGCAACCATGGCTTCCTTGTTGGATATTCCAAGTAATGTGCCTAAGTTTGAGTTTCTGGTTGAACAACTGTTGGTCCCCACTTATGATGTCCCTGATACTGTGATAGTGTGTACCATTGTTGGTCCTACGTCTCCTTGGTATAAAGACATATTCGACTATCTCACTAACCAAACCTTACCCCAAGACTTTATCCAATAACCAACGTCGAACCTTCATCCGAAAGTCAGCTAAGTACACCATCATCGAAGAAACCCTGTATAGACGTACCTTAGATAATACCCTAATGAGATGTCTCGATGCTGAAGAAGCACAAACAACTTTGAGAGAGGTACACGAGGGTATATGCAGATCCCATTCGAGTGGTCCTACTTTAGCTCATAAGATTATGAGACTGGGTTACTATTGGCCTACCATGGAGAAAGACTCATACATCTTTGTAAAGAAATGTAGACAATGCCAGATACATGGAGATTTGATAAGAGCACCAGCACAGGAGCTTTGTCCGATTACATCACCATGGCCTTTCGCCTAATGGGGACTTGACCTCATAGGTAAGATACACCTTTCATCACCTAATGACCACAAATTCATCATCACCACCACCGAATACTTCACCAAGTGGATTGAAGCTATTCCCATGACATACATAACTAGCACACAAATATCTAAGTTTATCCTAAACTATATCATTTATCGGTATGGTGTACCCCAATCCATAATCACAGATAATGGCTGCCCATTCAAGAACCAAGAAGTATGCCATTTATGTGAAGAATTCCATATCAAACACCATTTCTCAACCCCATATTTCCCACAAGGTAATGGCCAAGCCGAGGCATCTAATAAGACCATTGTTAGAATCCTTAAGAAGACTGTCAATGACACTGGTCATGACTGGCACCTACAACTTAATCCCACCTTATGGGCTTATCACACAAGCATCCGTACTCCCACTGGCGCCACTCCATATTCCCTCGTATTTGGGTCCGAAGCTATCTTACTTATCGAGGTCAAAATTCCTTCCCTAAGGGTTTCCTTGAAGGGTCATATTGATGATGAAGAGTACCATGTCTCTAGGTTACAAGAGCTAGAATTCCTAGATGAATGAAGACAAAAAGCATTAGATCATTTGCAAGCATATCAGAATCGTCTTCGTCATAGCTACAATAGGAAGGTTCTCAATATAAACTTTGACATTGGTGACCTGGTATTAATGGAGAATCCTAAGAACCAAGCAGAATGAGAGAAACCAGGTAAGTTTGAACCTAACTGGTTGGGGCCTTACATTGTCACAGAAGCTTTTGGGTCAAAAGCATGCCAACTCTCTACTCCTGAAGGAGAGCCACTTATGTCACCCATCAACAGTCTTCATCTAAAGAGGTTCTATGCTTAGTCTCTGAGAATCCATCTCTTAATCTAGAAAAATGCAAAAAAATGGTTACCTTGATGAAAACCTGGCAAACAGGCGTCTGTGTAACACAAAAAAAAAAATAGTCAAGAGACATAATCCATCCAATAGTGACAACCGCTTCGGTGGCACTATGGATAAGTACCTTGGTGAAAACCTGGAATACAGGCACCATGTGTATTCAAAATCGCTCTTCCATCTACCATCATTCCAATCAGAATTTTTCACCATCACTCATAATAAATGGTTGTCTTATCCATTACTTGGAATGATTCACATCTAAAGTCCATTCTGGCACATTATCCACTCCATCTTGTAAGTCTTATTCCCGACTAGGGGAAAATCCTTGTTCTGTACCATGAAGACCTTGTACATAACATCACCGTCGAAAATGTCCTAAAAAATCCTAAAAACATTAGAAAACTTCAAAAATCCAAAAAAAAATCAAAACATGTCACAAAATATGAAAAACAAAGTCAAGTAAGTCATGTTCAGTCAGTCATAGTCGAACTACGTTGCCTCTACGACTGGGACGTAGGCAAGGCCATCAATCAATGTGCCCCCAAGGCATTAGGTCTATCAGTTTAGGTTTGTCATGTATCACACACATTTAAAATCATGACTCTTTGTACATTCAAAGTCATTGGTAGTGTCGAACTACGAGGTCTCTGCATGTACAACATAGGCAAGGCTAATCAATCAATGAGCTCCTGAGACCACACTAGGTCAGTCCAATAGGGTTCAGTCACAATCACTATCACACAAGCTGCATATCATAGTTTAGGGTATCATCTCATGTCATTACATTGTCCACGCACACACTTTTTATCAATCAAGGAATCAAAGCAAGTCATGCAACAACAAGGCAAAACATTTCAAACTATCATCAAGTTAATATCAAACACATTGTCAAAGCGATCAACCTATGTCTTAAGCAAGATATGTCTTTCTTGTCAACAGATGTCATCAAATTTGTCATAGTCTCATGTGGTTTGTCGCATCAACATCATCAGACTCCAATGTCTTATACAACACGTGTCTTTTCTGAAACCAGGCTTTGTCATGCCTTATATAGAAGTCACCAAGTCAAAACCAGACTCAAATTCTTATGCGGTATGTGTCATTCTCTCACATTATGCTATGTCAAACATCAACATCAAACAATCCCACAAGATCAAGTTTTGGTGAATACATTTATTTGGCTTTATGACTTTATATCTTATTTTGTCTTATCTTTTTATCAATTTGTGCAAGATCCTCTTACTAGCTTTCTCAAGGATGTCCCTTGAAGGATTTAGAGAAGCAACGATGTCTCAGGACTCTTTTTCTTTGGCTGCTATTTGTCAACTATCTTTTTAGCATTGGTTTTTGAGTCATGTTGCTGGCTTTCTCAAGGATGTCCTATCAAGGATTTAGAGGAGCAATGATGTCTCATGACCCATCTTTTATTTGTCAGTTGTCTGTGGTTTGTCTCGACAAAACGACTGGGGCAATACTATCCTTAGTATGAGTTAAGACACTCCTTGTCTGTGACTGTCTATTTTTTGCAAATGGATGACTTTGTACACTATGGTCTGTCTCATATCATAGTGTGTACTATCCATCTGTGACATGTCCCATCCAATGATGATAACAAGCAAGCATAGCGTATTTGGTAATATATCGAAGATTATATCTTTTTCTCAATCGATCAACCTTCATCATATTGTTTTCTAAATCACTCATACTTAGTTATTTCTTACTAACATTTTGAATTATCCACGCTAACATTTCTTCTTTTTTGCATCTTCATATTCCAGTCATCTCAATCCATTTCGAGAGCACACTCATGTTCTTTGAACCCACCTATTCTCTCAAGGGGGCATACCACTACCTCCTTGTCATTTTTCCCTTTCACTGGGGCATATCTTCTTTTTATTTTCTTTGACACAACGCCGTACCAACATTGTATCAAAGAGGGGCAAATTGTAGATACTGAAAATTGGTCTAGGCCTGCAAGTACACATTCGACATAATTTTCTATAGTCTGTGGTCTTGATTAAATAATGTCAATTATTTAATTACCCTTTCTAACACATATTTCCTCTATTAATTAAATACCCCTTTTTAATTAATTCATTAATCCATAAATGACCTTTATTCAACTTGATTAATTAAATAAATCATATTTATTTAATTATGTTGCGAACTAATTAATTCTTCCCCCTTTATCTATCAATTAAATAATTTATTATTTAATTACCCCTTTATCATACTTTTCCAACTATAATTAAATATCTTTATTTAATTATTCATTTAACCCCCTTTATCTATAATTAAATTTTTATTATTTAATTATTCACATTATCCTTTCCAAATAGTCAAATTAAATAAATTATCTTTATTTAATTAATTAAAGTCCCTTCATTTTTGAATGTTGAATTAAATTAACATTTAATTCACATTTAAATCATTTATGTCACATTCTTCTATCAATCAGTTATTTAATCGTCCACTCACCTTTTGACTCGAGATCTATTTTTAGTTCTCCAGTTATCTATGAATTTAACTACTGATCATCTCTGTAGGAAGACTCTCTATCACAACTAGTCGATTAACTAGTTCTAACTCATATGCATGTATGCATCTATTAATTAAATATCTTTATTTAATTAATTAACTCAAGTTTGCATTCAAATACGTTATTCTTCAACTTCTAACTTTGTATTTGACATACAAAGTCTATTTCTTCTATTTTCAAAGATTCTTAACTGAAGATTAAGATCTTGTTCTATTTTAAGATCCTGAACTCATGTTCTGACTCGTGTTCTAACTCACATTCTATCTGCCACTCAACTCAAATCACATGGCATTCATCGATCTCATCCGTCGATCTCTCTTTCAATCTGAGCCGATCGTTTGAAAACCCAAAATCTATAAAATGGCCTGTCATTATCATTATTCCTCCTCTCTGAAATCACATACTTTTGAGAAGAGATTCAACTTCAATATTTTGCTTAGACATTCAAACAAGCTATACTTGCATTCAAACATAGAAATCTGAGGGCAAGAATACTGAAAAAGGCAAAATGGAGAAGAACAATCAAGATAATTTGAAGGGATGAACGCATATTTGGTGAGATCATTTTAGTTTTATTAGTTTAGTTTTAGTTCCTCGTTCTTTGTTGTTAGATTTTAGATTATTATTTAGATTAGGATTTAACTTTGTTATTCTAGTATTGCAGAAAAATCTATGATGTTACACCATCATTAAATGGAAACTTGTAAAATGTGTTCGTAAAGAGTAGTTCAAGTGAAATTTTTGAAAGAGGAATATTTTTTGTTTTGTGTTTATTGGACCAAAAATTATTATGCAAAAATGTCCAAGTGGGAAGCTAAAATATAGGGAAGGGCTCTATTTTTCTCCAAGTCACTCGATCATTTCAGAGTGCACTATTCTGGCATAGTCTCTTAAGAGCCCTAAGAGTTAAAAAATACCAAAATATTATGGAGTGGTTCTTAGAGCTCATGAAACCTAATAGTGTTTCATCTACATATAAAATTCCATATGGCATCCCTCCACATAAACCTCTCTTATTTTTTCTCAACTCAACACTATTTGGCCATGCCATGTAAACTTGTAAAAAGTGTTAGTAGAGAGTATTACAAATTTTGAAAGAAGCATATTTTTTGTTTTGTGCCTCTTGAACAAGAAAAGATTGTGCCAACACACCCTAGTGGGAATCTAAATTCTAGGGAATGGATCTGTTTGTTCTCCAAGTTACCCTATCATTTCAGAGGGCACTATTTCAATGTAGTCTCTTGAGAGCCTTAAGAGAAAAAAATCCAAATTATGATGGAGTGGTTCTTGAAGCTCGTGGAACCTAAGAATATTTTTATGAATGTAAAAGTCCATATGGAATCCAACCCCATTAACCTCTCTAAATTTTGGTCAACTTAACATTGTTTGACCTTGCCAACTTAGAATGCAAACTCACAAAAGTGCTAATAGACAATAATTCAAATTTACAAAGAAGCATTATTTTTCTTCCTAGATCAAAACCAATTGTGCCAATGTGTCCAAGTGGGCATATAAATTCTAGGGAGGGGATTTTTTCATTCTCCAAGTCACCTAATCAAATCGGAGTGCACTATTCCAATGTAGTCTCTTATGAACTTTTTGAACATACACATGAGATACTTATACATGAACAATAATACAATTGAAATTCATGAAAATATATACATACACATGATATTACACTTTTCATTCATGAATTTATACATATATACACATGATATTACACTTGAGATTCATGAAAATACATACATACATACATACCTACATCATGAAATTATTTACCTATGACCATCCAAATCTGATCAATATA
Source organism: Sequoiadendron giganteum (assembly GCA_007115665.2). Lineage (NCBI taxonomy): Eukaryota > Viridiplantae > Streptophyta > Pinopsida > Cupressales > Cupressaceae > Sequoiadendron > Sequoiadendron giganteum. The sequence continues at coordinate 750,212,725 of CM021100.1, forward strand.
GCTACATACCATGTGCATTTCTAGAATATACATAAAACATCATATTGATCATCAATATAGCTACATAACATGTGCACTGTTAGAATATACATAAAAATCCATCATGTCAATATAACTAATAACATACATATAATATTTTTCATGTCCTCATGTATAAATACATCAAATCACCACCCTAAGGTGTACAGATTGTATGCATATCATATTTCCCTCTCTATGGCTACATGCCATTCTCATCTCTATCACCCTTAAGTGTAAATTTTTTATGCATATCATATTTCCCTCTCTATAGCTACATGCCATTGTCATCTCTACCACCCTAAAGTGTACAAATTTAATGCATATAATATTTCCCTATTTTTGGCTATATTCCATTCACATATATACCAGCCTAAGGTGATCCATATTTTTATCCTTGTAGAAGCCACTCATCCTTGCTCACTTCTCCAAAAAACATATAGGCCTGCATAAAAATATAGAAGAATTCTTGTGCATAAGCAACATGAACTATCTAAACTAAATATGAGCAAGATTAAGAATAAATACATATAGTTCTATTTTAGATGTTTCCTTAAGAATTATATGCTGAATTTATTGCCATTGTAACCTCTTTGTGCTGCAAAATTGAGTATAGTATACCTACATATTAATACACACAAATTGTTGAGAATTTAAGCATCATGAACTAATTTTTTTTAATTGAACATTCTCTCAAACCAAATGTGATGGAAGATTAGGAATCACTACTTAAGAATTGTATGTAGATGCCACCTTATGAATGATATGTGACCACTACAAAATTTATAACTATTGATATCAATATCCTTTCCTCCACTTCAAATTTTCCAAAATACCTACATGTATATACAAGTGAATTATTAAGAAAATAAATATTGAAGACCTATTTAATACTAAACCATGGTGGATTTATTGTCATTGTAACCTCCTCATGCTCCAAGCTTGAGTGTTGTAGACCTACATATAAATATAAAAAAATTAATGAGCATAAGAAACATGAACTACAAAGTTTGAATTGAATATTCTATTGAAAACCAAATATGATGCAAGATTAAGAATCAATACTCATGAATTCTATGTCAATGCATTACCATAATTACCTCATTGTACTCATAACACAACTGTGGATGTATTGATTTGAATTGCTTGAAAATATACCTTTTTTCAAAAACCTACACATATAAACAAGTGAATTGTTAAGAAAATTAATCTTGAAGACCTATTTGAAACCTAATAATGGTGGATTTATTGTCCTTTTAACCTCATTGTGCTCTAAACTTGAGTGTAGTAGACTCACATATAAATATAGACAAATTGTTGAGCATAAGCAACATGAACTATAAAGTTTTAACTGAACATTCTCTAAAACCAAATATGATGCAAGATTAATAATTACTTATGAATTCTATATCAATGCATTGCCATCATTACCTGATTGTACTCATAATCGAAGAATGGATGTATTTCTTTGAATTTCTTGAAAATATACCCTTTTTCTCTAAAAACATACATTTTTATATACCAATTAATTGTTATGCAAAATTTTAATGTACTTTTAATCCAACCCATATAAATAATATGAATCTAAATAATATGAACAATATCATACTTGTTCAATACAAAATTTAGATACGTTACTCAAGTGGGCTTGAGGGATCATCTCTTATCTTCAAACTTTCTAATATTGCTTCATGATCAACTATAAAACATCCATAGTTATTTTTTTCTTGGTTTTGCATGATGCTTCAATAACTTAACATTCATTTCTACAACTAGGTACGAATACATGAGTATTGTAGATTATGCTTCTTAAAATCCTCAAAAGTGAGAATTTCATTCTTTCTAATCATATATGTTCACAACCATGTTCCAACAATAACAATAGATCTTGTACGATATGGGAAACCATCATCATCTATCATAGGTTGTACTATATTTTTTTCCTTGAACACATTGTGTGAGCCAATAGTTTGATCTCTCTTCATTCCTATGTGGTGCAAGAATTGCATAAACATATCCTAGTTGTTCAAGGTCTGAAATATGGTCATAGTCAAATGAAGTTTCCATTTCACCGAGTAAAGATAAACTAGATTCAGATAAATGTGTTAGCTATTGTGGAATTCATGTATCTACCCAGACACTTGACTCAACTATTCCACTCAAATTTGATACAACTTTGACAAAAACAAGCTAAATATCGTGTCTAAATAGTCCATGTACTTTCATCTAAGCTTCAAAATGAATGTATCTTTGATGATTCCTTGATTGTCTAAAAATCTAATCTCTATCCCAATTTACCTTCATCAAACAACCATAATAACATACACACTTTTGAATCAACTACCCCTTCTTGTGACAATCCATAGTTACACCACTCAACAATTGAATTTGCATCAATAAATGTAGGAATACTTCTAATCTTTAGTTGTTCTTTAACTAGAGCCCTCTTTAAACATGTACCTACTCCATGTCATGCTCCCCTTTTCCATTCCTAGCTTAAAAAATCCCCAAATATGAGGTATAACCCTCTCTTCATGTATTGTATTCAACAAATAAAACATACAAGCATTCTTGAATCGACCAGTGTAATTATCTAGCCAAATGAGATATTGAATTATTGTAATATCTTTTTCCTTCAGGAACTCAAAAAAAACGTTAAAATAGTATTGTACATACTTTGATAAATGAGATTGATCATCACTCATGTAAAATGGTACTCCTTGACTATCTTCTCGATCTTTTTTCTACTATTAGGGGCATGTCTGTATGTGTTGAGAACAAAAATTGCAACTTGAATTAAATTGTAATATTAAGATTAGACTTCATTTTGTGGTTGCAATGTGTAGTTTTTTACAAAATCAACTACAAAGATGATAGTTCCAATTGGAAAAATCCTTACACATCTTGAATTTTTGATCTAACCATGTAGACTTGTGGCTATGTCTTGCATATTTGTAAAAAATGTTTTTCTTAAAATAAAAAATACTTACCTCTCTTGTAACCAAATCATATTTGAACCTTCACCTCCACTCTTCAAATTGTATTTCACAATCTCAAATCTCTTTTTCTCAACCATTTTCTTTCCAAAATCATGCTCACTGCCCTCATGAATAAATGATATAAAATTTGACAACCCAGTACATTGAAAAGACTTTTCATTTAAACAAGCATTTCTATAGAAAATGAAACCATTATCTATAGCACATATAAATAAATCTAATAAGTCCCTCGATGACCTTGGTAGTTGCATTGCAACATACTCTTTTATCATTTCATTAGTATGCAAAGTAGAAAAAACATTGCATAATTATTTTTAATGCATAGACAACTCCACATGGTATTTGCAACATTTATTACTAACTCTAATAGGTGAATAAGAAAATGGTTTACAAGATTCAAATCCCCTTTGTAATATTTTTAAATTTGGATGTGTTTCACAAGATCTTTTGTACAATGTTGTTTGGATATGTTCTAAGAAATCTTTACGATGTGGTGTATAGTCTCAATCACCAATTATTAATTTTAAAACATCTTTTATAGTTGGTGATACTCTAGATTTAGAGTGTCAAAATTATTTAATTTCATCCTTTGTGGTATTAGTTAGCTTCCTATCAACTCATGGAAGCCTACCACTAAAATACCAAGTATCATTTTGAAGAGAAATATTTATTCTTGATCTTATTGCTAGTGCTTTTGATAATGTTGTATGATTTATCCTTAATTCAACACATGTTTTCCTCAACAATCAAGCCTTTCTTAATTGTTTTCCTACTAAAGATGTTATTACTCTACGATCAACTCTTACATTTTTCCTTACTAGTCTTTCCAATAGAATTGATTTCATTAAAAGTATTTTTAACAATAATCTTACTTCGATCAGACCTCTTATTTACATGAATCTTCAATTTCTTTAATAATGGTCTAATTTTGTATGACTTTAGAAATTGTACAAAAATTTGACATTTTTCAGTTACTGTCTTATTAGAAAAAGTATTCATTGAAAATTTAGGTAGCCCATAACTGAAACATTTATTATGACCTTTTCCATCAAGTTTATCTATTATGTTCTCATCTATTCAAAGTAACCATTTTGGGGTTCTTGAATGTTGAGAATTTTTATTGGAGTCATTACAAGTAGATGAATTTAGGATTTCATTTTCTTCTTCACAAAGATCCTCTCTTCTTATGTAATTTGGAGATACATTGACATTCATTGTTTCTTGTGTCTTATCAATTTCATCAATGTTATGAACAAGTGGACTATGGAGTATGTTTTTAACTTCACAGGCTATATATCCACATTGGTCAAGAAAATATTCATGTATTTCATGGTAAAAAAAAATATTTTTAGTTTCATACTCAACATTTATAATTTCATGTCAATATTTTGTTTCTCAATTTCATGTTCAAAACTTTCAATTTCAATTTCATGTTCAAAATTTTGATTGTTCAGTTTTATGCTCAAAATTTAGAATTTCATGTTCAAAACTTTCAATTTTGATTTTGTGTTCAACATTTTGATTTTCAGTTTCATGCTCAATATTTACAATTTCATGTTCAACATTTTGTTTCTTGATTTCATGTTATAAAGTTTCAATTTCAATTTATTGTTCAATATTTTTAAATTCAATGTCATGGTCACTTTCAATTTTATTTAAAGGTGAAGATAAGCCTTCTCCTTCAAGAGAATTAGGAATACCTTTTCTTTCCAACGTCTTCCTAACTCTATCTTTCTCCATACTTGCCTCAATTTCCTCTGCTTGAAACTTCCTCTTTGTTTCCACTTTATGACGACTATTGCTTCCCATTATCCCAACTCAAACAAGTACATTGATGATTGAAAGGATAATTTTTTTTATAAAATAAATCTCAAATAGTGGAATTTTGTCTGTAATGCATAGGAATCATGACATTCTTAAAAGTAGAGAGCATGTGGGGGCCTTTGAAACACCCAAAATGAATTTTTTTCTATTCTCTACTCAATTAAAATGAATATCCATTTTGTAAAGTAAAATGGATATCAATTTTGTTAAGAAAAATGAATATCCATTTACCAGAGCCTATATTCTTATGTGATAAGAATATTTACATAATCTATATCTCTTTTTTGAATCTTGTTTACTTGTTTGTTAAAACAAACTTAAAAAAATGGATATAGTATACATTATATAGTATATTAATATAAATTAATATAGTATTGTTAATATATATTAATATATATTTAATATTGTATTATTAAAAAGATCTAGATAGAGAAATAGAGATAAGGAGAGAGAGGTACAAAGAGGAAGAGGTAAGGTGGGAGGGAGAGAGAGAGAGAGGTAAGGAGGGAGATATAAAGTGGTAAGGATGAATGGATAGGTATAGAGAAAGTTAGGAAGAGAGGGAGGGGTAGGTGGAGAGAGGTTGTGTGTGTGTGAGGGAGATAGAGAGTGGTAAGGTAAGAGGGATATAGGGAGTGAGAGAAGTATGGAAGGGGGATATATCAAGTGGTAGGGTGGGAGGGATATAGGAAGAGGGAGATAGAGAGGAGGGAGATAGAGAGAGGTAGGGTAGGAGAGGTAGGTATACAAAGTTTTAGGGAGAGAGGGAGGGGTAGGTGGAGAGCAGTTATCTGTGTGTGTGAGGGAGATAGGGAGTGGTAAGGTGGGAAGGATAGATGGAGGGAGAGAAAGAGGGAAGGATGGAGATAGGGAGTGGTAGGGTGGGAGGGATAGATAGAGAGAGAGAGGGAAAGAGGGAGATAGAGATAAGTAGGGTAGACGAGGAAGGTATAGAGAGAGTTATGGAGAGAGGGAGGGGAAGGTGGAGAGAGTTTGTGTTTTTGTATAAGGTAAATAGGGAGTGGTAAGGTGGGAGGGATAGAGGGATGGAGAGAAAGATGGAAGGAGGGAGATAGGGAGTGTTAGGGTGGGATGGATAGAGGTAGAGATAAATAGGCGAGAGATAAAGAGAGGTAGAGTAGGAGAGGAAGGTATAGAGAGAGTTGGGGAGAGATTGATTGGAAGGTGGAGAGAGGTTAGTGTGTGTGCGTGTGTGAGTGATATAGGGAGTGGTAAGGTAGGAGGGACAGAGGGAAGGAGGGAGATAGGAAGTGGTAGTGTGGGAGGGATAGAGTGAGAGAGAGAAAGAGGGAAGGAGGGTGATAAAGAGAGGTAGGGTAGGAGAGGAAGGTATAGAGAGAGTTAGGGAGAGAAAGAGGGGTAGGTAGAGAGAGGTTGTGTTTGTTTCAAGGAGATAGGGAGTGGATGGTGGGAGCAATAGAGGAGGGAGAGAAAGAGGGAAGTAGATAGATAAGGATTGGTAGGGAGAGAGGGATAATGAGAGAGTAAAGAGGGGAGGAAGGAGAGAAATAGGTAGGGTAGGAGAGGTAGGTATAGAGAGAGTTAGGGAGAGATGGAGGAGTATGTGGAGAGAGGTTTTTTTGAGGAGGAAGAGAGAGAGGGAAGGAGGGAGATAGTGAGTGGTATAATGAGAGGGATACTTGGAGGGAGAGAAAGAGGTAAGGAGGGAGATAGGGAGTGGTAGAGTGTGAGGGATAGGTATAGAGAGAGTTATGGACAGAGGGAGGGGTAGGTGGAGAGATTTTGTTTGAATGAGAGGGGGAGAGGGAGGGAGAGAGAGGGAAGAAGGGAGACAAAGAGTGGAGGGTGAGAGGGATAGGTATAAAGATAGAGTTAGTGAGAGGGGGAGGGGAAGGTGGAGAGATGATATGTGTGTGAGGGATATAGGGAATGGTAAGGTGGAAGGGATAGAGGGAAGGAGGGATATATGGATTAGAAGGGTGGGAGGGATAGTGAAATATAGAGAAAAAGGGAAAGAGGGAGAGAGAAATCATACTAGAGGTAGGTATAGAGAGAGTTAGAGACAGAGTGAGGGTTAGGTAGAAAGACATTATGTGTGTGTGTGAGGGAGATAGGGAGTGGTAAGGTAGGATGAATAGAGGGAGGGAGACAAAGAGGTAAGTATGGATATAGGGAGTGATATGATGGTAGGGATTTAGGAAGAGAGAAAGAGGGAAGGAGGGAGATAGAGAGGTAGGGTAGGAGAGGTAGGTATAAAGGGAGTTAGTGATATAGGGAGGGGTAGGTGGAGAGAGTTTTTGTGGGAAGGAGAGAGAGAGAGAGAGAGGGAAGGAGGTAGATAGGGAGTGGTAGGTTGGGAGGGATAGATGGAGGGAGATAAAGAGTTAAGTAGGGAGAGAGAGATTGGTAGGTTAAGAGGCATAGGTATAGAGAGAATTAGGGAGAGAGGGAGGGGTATATTGAGAGAGATTGTATGTGTATGAGATAGATATGGAGTGGTAAGGTGGGAGGAATAAAGGGAGGGAGAAAAAAAGGGAAGGAGGGAGATAGGGAGTGGTATGGTGGAAAGGAGAGAGGGAGGGGTATATTGAGAGAGATTGTATGTGTATGAGATAGATATGGAGTGGTCAGGTGGGAGGAATAAAGGGAAGGAGGGAGATAGGGAGTGGTATGGTGGAAAGGAGAGAGGTAGAGAGAGAAAGAGGAAAGGATGGAGATATAGAGATTTAGGGTAGGAAAAGAAGGTATAGAGAGAGTTAGGTAGAGAGTGAGGGATAGGTTGAGATAGGTTGTGTGTGTGAGAGGGATATATGGAGTGGTAAGATGGGAGGGATAGAGGGAGGGAGATAGGGAGTGGTAGGGTGGGAGGGATACAGGGAGAGAGAGAAAGAGGTAGGAGGGAGATAGAGATACGTAGGGTAGGAGAGGTACGCATAGAGAGAGTTATAGAGAGAGGGAGATGTAGGTGGATAGAGGTTGTGTGGGAAGGAGGAAGATAGGGAGTGGTAGGGTGGAAGGTATAGATCGAGGAAGAGAAAGAGGGAAGGAGTGAGATAGGGAGTGGTAGGCTAACAAGGATATGTATAGAGAGGGTTAGGGAGAGAGGGAGGGGTAGGTGGAGAGAGGTTGTATGTGTGAGGGAAAAGTTAGTAGTAAGGTGGGAGGGATAGGGGTATGGAGATAAATATGTAAGGAGGGAGATTTAGAGTGGTGGGGAGGAAGGGATAATGGGAGAGAGTAAGAGGGAATGAGGGAGATAGAGAGAGGTAGGTTAGGAGAAGTAGGTATAAAGAGAGTTAGGGAGAGATGGATGATTAAGTGGAGAGAGGTTTTGTGTGTGTGATGGAGGGAGGGGGGGATATAGAGGGAATGAGGGAGATAGGGAGTGAGAGAGAGGGAAGGAAGGAGATACATAATGGTGTACTGGGAGGCATAGAGGGATGGAGAGAAAGATGGAATGAGAGAGATAGAGATAGGTAAGGTAGGTGAGGTAGGTATATCAAGAGTTAGGGAGAGAGGGAGGGGTAGGTGGAGAGAGTTTTTGTGTGAGGGATAGAGGAGGAAATAAGGAGATAGGGAGTGGTAAGGTGGGAACTGTAGACACTAAAAATTGACAATTTTTATTTGGTCAATTTACTCCTTTTTTTCTAAATATCCATTTATGCATATTAGTTAAATAATGTTACTATTATCTAATTAATATCCTTAAAGTCCTCTAAATCCATAAGGTATTTAATTAAATTATCAAATACTTTACCCCTTATCCCTTTCCTCCAAAAATTAAATAAATAATCTATTTATTTAAGACCCTCATGTCCCATCCTCCATAATCCACTCCTAATCTTAATCCACCTACTAATCCCATCATTAGGGATGTGAACATTCCTAATACATGATTAGAATGTGTCACATCTTCCAAATTTTGAAACTTTTCTCCTAATCCTCATTAGCCACCTAACCTTCTTCTAATCCTTCATCAATTGGACTAATCAAATATTTAGTCAACTCTCCCCATCCCCCAAGGAATTTTTAATTCATTTTTGTCTTCCAAAAATTCTTTTGAGGAATTTTTAAGTCCTCTCTTATCTCCCAAGGAATATTAAATTCCTTTTCTCTTGTCCAAGGAATATTTAATTCCTTTTATCATTCCAATGCACATTAAAAAGGAATTTTTAATTCATTTGGTCAAATCTTGATCTCAACCCTTGATCCTCTTTTAAGAATCAATCTTGGCCATCCATTTCAGTTTCCCTTGCTAAATGACTAACACTTAGCAATTTTTGCATTTGAACCATTTGAACCATTTAAACCATCCTCAACCATTCTCAACCATTCCATCTCTCTCAAAATCTCTCATACTATCACTATAGCCAAATTATTGCAACCATAGCCATCTTGAATCCATTTTGTGACCAAATCAAGCTACAACAAACTATTATGTTGTCGAAATAAATATAGAACACACATATCAAGCCATCAAAAGGAGAAAACAACTCATCAAGCTCAAACAAGGTAAAAATTGATTTTATTTTCATTTTTAAAGTTCTAGTTTCATCTTTATCCCAATATTGAGTGTTATCTTTGGTTTTCATCTCTTTCTTGAGTTTATTTCTTGCATTCTAGATGAGGTAGAAAAAATTGCACATATTTTTTGCATGCCCGGTGAGACCCACATCACAGTTCTATTTCATGTTTGTTGTTGTTTAAAATTTTATAGGTTAAAATTTCATGCACAAAGGATAATATACCCCCGATGTGTGACTCTACTTGATGCAAGGTAAATCTGCATTGACACCGGTGAACGTGTATATGCCTTTCCTCTAGAGGGGCGAACTTGTGACTACTGATCTAGACAAATACTTTGAGGGGTGAATCCACTTGCTAAAGAGGTGATTGCACACCCACCACTCCTTTGAATAGGAAATCATACACTCACCCATCTCAGACCTAACTTTCAGAGGAAATTTATCTCTCACCTCTTTCCAGATAGGTGAACCTACTCACCTAATGGGAAAACTTGATCCCACCTCTTTCCATTATAGGCGAATTTGCAGACAGGAAAACCTGTGACCTGAAAACGTGATTGCGCTAGGTACAAAGGAAGATCTACTCCTTCTCACAAAGATGAACCTACAATCTACAAGAGTGAATCTACCACACATAGGGGTGAATCTACATGGTCTACAAAAGGTATACAAATCCCAATTTTTGGTAGAATTTTTATAGCTCTTTATGCTTTCCTTTTCAAAAAAAAATTCTTCGAGGGCTTTGCCCCTAGACCCCTTCTGTAGGGGATCGAATCGTCCACCCACACCCTCCTTTTCATTGGGTTGGGTGTTCCCCCCAGGCTAACAATCATCCATTTTTCATCATTTATCTTTGCATCTAATCATATTTTTATGTAGCTTGTTCTCACTTGTCCAAGATCAGAGTATTAAAACTACTAATTTATCTTCTATAGGACGATTAGTCAAAGACCCCTAAATTAGATTATGTGTGTCTTTTTCATACTAGCTAGGCACACATAGATTAATTAAAGGGCCAATTAACTTTCTTGTTGTGTTTGGGAGAAAATTGTTGACATATCCACTCCCCTTGAAACCTTTCAATGATCTTGGGTGACGAGAAATTGCAATTCGTTCCAGTCCAGTCCAATCTACCTAGGAAGTGCTAGTGCATCTAACCCCTCCCCTTTTGCTATGTGCGAGCCTAGGGACCAACCAAAGCCTCTAGTATTTCCTTCCTTTAGCAAGACCTACATGGGATTTAATCACCCAGGGGATGATTCCAACCACATGTTACCGGTGGGGTATATAAAGGAGGGAGAGCTAAAGCTATACCCCAATCCAATCACGTCCTATTTAGCAAAGTGCCAAAGCTAGAGTGATATCGAGATAAGACATGAAGGGTTGGTCCGAGTTTCCAATACCTCGTTGGGGCTCCTGATTCATGCTTGTGATGGGATGGTGTTCATGATTGTGCCTCATTTTCATAGCGTATATCAAAGATGAGCAAGATAGCCTTGTTTATCCTAGATAGAGACCCATTTTTTAAGGCACAACTTGCTATAGTATAGGGGATGCACACCATGCCTTGAAATTACTCACCACATACTCCCTTGGGTTGAGATAGAAATCCTCATGGTGGACTACGATAGTCCTCAAGTGAGAGAGAGAAGGTGAGCCCATGGCGTTTGTTGATGACCCTATGCCACTGAATCTCTAGCTATCTACCTTCATGAGAAAGGGTGATCCAAAGAACCACCCTAGTATCACAGAGTATTAACCTTGGGGTTTCCTCTCAAGGTGATGGGCCTACATCAAGTTTGCAAGAAATTTATCATTAATTTTAGGTTTGTGTTGCCTAGTGTTTCTTCTTGTGTGATACCAGTGCTTTTCATCAGTCGCATTCAGTCTAACCTTCTGTCTGTTATTTGCTATGTTTTTTTCCTTTGTTGTAATCTATTCCTACCCTCAATAGTGAGTTTTCTTCTCATAATGGAGAACTTTCATTGTGTATAGGTGATCCTACCCTGAGGATGGGTGATTCTGTGTCTCGAGTCTAGTCTAGGTCATCCTTTAGGTGAACTCACTATTGTCTGTGGAAAATTTTCTTGTGGGTCTCCTAGATAGGTGACCCCATGTCTACCTATTCTTTGAATAGGTGATTTTTTCATTCCCATAGGTAGGTCAGCATCTATGTCTAGTCTATACCATCCTTGTCTACCTATTCCCTAAATAGGAAATGTTTTTGTCCCCATAGGCGAGTTTGTGTCATTCCCATGTTTTCTTATTCCTTGAATAAGTGATCCTACTTCCGTCATAGGTGAGTATGTGTCATTCCCAAATAGGAAATCTTACTATCCATAGGGGTGATCCTGTGTCCATCTGTACCATCCCTGTTCATATCATTCAAGACATAAGCAAACCCGTTAACACTTAAGGTGATATCATGAAACCCTATCCGTACAGTTCAAGATTTAGGTGATCCTACTTATCATAGATAGGAAATATCATCATACATAGAGTAAAATCCATTGACCATTAGATAAGTGATCCCATTACCCGGAAAGGAAAATCTATTACTTGTAGAGGTGTATTTGCTTCCTATCCAAAATCCAGAGAGTCAATCCTTTATGTCACAACTATCCTATATATTCCTCAATTTAAAATTGTAGTCCAATAATTTTTCCCTTAAATTATCCATCCCCAAATGATCACTTTCATCTTATCAACCCTCATCAATCTATCCAAACATTATCCCCTTTGATCAAGGAGTCAGCTAAACCTATCCTTTGTTCATGCAAAAATCATCCTCGTCCTTTTGGCTATATCCTTGAACTTAGGAATCAATCGCATCACACCATCCAATCATCCTAATCTAAGCTTCAATCCAATCCTAACCCTAAGCTTCAATCGGATTTGAATCTGAGCTTAATTCATATCCCAATTTGAGCTTTAGTCCATCCACATCTAAGATATTTTGATATCGAAACAAATCTTAAGACACCTTCTCACATTTTTCTAACCCATTCTATTTATATTTTCATCATCTCTCCTTTCCTTCTAATCATCTATTCCCATCTTTTCAATCCACATTCATTTGACCCAACACCATGAATCCTTATCCTTCATCAATGCAACAAAAAATAGTAGTCAAGGGAAATCCCAATTATGTTGATGATGATAAGAAAATTCTTGTTGATCAAGATGAGTATGATATACATCCCTTTTATGCTATAGTTTCTAGAAAAATTTCCCTAACCATCATCCAAAATCCAATCAGTCATCCAAGCTATACCATCACACCTTCATCCACACCTAATAGCACTCTTTATGCTACCTCTAACAAGGGATATCCATTATCTTCCCCATCCACATATTCCTCATATCCTTCATCTACATCTCCCTCTTATCCATCACCCACATACCCATCTCATTCTACATCCATGTCTCCCTTCTCTTCTCCATCCATATCCTCGTATGTCCCTCCATCTTCACACAATGATACCATCACCTTCACCCCTAGTCCAAATCCTCCATCTTATTATCCTCCAATGCCTAATACTCATCCACCATCCCAATATTCCCATCTTAATCCACCATCCTAATATTCCTATCTCAATCCTCCATCCCAATATTCCTATCTTAATCTGCCATCCCAATCTTCCCATCCTAATCCATCATCCCAATATTCCCATCCTAATCCACCATACCAATCTTACCACCTTAATCCACCATCCCATTATTCCTAACTTAATTCTTCATCCACTTTCTCCAACATCAATCTAGAATCCACATCCTCCTACCCTAATCCACCATCTATATCCTACTATTTCACTGCATCATTCACCCCATCATATCATAATTCTCTATCCAATCCATCCTACCTTAATCTTCCATCTAATGTTGATCCCCCCACCAATCCTAATCCTTTGCCTACTCTTATTCCTCTATCAAGTCCAATCCATCCATCTAATCCTAACCCACCAATCCATAATCCTAATCCTCCACCCATTCATAAACCTTTATCTATTCTCATCACCCTAGCTAAGCCTAGAATATGCAAGTATCTCAATTTGGATGTCGTCGAAGGACTCATGAAAAAGAAGACATTCTCAAATCCACATCTTGAAGTTGTGGATCCATCCAATACCACTCCATCATGTACGGTCAACAACGATGAGGACCTTCTCCATCCCACACCTATCATTACTATTACCACTCCTAGTACCACCCAAACTATTAAAACCATCAAACCCGTTAAATCCATTGAATCCCCATTTCCCACTCCTAGAACTATCAAACCCATCAAAGACACCCAAATCCAATCCACTCCTACTCCTAGTATCACTAAAGTTCACTCCCATGAACTTCATGAATCCTCCATCCTCCCATCTCCCTCACTTGAGGAGTCCCTCCAACACTCCTACATCATCATGCCTCCTACACAAGATGAGTCATGCCAAGAGCTTGATCCAAAGCATACCAACATATCCCCTCCTCCACATCAAGATCCTTCCATCCTATCTACTCCATCTCATGATCCCTCTCCTCAACCAAATCACGATCCTACCATCCCATCCACCCCATCTCAAGATCAAACTAGCTCATCCACTCCATCCCATGATCCTCTTTTCATTCAAGATCCAATCACTCCATCTCATGAGCCATTATCACCCACTACCAAAAATCCAGATCCTATCATACCACCTAATCCCTTATCACTCATTCCTCCTAATCAAGATTCTATTATCCCCTTATCTCCCTCTCATGATCCTTCATCACCACCTAGCCAAGCTATGCCAACACGACTTTTATATCCCCTTGGCACTCTTACACTCATCCATGATGGTTTTATTGTAGAAGAAAAATAAAGAATATACGCGACCCATCCTCCTCCACCTAATAATGGACTTGCATCATGCTTCCAAAATAATAACCATCCTAATGTAGATCGAATGATCAAGATCATGAACTATCAAGAAAATGGTTCAGGCCTTCATGAGCAAGGTATTTTAGAGCCCATATAGGTACAAGATCACTCGTGTACACAAGGTCTTGGATACATCTCTCAAGACTCACAATCCAAAAAATTTGGTAACACCTTTGTACATACTAAGTGAGCCTCTTCCAAAAGAATAATATGCTCTTCCCATCAGTCCACCAAACCATTTGCTACCATCCCCCCTCCTCCATCATATAACCTCAAAACAACCTTCCATATTTCTCCTTCATCCTCCAAATCCATTTTGGGTCCCTATTTCCCTCCACACATCATCACCTATCCTCCATGTAATAAGTCAATTTTGGGACCTTATATCCCAAAATCACATCCTCCACCTCACCCTATTCATCCTCTCATCCATCTATCACCTATCTCTATCTTTCATCATAAAAATATTAACCTCATAATCACTTATCAAGATCAACAAAGGAACCCCTCAATGCATGCTATCTCAAATCATCCATCTATTCATCACCTCGAAAATCCTACCTCTATCAATTCATTCATGTTTCATCCATCTCATCCATCTCCTCGTACCCATCCCATTTCTATTAAAAGAAATTTGGATGCCAAAGTAAACATGCATAAGTCTAAAAATTCACATGAATCTAAATCTACTCATGTCCCCTTAAAAATACATGTTGAAGAAAATAAAAATCCAATCCAAAATCCAAATGAATCCCAAAGACTACACAAGCCTATTAAAGAAAAAATCAAAACCATGTGGATCCCAAAGAAAAAAGATGCAATACCTTGAAATGAAAAATTTGTAACAACATCAAAAGTTTCTAATCCAAAAGCTAATGATTCACATCCTCCATCTCCTAAATCTATTTTGGGTCCTTATGTCCCAAAATTCACTATCCCAACTCCTCCATTATCCCCACATTCTCCATCCATTAATCCTCCTATCCTTTCACAACCCCCACCATATGTTCCAATGTCGGTTCTGAAAACATTCTTCCATCACACATCCAATCCATCATTCCATTCATACACTTTCCAACATCCCATCCATTATCCCAAATATCTCCCTCATCAAATCCCTTTAATCTATTCTATTGCATGACCCATCCATCCTAATAAGGTTGTACCAACATCTAGTAGCCATGTTGCATATGGGCTCATATTACCTCTTATGGAACTTGATGCTTGAGTCCTTCATCCATCTCCTTATCACATGTCTTTGAAATCCATTTATCCACATCCCTATTCTTATCCATCTCCATCCACATACTATCTAAAAAAGTCAAAAATGTGAAAAAAAAAGAGTAAAGAAAAAAATTGTCCAATGGTGAAAACTTGGCAAACAAGCACCTTGGATAAGTTCCATGATAAAAACTTGGAAAAAAAGCATCATGTGTAAATCCACAATCCATTTTCTCTCCATACTTGGGGAAAGTTCATGTTATGCATCCCCTTCATCCATCTCCTCCATCCAACTTATGCACCCATCCTACCCTTCATATCCCATTTATCTCCAATCTATCCATCCTCCTTGTGATCTTGATGAAGACAAGGGCACATATCTATATAAGATTTGGACACCTATTGGTATACATTACACTCATCCGTATACTACCATATTCATTATCCTCCACCTTCAGATTCCTTATCCATCCATCCTATCCACATCCATCTACCTTCCTTATCAATCCACCATGCCACAATACATCTCCTTTTCTTATTTACCCATCCTTTTATCTTCCATCCATCCTACCTCATCATACATGACATACATACAATAGGGAATATCCTTCTTTGTGACACATTCCTTGGAGACATCATTCATCCATCCTACCATCCCTTCCATCTCCATATCATTATCTCCGCATCATCCTTCCATTAATCCCTCCAAAGCCTTTATCCCTTCATACCATGGTCCTTTCATATCCCCATCTTTGTTTTTCTCTCATGGAATATGCTCATCCTTCCATATTTCACATCCTTATCTTCCCATCCATATATCCAAAATAACCCTTCCATATCCACATCCTTATCTTCTCATCCATCTATCCTACAAATCCCTTCCATCTCCCCATCCTTATCTTCCCATCCATCTATCCTAAAATCCCTTCCATCTTCAAAATCCTTACCTTCATATCTATCCATCCAATAACATTTTCCATATCCAAATCCTTATCTCCCTATCAATCCAAGACAAAATCCTATTCATCTCCCCATCCTTATATTCATATCCACCCATCATATCATCCCTTCCATCTCCACCCTTATCTCCTTATCCATTCATCCATATCCTCATTCCATATCATAATCCCTTGTCATTGGTATCTAGCTATAGGATTCCCCCATGCAACTCGATGCCATCCCTCTCACTATCATCACTCCCACCTCTTTCACACATCTTTTCAATATCCTATCACTTTTCATCACTCATCTATCTATCATATCATCCTCCCAACCCATCTTTTGATGATTTGGATAACTATCCCATCCCTGAGCTTCATGTGATCACCATTATCCTATCCATAAGGTATGTATTGTATCATCATATCAAATCCATCATTGTAACTACTAATCATGGTCATCTCATTATCCCTTATCCATTGTTTTTCATTTGTCTTTTGGTCGAACTACATTGTGCCTATGCTTTCACGTAGGAAAGGATAATCAATTGATCAACCCCTAAGACATTTGTTTGTCTAGTCTTTATCGTCCATCAAGATATACATTTTCCTCTTTCCACTTTTATCCATGGTCAGTCATTAGTATTTTATTGAAATATGAGGTCTCTACACTTTCACGTAGCAAGGCCATAAATCATGAGCCCCTTAGACCCTAGGTGTGTCCTTAGGGTGTGTCTTGCTTTTGTGTCATGTCATCAAGTATGTCCTTATCCAACTGGTTCTTGAAAACAAAATCCATTGGTGTCTTGAAGTTCAATTAGTTTTGAATATCTTGAGTCATGTTGATCAACTAATCTATCCTCCATCTTTTGGTCTTAATAGGATGTATCCTTCCTAAATAAAACCGCATCAATTCCACCCACCTTTTGATCATATGGAAAAGGACATTTGAAATTTTTTGTGAGATTTTGATGCTTTTAGCATTTTTTTTATTATTTTAGCTTCCTATTATACTTTGTCAAGGTCACCATGATCCATCATATCATGGTGCACCTTGAAAGGTAAACATAGGGGCATATCTTGATTTTTGGTGTGATCTTGTCTTCCTGGTTGTCCCGCATAGTACCCACCAAGATCCTTGTGGTCTTGTGTTATGTTGGGGAATCCCTTTTGTTTATGGTTTTCCAACATTGACCCTACCAAAGCCCATGTAACTTTGGGATGTTGGACTAACCTTTTGTTTGTTGCATCAATCCTATGCATGCGATATGAAGTCACCTTGGTTCCTCATACCCTAGTGCATATTGTAACGCTGGAATAAAACTAAAAATAAGATTGTTAATCTAATAAAAGCATACACTAATCTACCTTAAACAAAAAATAACAAAGAAAATAAATGAGGATATAAACAAGAAAGATCTCACCCAATATCTGTATAATTCCTTGAATAACCTCGATTGCACTTCTCCATTTTGTCGTATTATAATAATTGCCCTTAGATTTTATCAAGTATTCAAATATGGCCTATTGACAGTTGATTTAGCAAAATATCGAAGATTCTTGAATAAGCTTCCTAAAAGTATAAAGATTTTGGGAGGAGGAATAATGATAATGTCAAGTCAATTTATAGAAAATTGGTTTTCGAATGATCGACGATTGAGATTAATGAATGTAATGCGAGTGAGAAAGTCTGCATGACGAAGATTAAATTAAATAATAATTTAATCTCATGTTGAGACTGTTCAAAAATTAGAAGAATAGAGATTGTATGTGAAGGATAAAGAAGAAACATTGTCTTCAAACGCATAAATGAATGAATTAATTAAATAATGTTATTTAATTAATAATAATTTGCTCGCAGAAGAATAAGATTGACTGATTAAAGCAAAAGGTTTGTTTGTCAAGAATAAATCAAGAGATAACTAACTAATGAATAATTCTATAACTAAACAATTATCTAATCATAGGGGAATATTTGAGGAATAATTATTTTTATGAATTAAATGTTTATTTAATTCAACATTCAAAATTGAGAGATTAAATTAAATAAATAAAGATTTATTTAATTGTCTGTCAAAAAGGTTATCGAATAATTAAATATTTTAAAATGAATATTTAATTATAGTCGGAAATATGATAAAAGGGTAATTAAATAATAATTTAGAAAAGGGATTAATTAATTAGCGATGTTATTTATTTAATTAACCAAGATTGAATAAAGATAACAATGAATTAATTAAATAATTAAAATTATTTAATTAATAGAGGATAGGTGACTTTAGAAAATAATTAAATAATTAACATTATTTAATCATGACCATGAACGTTCGAAAGTGTGTCAAAAATGATGTCGCAGGCCTAGACCAATTTTCATTGTCTACAGTTTTCCCCTCTTGTATACAATGTCATTTCAGCCTTTGTGTCAAAGCATGCCCTAGTCATGCCCTGATGTGAAATAGGTTAGGAGAGGTGGGAAAGGATGTGGACTGTCACCTGTCCATGAGGAGGAGGGTGAGGGAGAGGATATACCGATACTGGATCTTGGTGGAGGAAAGGAGGCAAAGATTAGGGGTGAGCATGTAGTTAAGGAGGCAACAAGGGAGGATCATGCAAAGGGAGATGCTAGAGAGGAGGAGATGGAGATTGATGTCCTCGGTATACTGGAAATTTATGGTGATGAGGAGGAGGAGGAGGTGATGGGGGAGCAGGAGAGGGAGCTCCAGGATAGGATTGTAGAGGATTGGGATGTTGAGGTGGGAAAGAGATGACGATAGGATGAGGAGGCTCCCAGGGACAGTGTTGCTGAGTTACTGGCCTAAGTAGAGGCCTGTGAGGAGAGGGTTAGGGCATTCAATGTAGAGCATGATGTGATGAAGATGGAGAGAGAAAATTCCTACCATGATAGGGATTAGGCAGTTTCTAGGCAACAGGAGATAAAGGGCAGATTCATTGAGTTGAGGGCCTTATGTACTTGACCGACTACAACGTTTTCTCGAGAGCTAGTCAGAGCAGGTGACCGAGAGAGATACTATAGAGATTTATATGAGGCAGAGGTACTGCTTGAGAGGAGAGCTCCCAACTACTCATAGGCACACAATAGCAGTTCTTAGAGTAGGTCCTAGGGCCATACACAGAGTACCGATGATGTGGTAGGACCACCTAGGACATGACCATATGACAGGCCTCTCTCTGCATAGAGAGTACATCATTGAAAATTTTCCCCTCAAACTCCTCATGGGAGCAATGGTAGCACATGATAGTGACATTGTTTTATTTGTAGACATTGTACTTTGATCATAGAGCCTTTGAAATCCTGTTAGATTGATACATTTTGACCTTGTACTGTGACACATTATTTTGAGTGATATGTATATATCATTTTGGTGGCATTTATATGATTTGCAGTTGTTCTATATGATTATGCAGTTGTTCTATATGATGTATGCAATTGTTCTATATCATGTGTGTACATGTTATAGATTATGATGTTTACTTTTTTATGTTTCATTTCCTATTATGATGTTTCTATATGATGATGTGTTTATTCTATATGATGATGGATGCACAGTATTTACAAATGTTATAAATACATTCTATGTTTATAAAAAATGAGATGCAATGTGATATTATTTATATTTCCATGTGGATATATGTATAATATGTACACTTTGTGAATGTTAATAAATGCCTATATGTCATGATTACCTAGATGCGATGGATATGCAAAATTTTGTATTGTTTTGAAATGAAGCATAAATGTATGGTGTACTATATATAGACATATGGAAATGTTTACATAATGGTTGTAATATGAATGCATATGCAGATTACCTAATTTTTTTGTGTGTCACAGGACTCCGTCATTATGCAGGATAGAATAAATGTTAGTATTGAAAAATGGTTATTAGAAGAATGTATAATCTTTAATATTTTTCCAAATACAAACTAAGCCTTGCATTAAATCATCATTGGGTGGGACATGGCACAAATGGATAGTAAACACCATGATATGAGATAAACCAAGGTGTACAAAGTCATCCACTTGCTAAAATAGATAGTCACAGACAAGGAGTGTCTAGACTCATACTAAGGGAAAAATTTCCCCATTATTTTTGTCCAGACAAACCACAGACAACAATCAAAGAAAAAGACATAGTCAAGATACATTATTTCTCCTATAAATCCTTCATGGGACATCCTCAAGAGAGCTAGTAACCTGACTTGAAAACCAAGTTTAAAATATAGTTGACAGACAATAGTCAAAGAAAAAGGCATAGTCAGGATACATTATTGCTCCTCTAAATCCTTCATGGGACATCCTTGAGAAAGCTAGTAACCTGACTTGAAAACCAAGTTTAAAAGACAATCGATAGACAAAAGTCAAAGAAAAAGAGTCTTGAAACATCCTTTCTTCTCTAAATCCTTCATGGGACATCCTTGAGAAAGCTAGTAACCGAACTTGAAGACAAAGCCAAAATAAAAATACAAGACCAAATAAGTCATTAAAGTAAAAAATGGCAATAAGAATATTTTCCAAAATTTCATTTTTTGTTGTTTGTTTGATAAAGCCTAATGTCAGGGATGACACATACCATATAAGATGTTGAGTCTGGTTTCGATGTTGTGACTATCTGTGTAAGGCATGACAAAGCCTGGTTTCTGAAAGAAACGTATCGTAAAAGACGTTGACCCTGATGTCGTTAATGCGACAAGCTGTATAAGGCTATAATGATTGTTAATGATAATTTTTGTTATCAAGAAGGACACATATTGTATATGACATAAGTTGATGTTTTTGGCAATTCATTTGATTTGACTTGATGAAATTATTGACTTGTTTGTATTGTTGATGCATTACTTATCTTAAATTTTTGACCATTGTGTGTGTGATGATAGTGTATGACTTATGTTGATTGACACGATGTACCCTAAAGGACTGATTTAGTGTGGCCTTAGGGGCTCATTGATTGATGATCTTGCCCACGTTATACATGCAAAGACCTTGTAGTTTGACTAACTTTGAGTGACATAAATGATTGATAAATATGTACTTAACTTGATGATATGTGACGTGTGTGATAGTGAATGTGATAAACCCTAATGGACTGACCTAGTGCGGCCTTGGGGGCTCATTGATTAATGTCCTTGCCTATGTTATACATGCATAGACCTTGTAGTTTGACACAACCAATGAATTTGACATGTACAAAGAATGAGTCGTGATTTTTATGTGTGTGATATGTGTCAAACCTGGAAAGATAGACCTAATGCCTTGGGGGCACATTGTTAGATGGCCTTGCCTATGTCTAGTCACAGAGGCAATGTAGTTTGGCACTATTTACGACTGACTTGACACAATAGACTCTGACTCTTTTTTTGGGATTTTTGACATGTTTTGATTTTTTTGTCTTTTTGAAGTTTTAGGATATTTTTGGAATTTTTTCAAGACATTTTATGATTTTTTTGGATTTTTTCAGGACATTTTTGGGATGTTGGATGAGTGAGTGCAAGTTCCAAATGATGTAGGTCATGGATTTTCCCCCAGTTGGGTATAAGACCAATAGGATGTAGTGGAGAGATGGAATGGACTTGATGTCAATCGTTCCAAGTTATGGAAAGGACAACCTTTTATTATGGGGAATGATGGAAAAGTGTGATTGGAATGATAGTAGACGAAGGAGTGAAGTCAACTACACATGGTTCCTGTTTGCCAAGTTTTCCATATGGTACTTATCCAAAATGCCACCGAAGTGGTTTTCACTATTGGATGAATTATTTCTCTTTACTATTTTATTGATTTTTCAGTTTTTTTGGTGTTACAAAGACTCCTGTTTGCCAGGTTTTCATCAAGGTAACAATTTTTTTGTGTTTCTATTTTTTTTTGTATTTTGTAATTAAGACAAGGTTCTCAGAAGCTATGCATAGAACCTCTTCAGATGAAGGCTATTGATAGGCGACAATAGTGGTTCTCCTTCAGGGGTAGAGAGTTGATACACTCCTAATCCAAAGGCTTCTATAACAATGTAAGGCCCTAACCAGTTTGGTTCAAACTTGCCTGGTTTTTCTCTTTCAGCTTGATTCTTTGGGTTCTCCATTAAGAACAATTTACCAATGTCAAAATATCAATTTAGAACTTTCCTGTTATAGCTGCGACGAAGACAATTTTGATATGCTTGAAGATGATCTAGTGCCTTTTGTCTTTATTCATCAGGAAATTCTAGCTCATGAAGTCTTGATACACAGTATTCTTCATCATCAATATGACCTTTCAAAGATACCCTTAAGGAAGGAATTTTGACCTCAATAGGTAAGATAGCTTCAGAACCGAATACCAGGGAATATGGAGTGGTACTAGTGGGAGTACAAATGCTTGTGCAGTAAGCCCATAAGGCAAGATTAAGTTGTGAATTTCAGTCATGACCAACACATTAATAGTCCTTTTGAGGATTCTGATGATTGTTTTGTTAGAAGCCTCCGCTTGGTTGTTACCTTGTGGATAATATAGAGTGGAAAAGTTGTGTTGGATATGGAATTCTTCACAGAGATGGCGAACTTCTTAGTTTTTAAATGAGAGACCATTATCCATGATGATGGATTGAGGGACATCATACCAAAATATGATGTAATTAAGGATAAACTTGTATATTTGTGTGTTGATAATATAGGTCATAGGAATAGCCTCAATCCACTTGGTAAAGTATTCGATTGTGGTTATTATGAACTTATGGGCATTGGAAGATGGAGGATGTATCTTACCTATGAGGTCAAGTCCCCATTGGAAAAAAGGCCATGGTGAAGTTATCGGTCTAAGCTCTTATGTTGGATCATGTATCAAGTCGTCGTGTACCTAACACTGTCAAAATTTCTTGACAAAGACATATGAATCTTTTTCCATGATAGGCCAATAATAGCCTAGTCTCATAATCTTCTTGGCTAAGGTAGAACTGCTAGAATGGGATCTACATATACCCTCATGTACCACACATAAGGTTGCTTGTGCTTCCTCAGCATCAAGACATCTCAACAAGGTATTATCTAAGGCACGTCTATAAAGGGTATCTCCGATGATGGTATATTTGTAATATTTATGGATAAATGTCCTATGTTGGTTATTCGATAGGTCTAAGGGTAGGATTTGGGCATGTAGGTAGTCATATATGTCCTTGTACCGTGGGGAAGTGGGACCAACAAGCTCACACACCATCACAAAACTTGGGACATCGTAGGCAGGGACCAAAAGTTGTTCAACTAAAAACTCAAATTTAGGCATGTTTCGAGGTATATCCAATAATGAACCAACAGTTTCCATGGCATGTGTTGCCCTATTTTGAATGCGGGGTATTTTTTGAAAGTTGATGGTAAAAAAATATTTCTTAAAGCTATCTTCCATGCACTTGTATGGGGTAGGTTTCTCATCTTTAGTTTCATACTAATCATTAAATTGTTGGACTACTACCTCAAAATCTCCATAAACATGTAAATACATGATCTTCCATTGGACTGCCATTTTTAGTCATGTTACTAAGGCTTCATATTCCACTATGTTGTTTGTGCAAGGAAAATAAATTCTGAATGACTTAGGAATAGTGTCGCCTTGTGGTGAAAAAAACAATATACTTGCTTCTAAACCAAAATTTGTATGGGACCCGTCAAAGTATAACTTCCATGTGATTCTTTTGTCAATGGTGAAGATGAACTCATCAAGAAAATATGCCACTAGAGGATGGTCAGCCTTAATTGTTGTGTCTGACAATTGATCTGCAATAACTTTGTCTTTTATAGCTTTTCTTTCCACATATTGGATGAAATATTCACTAAGTATCATTACTCATTTAGCCAATCAGCTTGTTAGTGCTGCTTTACTTAGGAGATATTTCAATGGATCTATCTTTATGACTAGAATTGTTTGACGGTTTAGCATGTAGTGCCTATGTTTTTGAGTAGCAAAAACTATTGCAAGACAAGCACATTCTATGTGATAGTTTATCTCATATCCCACCAAAGTATGACTGATATAGTACACTACTCTTTCATGACCTTCATCATCATTTTGTGCAAGTAAAGCTCCCAGTGTTGATTGGGTCACTAAAATATAGAGTATCAGAGGTCGGGAATCTATAGGTGGCATTAACACAAGTGGTGTAAGTAGGTAATCCTTGATCTTCTAAAAATATTCTTGACATTTGGTTGTCCATACAAATGGTACCCCGTTTTTGAGTAGGTGTTGGAATGGATGTATCTTATCTACTAGTTGTTCTATGAAGTGTCTGATACACTATAGGCTCCCTTGTAGTGTTCTTAGTTGACTGATTTTGGCTGGTGGAGGTATGTCCATTATGGCCTTTACTTTTGTTGGGTCTACTTAAATGCCTCGTCTAGAAATGATGTATCCTAGAAGTTTTCCTGATTGAATGCCAAAGACAATTTTTTGGATTTAGCCTTACTTTGTATTCTTCTAGTCTTTGAAATATTTTATCTAGGACTCGAAAGTGATCAGCTCTTGTCAATGATTTGGCTATAAGATCATCCACATAGTCTTCCATGAGAGTATGTACAAAGGTCATGGAATATAGTTGTCATGGCACGCTGGTATGTAGCTTTGACATTTTTGAGCCTGAAAGGCATGACGTTCCAACAATATGTTCCCCATGGACTAGTAAAAGTTATCTTGTGCTAGTCCTCAGGTGCGATTTTGATTTGATTATATCTAGAGAAACCAATCATGAGGGATAGCATCTCATATCTTGCTATAAGGTCCACTATCATGTCAGTGTTTGGCAAAGGGAAGTCATCCTTAGGACATGCCTTGTTGATATATCTAAAGTATGTACAAATGTGGATGCCCCTAGATGGTTTAGTCACTAGAACAAGATTAGAAATCCATTCTGCATAGTCTATTAATCTAATGAAACTGACATCCAATAGTTTCTTAAGTTCGACTTTGACTACTAGAGTTATTTATGGATGCATTTTCCTTAACTTTTGCTTGATGGGCTTAACAACTGGTTGTAATGGTAGATGATGCAATATAAGGTCAGGATCTAGCCTAGGCATGTTGGCATATGACCATGCAAAATGGATCTGTCTTTTTGTAAAGAAGTCATGAAAATTTGGTTGCCCTGTCTCTGTCAAAAATGCTGCAAAGTAAATTACTCGAGGATTATCTTCAATGTTTATGTTGATCTCGATAGATTATTCCACTAACATTGGTGACTTTTCCTTAGCAATTGGGAGAATTTTCAAATCTCCATCCTTGGGTGCCTCAGAGAGGTTTTCGCCCTTGGATACGTCCTTTATTTTTACTGTTTCATCATCTAAAGGTGCCTTTCGATTTTCATCTAGGGACTTGTAATTTTAATTTTTTTCTTCACTTTTGCAATTGGAGGTGTGAACAGACTCCCCAAAATATGCCATGTTATCCAAGTCTATAAAAAAACCATCCTTATTATCACCTCTAGGTATGCCTTCTCATAGTCCCATGAACTCAACTATTGCTTCGTCATTCTCAAATATGTCTGAGATGGGTGTAACTTGCTGATCCCAATTGATAAGTTGGGGATATACGAGTGGCATGTCATCATCAGAGTTATCAAATGTGGAGGCTAACAAGGTGAGGATAGATTGGTTGACATGGTCATAGAATTTTTGGACTAACTCATTTTTGTTCTTTTTCCTAGGGATAGGTAAAATCTGATTTGGGACCACTGTAAGGGCTAGGTCATCAAAAGATGGTTCATTAGGTGCCCAAGAGGCAGGTTCAAGGGTTTCCCAATAATAAAGCTTAAGCCATTATTCTTTTGACAAGGAATTTTGAGGACAAGACTCAGTTGATTTCGGTGAGGTATTTAGCATTTGGTCCAGTTCCACAAATAACTTATCTAGGTCCATTATGTTGGTGGAGGAAAGGGGAATCATAGTAGAATGGGTGTAATGGTTTGTGGGATATCTTGATGTTTTTGAAAGAACTTACTTCCTCTTGTGATGGTGCCGAGGTACTAGGAACACCAATCCTAATCAGTTGAAACCCTAGCCCTAGGCATTTTGGTCATTGTGAGACAATGATTGGTTCAATCTTTCCATCCTAATGTAGACCTAACCCACTATGTCTGTCATATCCTTTCTTTTTCATTATCATGAAGCCTTTTCCATATTTTGATATTTAGATATTTCAATAGACGGTGGAGGGTTTTCATTGTCTTTATTATATAACCAGGAGGCGATATATTCTTGGTCCATAGATTCTTTACTTAACTCTCCCCATTTTGTGAATGTCATTATAGGAGGAACATGTATTGTGACAATTGACTGTTTCCTATCTGTTGTGGGTAAACCGTATGAATTGGGAGGAACCAGCTAGCTGCCACAATAGGATGCTTTCATGTGATATTCTCCACAACCCTTATTTTGTATCTCGAACTTAGGAGTGGATGACGGTGGTTGTGATGCAATGGACTTGGTAAGAGTTGATGGATCAACATATAGGGATAAGGTGGAGGATGAAGCCTCATGATTGACGGGCACCTGTCATTGTGGTATTTCATGTAGGATTGTGCAATATTGGAAAGGATCTGGATCACCATCAATTGTGATCTCTATTCTATTGTATGGGAATTTAAGACACTGATGGTAAGTGGAAGGTATGGCTTTCATAGCATGTATCCAAGGTCTACCCAGTAAAATATTATAGGGAAGGGTGAGATCCAAGACTTGGAAACTAGTGTCCATAACCGCATGGTCAATCCTGATAGGGAGTGTTACAACTCCTTTAGACAATATTTCCTCATCATCGTATGCCTTAATGACCATACTCTTAGTGGTTTCCACTCATGCTTCTAAGAAACCTAATGCCTTAACCAATTTCAAGGTACAAAGATTTAACCCTGCTCCTCTGTCTACCAAGACTCGTCTGACTTTGGTTTAATGGACAAGAAATTCAAGGTGTAATGGATCATTATGGTTGGTTTTCTCAGTTGAATAATCCTATTGAGAGAAGGTGGCATGATGATAATTGGTTAAGTATCCTACCATTTCTTTGAAATGATTGACATCCAAGTTGGCTGGGACGGTTGTGCTTTGTAAGGCTTTGTCTAGAATGGATCGATGATCAGGTGATAGGGTTAATAGTTCCAAGATGGATACTTGTGTTGGGGTCTTCCCCAACTGGTCAAGTAAATTATACTTAGGCTTGGAAGATTGTGGTTGTGGCTCTGATGAAGGACCTGTAAGGGTTATCTTAGTTTTGTGTGTATTGACAACACATTCAGGACACTTCTTTATGGTAATGGTATGGATATTTTTGTTAGCAGCTCGGATATGATTGATGATCGTACCTGGTTTATATTTGTGAACCCCTAAACCTGCAAATGCACAAAGACGACAAACATTGTTAGTGTTAGATCAAAATGCATGCAAATATGAGGGATTCCCCATGAAATCCACCTATTTAAACTAAAATTAGGAAATGAAGAACAAACCCAAATAATATGAAAGTAAATCCTAATCTAGCCAATAGATTGATGATCCCATGGGGGAATTGGTGCCAATGGATTGTTGCAATTGGACCTTTCCCAATTCCTAAGTTGCAAATGTGGATAATCTAGAAATGGTCAAATCTCTAAAGAGATTTGAGCATAACCTTCATACAAATGTGAAATATAGTGAATGCTTGGATGGAATGAGCAAAATTAGTTCTCAATTGAGGAGAGTAACTTTGCATGAAAATTGTGGATGAAGATTGAGGAGAGAAGCCTCCATTTTATAACTTTTAATTTGGAAAAGAAAGTGGGATTTGAGCAATGTGGGACTAAGTTTCAATCCAATGGTTGAATGCCACATGTCAAGATGTGAGTGGTTAGTGGTTGTGCACATTTTGGCCAAAGTGCCAATAAATGCATAAGTTTGAATTTGAAATGGTGAGATGACTTGTTGAAGAGGGAAGAGAAATGAAGTAAATGTCACTTGGCTCAATGCACAAGGACATGTAAGAGGCATTGAATTCCTTGTTGGAAGGACCAAGTCCACTTGGTCTTTTGAATTCAAATGAGGGAATATTCCCTTTTGATGCTTTGTGAGGGAAAATAGACAAATTAATAAATCAAAATAATTGATTTATTGTGCAACTTGCATTCTCTAGAGGATTTTAGTGAGAGGGATTAAGTTAATCATGGATTTGATTAATTTAATGAAGAATTAGGTGATGTGACAATTTAGACTTAGATTTATGAATTGACTTAAGTCAAGAATTGAGAGGAAATGATTTATCAAATAGATGATTTGATTTATTTAATCAAGAAGGAATATGTTAGATTAAATAAAATAAGGTTTTAATTTATTTAATTTAATAGGAGGACTTTAGAGATTTTAATTAAATAAAATGATTTATTTAATTAAATGGAAATGCAATGGTTAATTAAATTAATTGATTAATTTAATCATTGAAAGAGGAAGAATTAATTCGATATAAATAATGATTTATTAAATTAAGAGATAGAATGTGATGAAATGCTGAGAATGTGATTTAAGAAGAAACGTTGTTAGTAATCAGGATCAGGTCTGCCAAAATGAACTTGTATATTTTCCATGTCTACAATATTCATACTCGGTACTAGTATAGTTGGCCAAGGTATTATTCTTAGTTCCCAAATTGGAGGCCTTTCCTTTCCCATGGTCATGTAATGGATTTGTGAAGACCTTGTGATCACTATTTTTGGTATGTTTTTTCCCATTGACTTCTATGGTTCCGTCTTCAACAAAATCTTGTATGATATTATTCAATTGTTGACATTGTTGTAAGTTATGTCCCTTAGTTTTATGGTACTCACAATAGGAATTTTCATCACACCATGATGGTTTAAACTATCCAGGATCATACTATTTTAGCTCTAGAGGTTGTATGAGTTTATGTTTAATCAGTTCTTTGTAAACTATCTCGATTGGTTCCCCCAAGGGGGTAAACTCATGTTTCGGAAAAATTTGGTGGTTTGATCAACATTGTTAAGCATGGCATGAGAGAGGTTGTAACCTCTAAGTGTGATGATAGGTTTTGCATGTAGGGTCTTAGCATCAACAAACCTGTCATTATTGACATTTTTATTTTCGGACCAAAAGTTGTTTCTATTGTTGGGAGTGTTTTGGTGTTGAACAACTGGATTCCTACTTTGGTGTCTTAATTTCCCCTTTGTCAATAAGGGATTTATCAATTATAATACCTTTTTACTCTAAGTCCAGAAAGGAAGTACAACAATGTACTCATAAGTCACTTCTCAATTTTGGATGAAGATTTTCAAGGAATATTATGACTTTTTTGTTTCTTTGGTATCTCAACGGGACAATGACTAGCTAAACTCCTCCATCTCTGGAAGAAGGTGGTGAAGTTTTCGCTATCTTCTTGCATGGTGTGACACAAGGTAGCTATTTTTATTTCATTATCTATGTTGAAGGAAAAGTGTTCCAAAAAAAATTTAGCTAATTCACCCCATGATCTTATGTTGTACGAAAGTTAAGAGAACCATTCCAATGCTATCCCAACAAGGGTTTGCAGGAAAAGTCTCATAAGGTACGTGGGGTCATACGAGATGTCCATGCATGTTGTGGAAAATTATCTAATGTGTTCTAGAGGATTCCTATTCCCATTATACTTAGGAAAATTCGGTATAATGTATATGATGTGTGGGAAGGGTGTCATGTATAGCGCTTTGTCAAAAGGACATGGACATAAATCTTGCATTGAAATGGTTCATTTGCTTGACAATGACATACTATCCATTTTCTATTGGAGAGCTTGCATTTGATTTTGTATAACATCTACTTGTGTTAAAGACATGTTTGTTGCATTGCTAGGATCGATGTAAGTGTTTTGAAATGCAATATTTTAAGATGGATTTTGATTTGGTGTGGGAATATGTCCTGAAATAATGTTTTGTGTTGGATTTTGATTTGGTGTAGGAATATTTACTATTGGTATAGTCCCTATTTGTGAAATGACAGTATTGGTGCTAATTTGCGGTATAGCTTGTGTCATGTTTACACCAATTTTGGGTCTTTTACTTCTGGTGTTTGTGACAAAGGGGTTTGATGAGGATGCTCCTATAGTAAATTGTAGGCCCTGTGTTATACCAAATGGTGTTGTATGCATATTTGAGGAATTTTGAATAGGTATGCCAGATGGTATAGTTGCAGTAATATGAGGAATAGAGACACTTTATGTAATGGTTTGTGTTGCTTGTGTAGATGAAGCCTTTAGTGTGTGGATGTCAAATCCTAGAGGTAGCATGGCACCTTCTACCAAATTTTTTGTGAGATGTCTATAGGGATCTTGTGCCAAACATTCATCTACAAAAATATGCAAATTTCGGGTCTTGGACAATGTCGTCTATGTATTCTACTTGAATATGTCCATGCGTGTCTCTAGTGACAAATTTTTCAAGCAAGGTTTTGTGAGGTCTCATTGATCCTGAAGGTACGTTCGAGAAGGGATTGATGAAATCTTGTGGGTCAGCCATTTCTCTATGCTTATTTTAAAGACCTTGTTTCAACCATGAAAAATGTTTCTCAATGTGGGGGATGCAAAAATAAAGTCTACAATGATACGATCTAGTCTATGTTTTTGGGATTTTCTGTTATAATGAATGAATGCTACTATTTTTTTTGGTATTTTATGGCAAACAAAGGATGTCTAAAATGATGATATGCTAGGATGACAATATGCAAAATTTACTCTTAATGATTCTACGAGGAGGTTACCTACCACCTATAGCTTAACCAAGGCTACGGTTTAACTTTGTCAAGGAACCTGATGCAGTACTAGGACCAAAAGATAAGGTGAACTCCCAAAATAGACTAATGAGCTGGAAGGATTCACAAGTACGAAAAAAAATATTGTTGACAAATTAATAGGTTCAATGAAAGTGACTATCGAAGCATGGGTTTGTCCAAAGTGTGGAAAGTTGGCCTATTATGAGATATGAAAATTCCTAATATGCAATTAAGTTTCGTAACTGGATGTCTTCACTAAAACTAAATGACACCTAAAAGATGGAAAATGTAAAGTTTGAGAAATTTTCCGGTTTTTGTCCAAGGGTGACTGTGAAAAAAAAATATTATGGGTATGTGCAGGATCATGATGGGCCAAAAAGTGGCTATATGATGGGTATGTGTAAGGTATGTGGCTGACGACTTTTTTTAACCCAAAATTAATTCAACAAAAAGGGTTTTCAAAGGATATTCTCAGCTTTCCACCAATATAAATTGTTGTTTACTTTGAATTTAATAAATAATTATTATTCATTTTCTATTTGAAGTACGAATAAAGTCTTGATTGATAGGCTAATTGATAAACATCTATAGCTTTCAAATGATATCACATTTTTTGAATCTCAAATATTCATCACATTCTATGCTTCACATACTATAGGATTAAAAAAAAAAATGAATTTCATGAATTTTTGACCAAGTTAAGGTGGTTAGACATACGATTTTTTTTATATTTTTTAAAAGTTGTAATAAAAAAATCAAAATTAATTATTTACTAGGAAAAAATTATAAAAAAATATGCATCACATTGGGACATGAGTCTTCTACTTATATCTAAAATCTTATAAATAAATATTATCATTTTATTGTGCTTAGGGTGGTCAGGCAGACACCTACTTCTTATTTTTTCCCTAAAATTTAAGTGCTACTGCATTGAAATTTCAAATTTTCACCAAATAGATTTTTAAAAAAAAAAAAAAAACCTAGTAGTTTAGAAACTAAATTCAATTTTCTATAGATTCTATTCTTACATATTTTTTAAATAATATAGATAATTTATTCAATTTTTTACGTCAAGTTGCCTAATTGTGATTTTTCTAAATTTTTTGCCACTTAAGGGCCTGTTTTTTCCATGATGATCCTGCACATACCCTTATGATGACTGTTTGGTTTCAAATCATGATAGTGAATTCTAGTTTTTTGTTAACAGGAAAATGTGGTTCATTATTACAGATGCATCGCAAGATTTATCAGATATGGTTTTCTGTGTCAAATGTGGTTTTTTGCTAAATTAAGTCTCAATTTAATCACAGGAAAATGTGACTCCTTATAATAGATGCAACAAAGGTTTTAATAGATATGACTCACTATGACACATGCAACTCAAGATATCAGATGCGACTAAGAAAAATTGGTAAATGAAAGTGGACTCTGTTTTGACAGTTGAATGTTTCTGGTTAGCAGATATGACTCAGGTTAATAGTTGCAGTTTTCTACTTAGCAAATGTGACTCATCTTGAAAAATGCGATTTTATGATGACATAGGTTTTTGATTGACTCTATTTCATGATCTAATTTTAGAAAATGTAAACAATCTGAAAATAAAGTGTTTTGGTTTGACAATCATGAACGTGTATATTTAAAAAAAAAATGTACAATCCTAAGGCTAGTGATGACAATACTTGTTGAATTCGCACTTGGGTTTCCCCAGCTATGCTTATTCAAAGTAGATGAATAGAAGCTTCACCACACTGGCTCCCCCTTACATGACACACACTTCTCGGGTCAGCCAAGCTTCAATTCCCATGACTCTCCCATGGAAAAAATTTCATCTCTACTATGAACCATAAGAATGTGAAACAACTTCAGAGGTTTGACCTCTTGCACCAACAAATAGGGGTTTTTGGTTAATCTAAAAACAATTTGGCGTAATTAGTATGGGCACCCATTCATAAGGTCACACAAGAGGGAATATCATCTCAGAATGCAAAGGTTACACTCTATAGGTTTTGATGCACCACAAGGGTACTAAGGGAATCAATAGCTGGTCTACAAGAGCTCCTGTAATGCAGAGTTTTCCTCAACATTAAAATTTCTATACCGGTTGGGAGTAGCTTGGAAAAAAATATCATCACCAGTTATGAGTCACCTTGGTTACTCTTAACCACCAAAGCAGACCCAAATTCTAGAGTTAGTAACAATTTCTCTTACACCCAGGATTGCACGAATGCGCAAGGGGAGAGGATACTTTTGTTACCAAATCAGGATCTAATCTAACACAAACAAGCACAAAAGACACTAATTCTTTTTAAAACCCAAATGAATTATTTGTAATCTAGTCAAGCAGTTTGTTTTTAAGATTTTAATTTTTCTCTTCGAATTTGGTCTTGCAAACAAATTGTTAGTAGTTTAATTTTTTTGTCTTCATCAAAGGTCCTGCAAAACATAGATTAGTAGTTTATCGTTTATGTGTCTTCATCAATCATCCTACATAAAGGTTTTCAACTACTTATCTTCTACAAATTGACCTATAAACACTACGTTAACTCCCCTAAAATACATTGAAATGAGAAATTAGTGTAAAAAAAACTAAAAACTAAAAAAAATGAAAGTACGAAACTTCAAAAAAAGAAAAAAATAAGTTTACTAGTTAGATGCATTGCAAAACAAAAGATGCATCATAGAATATCATATGTGTCTCATAAAATTAGTTGCATCATTTTTTACTGCATATGCATCACTCCATACCTGTACCTGCAAAAAAAAATTAAAAACTTCAATGAATTTGAAGACGATGTCTTCACGTTGGGTTCACCAAATGTAACGTTGGAATAAAAATGAAAACAATATTGTTAATCTAATAAAATTATACACTAATCTACTTTAAACAACAAAGAAAAAGGAAAATAAATGAACATATAAACAAGAAAGATCTCACCGAATATCTATATAGTTCCTTGAATAACCTCGATTGCACTTCTTTTTTTTGTATTATAATAATTGCCCTTAGATTTTTTCAAGTATGCAAATATGGCATATTGACTATTGATTTAGCAAAATATCGAAGATTCTTGAATAAGCTTCCTAAAAGTATAAATATTTTGAGATGAGGAATAATGACAATGTCAAGTCAATTTACAGAAAATTGGTTTTCGAATGATTGGCTCACTTTCAAAAGATAGATCGATGTCTGAGATTAATGAATACAATGCGATAGAGTTATGTTCAGTTAATAATGCAAGTGAGAAATTTTGCATGATGAAGATTAAATTAAATAATAATTTAATCTGGTGTTGAGACTGTTTGAAAATTAGAAGAATAAAGATTGTATGTCAAAGATAAAGAAGAAACATTGTGTTCGAACACACAAATGAATGAATTAATTAAATAATATTATTTAATTATTAATAGTTTGCCCATAGAAGAATAAGACTAATTTATTAAAGAAGAAGGTATGCTTGTCAAGAATATATCAAGAGATAACCGACTAATGAATAATTAGATAACTACATGATTATTTAATCACAGAGGAATATTCGAGGAACAATTATTTTTATGAATTAAATGATTATTTAATTCAACATTCAAAAATTAGAGATTAAATAAAATAAATAAAGATTTATTTAATTGATTGTCGAAAAGGTTATTAAATAATTAAATAATTCAAAATGAATATTTAATTATAGTCAAAAATATGATAAAAGGGTAAATTAAATAATAATTTATTTAATTTAGAAAAGGGATTAACTAATTAGTGATGTAATTAAATAAATAACATTTATTTAATAAATGAGGATTCAATAAAGATAATAATGAATTAATTAAATAACTAAAGTTATTTAATTAATAGAGGATAGGTGACTTTAGAAAATAATTAAATAATTAACATTATTTAATCATGATCATGAATCCTAGAAAGTGTGTCAAAAATGGTGTCATAGGCCGAGATCAATTTTCAATGTCTACACATATTATCTTATGCTCTATTAAATTAAGTGCTCATTACATGGCATCATAACATATAACAATTAACTTGCTTGATTTGGTTACTATACTTTCATCTCCCCATCCCCATCCTCTCATCTATCAAAATCCCCCCATCCATTCATCCTTCATCACTATCCCTCATCTATCTATACTATCTATTTTCATCCCTCCACCTTCTCCATCCTAATCATATCATAATCTATTCAATCTTCTTAGGATAATATAGATTTTTTATTCTGAGAATATTTTCATCCATCCTCATCATTTCATCATCTCTTCAATATTCTTAGGATAATATGGATTTTTTATTCTAAGCATCTTTTCCTCCATCATCTTCATTCATTTCAACACTCTCACATCTCAATTCAATCCTTATCCATCCAATATAGCACAAAGCATTTAACCGTATCCTTGGTCTTGTTCCTAACCTTGATCCGATCATCATCATCATCATCATCATTGGGATGTATCCTTTCCTATCATTTTTGTGTTGTTTTTTGATGTATCCTTCCCTCATCAACAACACTCTCATCATCATCATCATCGGGATGTATCCTTCCCTATCCTTTTTGTGTTGTTTTGGGATGTATCCTTCCCTCATCAACAACAATCTCATCATCATCATGAAGATGTATCCTTCCCTATCCTCAACAACACTCCATCCATCATCAAACCCTTTTTCCTTGCAGCTTGACTGAGGTAACACCACATTTGTCCTTAAATCCATTTGTGCTTTCTTTCCATCTTATCCTTTTATCATCTCATCCATTTTGAGAGCACACTTGTGTTCTCTTACACCCGCATGTCCTCTCGAGGGGGCATCCTCAATCGCTAATCCTCATATTTTCTCTCATCATCTTTCCTCCTAGTCACTCCTTTGAATGACTAGGACATCTTTCACAATCTAAACATCTTCTTCTAGGTTCTATGTTTTAATATTCTTTGAAATTATGCTACTTTGTAACACCATCTCAAAGAGGGAAAAAATGTAGATAGTGAAAATTGAAGATTTTTATTTGGTCAATTTACCCCTTTTCATCTAAATATCCTATTAACACATTAGTTAAATAATGTTACTATTATTTAATTAATATCCTTAAAGTCCTCTAAATCCCTAAGGTTAATTAAATAATTAGATACTTTAGTCCTTATCCCTTTCCTCCAAAAATTAAGTAAATAATCTATTTATTTAATACCCTCATGTCCCATCCTCCATAATCCGCTCCTAATCTTAATCCACCTACTAATCCCATAATTAGGGATGTACACATTCCTAATCAATGATTAGGATGTGTCATGTCCTCAAAAATTTTCAAGTTGGCTCCTAATCCTCATTAGTCACCTAACCTTCCTCTAATCCTTCATCAATTTTCCTAATCAAATATATAGTCAACTCTCTTGATACCCCAAAGAATTCTTAATTCATTTTTATCTTCCCAAACTCCTTTGAGAAATTTTTAATTCCTCTCTTATCCCCCAAGGAATATTAAATTTCTTTTCTCTTTCCCAAAGAATATTTAATTCATTTTATCATTCACATGCACATTAAAAAGGAATTTTGAATTCCTTTGGTCAACTCTTGATCTCAACCCTTGATCCTCTTTCAAGAATCAATCTTGGCCATCCATTTAAATAACCCTTTCTAAATTACTAACACTTGGCCATTTTTGCATTCAAATAATCCTCAACCATTCTCATCCATTCCATCTCTCTCATAATATCTCACACTATCACCATAGCCAAATACTTGCAACCATAGCCATCTTGAATCCATTTTGTGACCAAATCAAGCTACAACAAGCCGTTATGCTGCCAAAATCAATATAGAGCACACATATCAAGCCATCAAAAAGGGGAAAACAACTCATCAAGCTCAAGAAAGGTAAAAATTGATTTTATTTTTATTTTTTAAGTTTGAGTTTCATCTTTAGCGTAATCTTCAATGTTGTCTTTTGTTTTTATCTCTTGCTTGAGTTTATTTCTTGCATTCTAGATGGGTTAAAAACACTTGCACATAAGAACAATAGAGGGAGGGAGAGAAAGAGGGAAGTAGATAGATAAGGATTGGTAGGGTGAGATGGATAAAGGGAGAGATAAAGAGGGAAGGAAGGAGATATAAAGAGGTAGGGTAGGAGCGGTAGGTATAGAGAGAGTTAGGGAGAGAGGGAGGAGTAGATGTAGAGAGGTTTTTTGAGGAGGAAGAGAGAGAGGAAGGAAGGAGATAGGGAGTGGTATGGTGAGAGGGATACAAGGAGGGAGATATGGAGTGGTAGAGTTGGAGGGATAGGTATAGACAGAGTTAGGGAGGGAGCGAGGGGTAGGTGGAGAGATTTTATGTGCGTGAGAGGGAGAGGGAGGGAGAGATATGGAAGGAGGGAGATAGGGAGTGGTAGGGAGGGAGAGATATGGAAGGAGGGAGATAGGGAGTGGTAGGGAGGGAGAGATAGATATAGAGAGAGAGGGAAGGGAAGGTAGAGAGAGGTTGTGTATGTGAGGGAGATAGGGAGTGGTAAGGTGGTAGGGATAGAGGGAGGGAGATACAATGGGAAGGAGGTATATATTGATTGGAAGGGTGGGAAGAATAGAGGAATATAGAGAAAGAGGGAAAGATAGAGAGAGAAATCATATTAGATGTAGGTATAGAGAGAGTTAGGGAGAGAGTGAGGTTTAGGTAGAGATACATTATGTGTTTGTGTGAGGGATATAGGGAGTGGAAAGGTGGGATGGATAGAGGGAGGGATACAAAGAGGGAAGGATAGATATAGGGAGTGGTAAGTTGATGGGGATCAAGGGAGATAGAAAGAGGGAAGGAGGGAGGTAGAGAGAGTTAGTGACAGAGGGAGGGGAAGGTGGAGAGAGATTGTGTGGGAAGGAGGCAAATAGGGAGTGGTAGGATAAGAGGCATATATGGAGGGATATAAAGAGTTAATGAGGGAGAGAGAGTGGTATGGTAAGAGGGATATGTATAGAGAGAGTTAGCGAGAGAGGGAGGGGTATATTGAGAGAGATTTTGTGTGTGTATGAGATAGATAAGGAGTGGTAAGGTGGGATTAATAAAGGGATGGAGAGAAAGAGGGAAGGAGGGAGATACAAAGTGGTATGGTGGAAGGGATAGAGGTAGAGAGAGAAAGATGAAAGGAAGGAGATAGAGAGATGTGGGGTAAGAGAGTAAGGTATAGAGATAGGGATAGAGGGAGGGATAAGTGGAGACAAGTTTTGTGTGTCAGAGGGAGATAGGGAGTGGTAAGGTTGGAGGGATAGAGGGAGGGGGATAAAGGGAAGGAGGGAGATAGGGAGTGGTAGGATGGGAGGGATAGAGGGAGAGAGAGAAAGATGTAAGGATAGAGATAAAGAGAGGCAAGGTAGAGGAGGTAGGTATAGAAAGAGTTATGTAGAGAGGGAGATGTAGGTGGAAAGAGGTTGTGTGGGGAGTGAGAGAGAGAGAGGGAAGGAGGGAGATAGTGAGTGGTAGGGTAGGAGGGGTACATGGAGGGAGAGAAAGAGGGAAGTATGAAGATAGGGAGTGGTAGGGTAGTAGGGATAGGTATAGAGAGGGTTAGGGAGAGATGGAGGGGTAGGTGGAGAGAGGTTGTATGTGTGAGAGAGATAGGGAGTGGTAAGGTGGGAGGTATAGGGGGATGGAAATAAAGATGGAAAAAGGGAGATTTAGAGTTGTAGGGAGGAAGGGATAATGGGGGAGCCAGTAAGAGGGAATGAGGGATATAGAGAGAGATAGGGTATGAGAGGTGCATATAGAGAGTGTTAGGGAGAGAAGGAGAGGTAGGTGGAGATATTTTCTGTGTTTGTGAGAGAGGAAGAGATGGAGGGAGAGAGAGGGAAGGAGGGAGATAGGGAGTGGTAGGATGAGAGGGACAAATAGAGGGAGAGAGAGGGAAAGCTAGAGATAGGGAGTGGTAGGGTGGGAAGGATAGAGGGATGGAGAGAAATAGGGAAG
>CM021100.1:750251854-750322787 GCA_007115665.2 Sequoiadendron giganteum
GAGAGGGAGAGAAAGAGGGAAAATGGAATAAAGGGAGTTGTAGGACGGGAGGGATAGAGGTAGATAGAGAAAGAGGTAATGAGGGAGATAGAGAGATGTGGGTAGGAGAGGTAGTTAGAGAGAGAGTTAGAGAGAGGGAGGGGTAGGTGGAAAGAGGTTGTATGAGAAGGAGGGATAGAGAGAGGGCAGGAGGGAGATAGGGATTTTTATGGTGGGAGGGATATAGAGAGGGAGATAAAGAGGAAGAAGGGAGATAGGGAGTGGTAGGGTGGTAGGGTTAGGTATAGAGAGAGTTAGGGAGAGAGAGAAGGGTAGGTGGAGAGAGGTTGTGTGTGTGTGAATGAGAAAGGGAGGGATACCGAGATATGGAAGGAGGGATATATGGAGTGGTAGGGTTGGAGGGATAGAGAGAGGGAGAGAAAGAGAGATGGATGGTGATAAATAGAGGTAGGGTAGTAAAGGAAAGTATAGAGAGAGTTAGGGAGAGAGGGTGGGTGGAGAGAGAAATAGAGAGAGTGTGGATGTTAGGAAGGAGGGAGAGGTAGGTATAAAGAGAGGTGGGGTGGGATGGATGTATGTAAGGGAGATAGTTAGTGGAGATAGATAGACGGATGGAGGGAGAGAGAGATAAAGTGCAAGGGAGGGGTAGGTAGAGAGAATTAAGGTAAAAAGAATAAAATTAGAGGTAGGTGAAGCTAGATAGAGAGGTAGGGTGGGAGATGTACAAATAGAGAGATCTATTCCATGAGAGAGAGAGGGGAGGGAGAGGTAGAGAGATGGGTAGGTATATATAGGGAGAGGGATGAGCAAGGGATAAAGTGTGGGAAAATTTGAGAAAGTGACCTACAGTTAGAGGGATGGAGGGAGAGGGGGGAAGATGGGAGGGAGGGAGAGGTAGGGTGATATATAAATTAATAGAAATCTACATAGAGAGGGAGAGGATGATTGGAGATATACAAAAGAATAGAGGGAAGATGAGAGAGACATAGAAATATGTGTAGTGTAGAAAAATGTAACCCTTGACATTTTCTCACTTGTTTGGGCCCTCCTATTTAAAATTGGACTTAATAGTGCCTTAATTTAGTATTGTTAAATTTACCTTATTATATTTACACACTTATTTGGGCCTTGTTAGTTAGTTGAGCTTAATTATTCCTTAATTGGCCCTTTAATTCATTTTAAAAGACTAATAAATTACTTTTTTTGAAGGGGAAACCTGACAATAATTAATGCCTAAACATAACACTTCACATTGAGCAATGCATGTCATATGTTTATGGACCAGGAACCGATTCTCCCATGGGTGAATGGGTCCTCCCTAAATATTAGGACCTAAATTTAAATTATGTATTTGGTGGTATTTAAACAATTTCAAATGCATAATTAAGTCCATTTTAATTCAATTTCGGCTTGTGATATTCGGATTTTGGGAAATTAAGGATATATACCTATAAATTCAAGGTTATTTTCTAAGTTTCACCTAGTATTTTGATGAGAGAAAAAGTATAGAAAATTTGATGATAAAGGGAATTCAAGAGTAGATATATAAAAGATTTATTTTAGAATTCAAGATTAATTCATCACTTCAAAGTATTCTTGCACCATGCATGGTTTTGGAGCTAACATTGTGATGTAGGTTTCATGATTAAGTCAAGCAATCAAGGTATCATTTCAAAAAAGACTCAAGTTTCAAGATCCACATCCAATTTAGCCATCTCATGGAAGTTGAAGACCTCCTAAGATCTCCATTATCAAGGTTTCATTCAAGGGTTTTTTTAGTGGTAACATAACTTTGTTCATTCTTCATTCCCTCTTTCATGTTTCATTTCAATTCAAGGTTTGATTACCAAAATGGGGTTTGACCAAGGAAAACCACTATCCACCCAAAAACAAACATCTTTCTCTCTTGTATGTGTAATTGCAGATTTAGGTTGAAGAAGACATAAAGACATTTTGGAGAGAGATTTACAAAGTTGTAAAATTTGCAAAATTTGTCAAAATTGTTGTCATCTCACTGAAACTAAGATCTTGAATTCATTTCCAAAATTCTGATTGTGAAACCTAGAAAAATTGGAAGATTTACATTTGCATCATAAGATCCTAAAATCTACAGAAAAAACCCTAAACTTTGACCCATTCGTCCATGGGAGAATGAGTCCTAGATCTTCTTTTGAAATTTTTTTTGGGTGACTGGTACACAAGTATCTA
This sequence comes from Sequoiadendron giganteum, assembly GCA_007115665.2. NCBI lineage: Eukaryota > Viridiplantae > Streptophyta > Pinopsida > Cupressales > Cupressaceae > Sequoiadendron > Sequoiadendron giganteum. Next base: position 750,254,063 of record CM021100.1, read on the forward strand.
CCCTTCTTAGATTTGCAGTTTGTTTTCTAGTTCTACTAGTATCAAGTTTAATATTGTTGTTTCAAGTGTTAGATTGCATTTTGGTGTTGATTTTCTATTTTTAGTTTTTCTCCCCAATGTATTATTTGATCTTGACCTCCATCCTTCAGTCATAAGGAAATATGAAGATTCCAGCTTTGACTTGATTCACCTAAGGTTTTTTAATCAATTCCTTATGTGGATCCCATTTCCTAATGAAATCAAGGAAGATAGTTCTATCGATTATCATTTTTGTGAGCCCCATTTTTCAACCCCTAACCTATTTTATGTTGTTTCATTTTGGTCAACCTGACATTTGAGCATCATATCTTGTTGATTTGGAGTCCATTTTCAGCCCTAGATCTTGGTGTTGCATTCATTTGCATTGCATTTCATTGATTTGCATCTCATTTAAGGTTGTTCATTTGCATTACTTTTCATCTTGTTTAGGTTGTTAGGTTTTCATTTTTGCATCCTTTAAAATATGGAAAATTCAAAAATATCAATCATTTTGCATAGTGTTTACATAACATTGCATCATTATTCAATTACATTATAAAATTGAATCAAAATTGCATATCAAAGTAGGTCTTTTGTGCTTTTCAATTATCACTATTTTGTACTTTAATTTAGACCTCATTTTACAAAAAATTGAAACTATAACTCACTATCTGAAACCAAAACCTGAAAATCATAGAAACCATCTTAGAAACTTGTAAATTAAATTTCAAAAACTTTGAAGAGAGACCCATTCACCCATGGGTGAATGTGTCCTTGATCAGGGATTTTTCTAAAATTCTAGGCACTAAAATCACTATTTATGCATTCTTTGTTCTTGTATTCAATCAGTTGTTTAAGTTTCCTACATTTTTGCTATCTAAAAATGTTCATATTAAGCATAATTTTCCAAATTCAGTGCATTGTTTGAATTCAAAATTGCATCTGAAATACATCATTTTTAGGTGTTTTTATAGCATAATCAGACAAATTATCTTGTTTAATTTGAAAAATACAAAATTTTTGCATCATTCCTTTACAATTTTTCTAAGAAAAAACTCAATAACAAGAATGATGATCATTCTTCCAAAAACTATCCTACCTATGAGAGTCTCTTAGTGCAAGAGGAGGAAATCATTAACAGTACCTTGACTAATTTTCATTCATTTCCCACTTATGAGAATGTTTTAATGAAAGAGAAAATAACTATGGATAATTCTAACACTCATAAAGCTTGTTTTCCCAACACTCCTCTCCTTTCCAAGGATAGTCTTGTGATTGTAGAAGAACCAAACATTGAATGTCATGAGAATTATGTTTGTGAATATTTTGAAGATATCCTAGATCAAGAGGAGGAGATAATAGATGCATTTGTTAATATTACTTTGCCTCACCTTCAATCATCCTTAAATACCCCTTTCACTTGTGAAAGTGATGTGAAAAAGAAAAAGACAATAATTGATAAAACTATTTCTCCTAACACATCCCCCCTCGTAAAGTAAAGGAGTTGATGTTAGAAGCTGAAATTGATGCCCATCATGATAATCCTAGTAATATTTCATCTTTTAGTCAATCAATTATCAAACCAAAGAAGAAAGTGCATAAGCATTGCAAATCCAAGAAACAAAAGAAGCATGATCCTCTTACATACTTAGATGACCCATTAAAGATATCCAAAATTGAAAATAATTTTTACACTCTTTTACATTGTGGATTAATTAAGCTACTGCCTAAACCTAAAAAATTAACAAAAAGGAAAAGTGATAAAAAATAGACCATATTGTGCATATCATATAATATTTGGACATCATAATGATGATTTTTCGTGATTTACAAGAACTATTAATAAAATTTGAAAATAAACCAACTTGACTATATGAACTTAGCTTCTTGCCTTGTAATAGTTGTACAATCATAGAATAATCACACATAAATGTTTTACATTTATTGAAAATAATTTTCTATATTTCAAAGATCTCATTCTCACCGCTTATCTCAACTCATCTTTATCCTGCACTTAGTGGGGTCAAGGACCTATATAGAATTTTCCTAGTTTGGAACTTGATGTCACTTTGGCTAGTTATCCACCTTCCACATATGATGAACAAGATTGGAATGCAGAGGACCTGTTATAGGTTGACTTGCATGTTCCTTGCTAATATTGTCTTTGTTTTATTTTTCATGTTATTTTTTTAATCTCATGTGTGTAATGTGATCCCCTGTATCATTTTGTTGATGTATCTTCATGCCCTTTACTTTATTTGTAACTTAAATCTTCTATGTGTCATAAATCCCTTTATCTTTTATTTTATCTTGTGTTTTCCTTTTGGAGATGATGCAAGACATTAAGACATTTAGATCCCTTACATGTTGACGCGAAAGTATTTTCTTTGTTTTCACTCTCTATAAATCATTCTTCCTATTCCATGAGTTATTTGGGGAATGATGACATTTATGAGCTCTATAATATCATTGTAGCAAAGACATACACTAACCTTCAATTCATGGATCCATGATGTGATTTTGTTATTTCATTTTGGGGGAAGCCCCTTCCTTTTTCATGATGTAGCTTCATTTGGAAACATATGACTTGACATAGGGCCTTCCAAATAAGCTCTCATGTCTTCTTTATTGTTAGCATTTATCATTTACTACTTTAAAGTAATTTCTCACAATGAGGTGTTAACAATTTCTTTAAAGGGGAAATACATTGGCATTATCATTTTTGGAGATCTTGGACTTTTCTCATGTTTCATTATGTGGTCTTCTTACTTCTTGTGATGTTTTTTCTTCTTGTTGGTGTCATTAGCATCCTCGAAGAGTGTGACCATTCTTGGTGTACAACTTTCCTCTTAATGGTGATGCTACACATTGCATTCCCTAATTTATGAATCTTTTATCCTAGACTTGTCCTCTCTTGGAGACATTAGGCACAATATTCCCTAAGAGAAGACCTTACATGAACTAAGAAAAATCCCTTTGAACATGTCTTATCCTATTTTTATTTTGTTCATAAGTTTTAGCATAACACAACTTGCTAACCTTATTTAGCTCAAAGTTAGAACCCTTTTTCATGGCCACCGAGCATAACACACTTTACTTGCCTATGGTGCATTGTTTGTTCATAAGTTCTTAGCATGACACAAATTGATAGGCCTTATTGAGCTCAAAGTTTGAATTGTGTGGTGCCTTATTCAAGCTATCAGAGGTATAAATTTGGTATGGTATGGGATCTTAATAATATTCTCTAATTTTCCACCCTTGGGGGCTAACCTAGTGGACAATAGAGTCTCGATAGTTTGTGTGAGTGTGCATTGTTTTTTGTATAGCGGACAAAAAGTTCTACTTGTAAATGTTTTTGGAAAAATAGTCAAGGCATGTTCCACATCATGTTGGATAGTCGAGTCTTGATCCTTTCTCTCTTCCTTTTCCTTTTTCTCTTTCTTTGAGTCTTTGACATTGTATGATTGAGTATCTTGTCATTGTTGCATTCATATATATGTTTAACATAGGCATTTTTTTCGTGTGCCTTTGTAGGTTTTTCCATGAGATCTTAGATCTTCGAGGCTTGATCATCCTCCTTAATATTTTTCATCTTATCCTTCCAATGATTTTATAATTAGACCTCTCTTGATTGTCTACTTTAGGAGTTTGACACAAGGCCATCCTCTCACTAAAGTGGGCGCTAAATATAGTGTAAAAAAATGTAGCCCTTTACATTTTCTCACTTGTTTGGGACCTCCTATTTAAAATTGGACTTAACAGTACCTTAATTTAGTATTTTTAAATGTATGTTATTATATATTCACACTTATTTGGGACCTCTTAATTAATTTAGCTTAATTATGCCTTAATTGGCCCTTTAATTCATTTTCTAAGCCTAATAAATTACATTTTCCGAAGGGGAAACTCGATAATAATTAATGCCTAAACACAATACTTCACATTGAGAAATGTTTGTCCTAGGTTTATGGACCTAGGACCCATTCACCCATGGGAGAATGGGTCCTCCCTAAACCTTAGGACCTAAATTTAAATTATTTTTTTGGTGATATTTTGACATTTTCAAATCCATAATTAAGTCTATTTTAATTCAATGTCGGCTTGTGATATTTGTATTTTAGGAAATTAAGGATACATATGTATAAATACAAGGTTATTTTCTAAGTTTCACATAGCATTTTTATGAGATCCAATGTATAGAAAAGTTGATGATCAAGGACATTCAAGATAAGATATATTAGAGATTTATTATAGCATTCAAGATCAATTCATCATGTGAAAGTATTCTTACATCATGCATGTTTTTGGAGCTATCATTGTGATGTAGATTTCATGATAAAGTCAAGCATTCAAGATATCATTTCAAGAAAGATTCAAGTGTCAATATCCACATCCAATTCATCCATCTAATTCAAGTTGTAGATTTCCTATGATATCCATTATCAAGGTTTCATTCAAGGGTTTGTTGAGTGGTAACATAGTTGTGTTCATTCTTCATTCCCTCTTCCATGTTTCATCTCAATTTAAGGTTTGATTACCAAAATGGGGTTTGACCAACAAAACCCTATTCACTATTCACCCAAAAAACAAACATTTTTTCTCTTGTATGTGTGATTGTAGATTTAGGTTGAAGAAGACTCAAAGACCATTAGAAGAGAAAGATTTACAAAGTTGTCAAAGTTGCAAAAGTTTTTCAAAAAAATTGTCATCTCTTGGAAACTAAGATCTTGAAGCTATTTATGACATTTTGACAGTGAAACCTAGGAAAATTGGAAGATTTAAATCTGCATCAGAGGCTCCTAAAAGCTATAGAAAAACCCTGAACTTGGAACCATTCAGCGATGGGCGAATGAGTCCCATATCTACTTCTGAAAAGCACTTTTGGTGATTGGTACAAAAGAATCTTCCCTTCTCAGATTTTCAATTTATTTTCTAGTTCTGCCAGTGTTGAGTTTAACATTGCTATTTCGAGTGTTAAATTGCATTTTGGTGTTGATTTTCTATTTTTTCATTTTTCTCCCCAAAGTGCTATTTAACCTTTACCCTCATCCTTTAATCATAAGGAAATTTGGATATTCCTCCTTTGACTTGATTCACATAAGGGCTATCAATCAATTAATTATTTGGATATCATTTCCTAATGAAATAAAGGAAGATAGGTCTACCTATTATCATTTTGGTGAACCCCCCTTTTCAAACCCTAACTTATTTTTTGTTGTTTCAATATGTATATATTTCTTTTATCTTTTTTAATTTTATTATAATAAATATATGATATTTAAAAATCCTTTGCAACAATCCATTAAATATTTTTTTATAATATATTATATTATGAAATATATAATATTATATTTATATAATATAACATATAATATTATTATTATTATTATTATTATCGATAAGTAGTGGGAAGAGGGCCCACACCCTTTTATTAAAACATAGAAGAAAATAAGATACAAAGAGTCTCCACAGGGAAAATGATACCCAAGAAAGACAAGAGGGGGAAAAGGTACCAACAACAAAAAGAAAGAAGGAATTAAATCCATAGAGAACTAACGAGAGACAAAAACACCAAAAAAAGATCACAATATAGCAAAGAGCCCTTAGGATATTTTATTATTATTCCAGGAAAAGAGAGCATTCATAGTCCATTGGGTGCCCCCTTCAACAAATTCCATGCCTTTAATTTGAATTTTTTTAGTGTCAATCTTCCTTCCCTTCTTCCTCCTCACTCCATACTATGGCTTAAGCTTACTACTAGTCATCTGAGAAATTATGAGTTTTTAAGGTGGCTCCAAGACCAAGTCATCCTCAAACCAATCATGAATTGGATTATCTATATCCTCCATAAAAGAAAAGGTTCCCTCAAACTAAGAGCCATCCACATCCAGATCAGGAGAAGCATCTGTGAAAGGATCATGTGTAGCGATAACAGGTAGAGGAGAAGGCTCCTAGGGAGGAGTAGGAACCTGCAGAGAGGATTGATGAGAGTCCTGAAACTAGCCATGATTTTTCAAATGAAATCAGAATCCGGAGATCCATCCTTCTTAACCCATTTTTTAAGGTTGACAAACCTGAGCCCAGGTTATTGTTGGATGGAGCAAGCCTCAGTTTTGTGACCCAATTTGTTGCAATGAAAAAAATGAAATGGTAATCCTTAAAAATGTAGATACTGATTTCAAATTCCATGAGAAGAATGAACACGAATGGGGTGGGAAATGCTTTTAGAAATTTAAATTAAAGAACATACCCTATATAATCTGTGATCAAAATAAGCCCCTTTAGAGTCAAGTTTGACGAATGAACCAATTTGATTGATCAACTCTCAAATTAAAACCTAGGTGATCCCACAAAGCTGGTTTACAATTTCTAAGAGGAATTGATTTTTGCTGAAATCACATATTTTTAGAAAATATAATGATTTAAGCCTTTAAAATTTCCATTTTAAGGATTCCAATTAAAGAGGGTTTGATCAAACCACCTTAGATCAAACCCCCTTGGATAGAACCTCGCTAGTTTTAAACCATACCTATAAATGAGTCTCCTTTACACCTATCAAAATGCTGATAAAAAATCACTTTTGATTTACCTTTTGCGGGATCAAATGAATTCATTTAAAATTTATTTCAAATTATTATGATAGTCCTCAAAATGAGCTATCCCACAAATATAATTTTAATATTTTTTGGTTTTATTATGTATGTGTTTTTTTAGTTTTATTAAACATAGGTTTTTCACCGAAAATCAAGCTCTTTGTTTTGCACATGTGAAAAAATATAAAATTATCAAAATAATTTTTTTATAAATATGTTTGTGCCGGGTGTTGATTTCTTTGATCCATTAAAAAGAAAAAATTGAATTTTGATACATACAGAAAAAGTTATGTTGTATACAGTCCACCTATGTCTGAATTGCAATTGGTTTGACTTCGAAACTCTATTAAGGAAAAAATATTCAATAAAAAAATATGAGACAAAATGAAAGTGCTAGATATCATAGTTACAAATCTAAATTTGAAAAAATTAGAATTTTATCCTTCATACAAAAAGAGTTATGTTGTATACGGTGAGCATCACTTTTTTAAAATGTTGTTTTCTAAAAAAAATCAGTTTTTGTGGGAGATGGAAAACGAAGGGCAATCTTATTCCAAAAATTTTGAAAAAAATATTTTTAGAATCTACAGACAAAATGTGATGAGACTCTAGTTTGCATCATCTTCAAATTCCTTACGGTTTAGCTACTATAGGTGCCCGAATGTGAAGATTTAGTTAAAAATAATAATTTCAGTGTCCAGTTTGGCCAAAAATTGTAAACCACTATTGTGGGATCACCCACCTCGTTCCATATCACCAATGGAAGATTATAAATCCTAATCCAGACTAGGATGGAAGTGATTTTAGCATAGGCCAAATCAAAGAAAGGGGACCACAAAGAAATGAGGAGACCAAAATTACCAAAGAACCAACGGCCATTCTGGAAAATAAATTTTTATTCTACCACAGAGCAATAGGTGATCAGAGAGAATCCAAAATCTAGTGACTCAATCACTAGGGTGGATAGGTTGTTCTGGTTGGTTCGAATCCAAGCCAAGAGAAAATAAATGGATGGCAACCTACACAAGCATCACAAAATCAAGGAACGATTCCAGTATCTTGAGAAATCTCATTTATGCAATTGTCGAAGATGCAAAGTTCCTTAGGCTCATCCGATAAAACCACACAAATGTCCCCAAGGGAAAGATAATGATAAAAAATTTGAGAAGCCGACATAGTAGTAGGAGAAGAATTAGAAATCATTGGAGAATTGGAGGGAAGCGAACAAGGAGAAGAACACCTAATCTGCTCCACACAAAATAAAAAAATACATGATATGGGTTGGAATTTTTCTTGCAAGAAACAACCGCAATAGGGTCCAGAATAGGAGGAGAAGGATCAACAGCAGGGGCCATACCAAAATTCCCCAAGGGATTAGATCCAATGGTATGCACGGGGGGTAGGAATGCTTCAAGGAGGTACTAGATTAGAGGGCATACCGATGATGCCCTTCCCCCAGTATAGTGTCACTGCCAACCAAGCCAAAAGTGATCCATTGTCTGGCATGAGCCCATAAATTGGTGGCAGGACTTCATTGTTTCTTGCCATCACACCCTCCCAATTTGTCCCCATCACAACCCTTCTCTATGCCTAGTATATAAAAATTTATCATATATTATATTATCTATACTAATATTTTAATATAAATAAATATTTATACTAGTATTAATATTATAACATGCTTTTGATTAAGGGTAAATTAGGTTTTCATAGGGCCCCAAAATCTAGTACATATAATTTTGAAGGGATATGAAACCCTATCCAAAGCAAGCAAGTTGCAAACATAAAAAAAATGGCATATCATCGACAACCAAATAACAACACCCATCAGAGCTTAACAAGACACCATAGGTTGCAAATATCTTATAATAAGATAAGGGTCCTTATCCTAACAACCAGGTTTTGATGGTAGAAACCACCTGAACTGTTCAGGAAACAATAAAGCTAGGATGCAAGAAACCATCTGCTCAAGAAAAAAAACACAAATCCCAACAAATCCAGACTTCCCACCTCAATAGGGAAGCTAGAGAGAACAAAAAATACTAATAACCATCTACCTCCTTCTAGCTCCATCCCACATGAAAATCCAACCCATTCTCCTCCTCAATAGGAGAGGGATCCCCACTAATGGAGATTAATAAAAAGAAATCCTTACCACCAAATCCCACCCTCTCCTACACACATGAGTTCCACCTCAATAGAAACAAGTAGTAAAGAAGATAACTTCCCACCAAGTCTACAACAACCAACTCCACCTCTAAAGGAGATGAATTTGTCTCAGAAGGAAGAGTCTTCACCTCTATAGAAGACACCATTTTTAGAACTTGAAAGAAAGAAAGAACTTTGATAGAAAGGACAATCACATCCTCCTTTGGCTTGGTAAGATACTAGAGCTTGAAAGAAGAAACAAACATTAACATTAAACACAACCATGATTGACCATTCAAAATAAACCATTGTAATAGCTCAACAACAACAACATCAACTTTCTTACGAGGAAAATACATCTACATCTAGTACCAGTATGAAGAAGCAAAAAACACAACAATAAAATCAAAAAATTGGGTCCGAAGAAAAGACAATAAGCATATCCCATCCACCAGTAAGCCATTACTAATCAAAAAATAGATCATTAACTGAAAAAATGTAGAAAGCCTTCTGCCAATAAACAATAATTCACCCTTTTTTCCTCATAAGATTCATAACCACAAAGGATTCCACAACTTACATAGATCATAGAGAATACTAGGTTAACAAAGAACCCAATATCCAGTCATTGGAAAAGCAGTCAAAATATAGTAGCTTGAAATCCATGAAATGCTGGAGAGAGAGCCCAAGAGGGCAAGGGAAAATAGTGCAGAGAAGAGTCAGAGAAAAATCCAAAACAACAAGCATAGCATCTTCCCCAACACACCAGTCAGAGCTAAAAATATACCATTCCAATGACAAAACCCTAACAAGGGACCCAAAGCACCCACCAAAAAGGCTTTCTCAAAACCCAAAAGCAACCAAAGCAACCAGCAGAATGTGAGGAAGAAAACTACCCATACTCCAACACCATAGAGAATCCAATATCCATCTAGAGATAAAGCAGTAGAAACCCAATAGCTTTCCATCTACAACATGCAATAGAGAAATCACAAGGGGGAAAGGGGGAACAAAGTAGAGAAAAATCAGTGAAAATTCTAACACAAGAGGCACCTCATCTACCCGAACACACCGGTCAGAGATAAAGATAGACCATTCAATTGAAAAAACCCCACAAAGGTCCCAAAGAACCCACCAACAATGCTAATTTGTAGACCAAAACAAACAAAAGAAGCCAAAAAAAATGTGAAGAATCCAAACAACAACCCCATCCAAGAAACCAGCCACAACCCAACAACACAAAAAAAAAACAAAAAACCCATAAGCCAACAAGCTATAATGTGAAACATAAAAAGCCTAGGAGAGCAAGGGGAAACAATGCAAAGAAGAGTCAAGGACCATTCCAAAATAAGAAGGAAACCATTTTACCCAACACGTTGGTCAAAGCTAAAGAGAGACAAAACCAATGATAAAACCCCTGCAAGGAGCCCAAAGCACACACCAACAAGGCTTTCCCACAAACCAAAAGAAATAGAAGTGGCCAACAAAAAGTAGAGAATCCAACCAACAACACCATCCATGCAACTAGCTACAAACCAGAAACCTAACTGCCTATGAATGATAAAGCAACCAAAAACCATAAGCTAGCCATCCATGTCATTATCTAGATCAGACTCTCCATCTCCCTCTCCCTCCGAAGAATTCAAACCCCCACTACCACCCCTCTTCCCACTCTCCATGAGTCAAAATATGTGGATAACTATCTATACTGACATTTATATATAAAAATATTTATAATTAAAAGAAATGAATATCCTTTCCATCAAATATATATTTTTATAATATATTATATTATTATATAAAAAACTATATTTATATTTAGGTATGTAAGTTTTGATTCTGGATGTGTTGGTTGATGTGTTTTTAATTGGTTCTGATGAGGAGATGTGTTATTTTCAATCTTTCTTTCTCCTCCATTTTCTTAGTTTTTCTATGTGTTGTTTCCTTGGACTATTTTTCTATTTTTGTATGGGTTCGGGGCCCTTTCCCTACTTAATCAATAAAAAAATTAAATATTTATATTAAATAAAATGTATATTATATTGATATTAATATTTCCTACTCTATATTAATTTATCATATATTATATTATATATTAATTTATCATATATTATATTATATATTAATGTATATATAATATATATAAATATTTATATTAATATTACTATTATAACATGTTAATTTTTTATTTATTTTTGATAAAAGTGGCTAAGCCACTAAAACTTTAATAAATAAAATAGATTAAAAATTTGTTTATGATAAAACTTGATCCTGAAACTAGGAGAGCCCAAAGTAAAGAATTATAAATGAAAGCATACATCATAGAAACCCAACCAATGAAGAAACCCAGATAAGTGAAATAAAAGCCACCCACCAAGCCCCAGTCTAGATTGACTAGAAAAGTATGCTAAGTCCACAAATATAAAATGGGTAGATCATGAAAATGATTAAGAATATTCCACATGAGAACTTGAGGAAGAACTAGCCTCATAATGGGACTGAGGAAAAAAATAATTCATAGAAAAGGCCTCCATAAACTTGGAAATGGGGGAAGATGCCTATCCTGGAGACATAGACGTTGTTGCCATATCAAATAGAAAGTGCAAAGATAGGAATGTATCAATCCCTGCAACAAGAATCTCTGGAGGAACTTTCTCAGCCAAATCATTGCAATCAAACATGGTCCTTTGATAATCATCACAAATGATACCAATCCTGAAAGTCAACAACAAATATCCACAAAAACCATTAGTGGTCAATTCAGAATGAGAAATAAAACCACCTATTGGAAAAAGACCATCATCTAATTTATAATTAGCTAGAGCTTCAGGAGTTCCAAGTCAGAAAGAAAGCTTGGCTGAATAAATTTTGATGCAATGACCATTATCATTTCAAAATCCAACAAAATATCCATGATAGTGAAGAAGAAAGAGAGAACTTCATAATAGGAAGCATTAGGATTTTCCCATAGCCATTGAGAACCCACCGCCTTTTTAAAGTCCTAATAAATATATGCATCCTCCAAATAGAATACTTCACCCAATTTTTCATGATCATAAGGGTGTGGATCACTAAATTCCTTACCCTTTTCTTGAAGCTAATTTATGTACCAATCCATACCAATTTTATTGCACATTGTAGAAGACAAAGCCCAGGGGGAAATAATCAATTTCTCTTATAGAGAGATCTTAATTCTAAGCACAATGTAGTCGACTTAATATTAAGAAGAAGCATTGTCGGCTTATAGTTGAGTGGATAACAAAAGAAGTCCCTGAGCATATAAATATGGATTCAAATTAAAATGCATTTGAACCAACAAGAATGGGCGTGAAACATCCCAAGATCTTAAAAGAAAATGCAAGGAGATAGAAAAAAAACCAAAGCAATTTTTCCTCAAAGTACCACAAACTTTGAGAGGTATTTCCAGCCAAACACCTAAAGATTCATTGCGGGTTGGGATGAATTGAAGAAAGAAACCAGTTTTGAAGACTTATTCACATATAATGAACATTGGGCATTTCATGAGGCAACAAGATAGTGCGCACCCCAAAATACATTAGAATGGCTACATAAGAAGAGGAGGGAGTTTCTTCTTCGAGAGTTCTTTAAAAAACCATTGTTCATCAATTTCCTTATTGGCAAGAAAGTCCGCATCATGATTGATTTCTCTGAAGCAATGAGAAATCAAATAACTAGTAAAAAAATTTAGCTGAAGAAGAACTTTATCTAATAAATATTGCAACTTCGAGATGTGAGCTTTTTTATTAGTAATTACATTGAAAATGACCATGGATTCTCCTTCCATGATGATATATTTTATACAAGAGATTGAGCTAGTTCCAAGCCAAAGCTTGGCGCCTCTAATTCAACTTTGTTATTCATTCCATCAGGTAGAATTTTACAAGCTACTTTCAAAACCTTTGAGTTTGAATTTTTTATAACTATACCAATTCCTGATTTCCCTAGGTTTCCTCTAGAGGCCCCATCAAAATTTAGCTTGAAAAAATTCTGAGGAGGGGGTTATCGATTTTGATTCTTTTCTTGATTTTTATTTATCTACCTTATTTTTTATCGAGTCATGGAAAGGCAAGGACTTTATTGATGGCCAAGATTTACTGATGAAGTTGTCCCCACTTGAAAAGGACTTCAAAGTGTTTTTTTTTTAAAAGAAGGGGTAAAATTTTTATTCAATCAAAACCAAAGTACAAGGCAAAGGCCAGAGGCCCGCCAGACCAAGAACACCACCAGAACAACCAACAACAACATTACATATTCCTATCTTCCACTAATAACCTCTCCAGGGTCCCAAGATAATCAGAAGGTAACTCCTCCCTTCCACAAATATCCCAGCCACCCACATTCTCAGAGGCCCACTTCGCTAGAAAATCAACCACTTTGTTCCATTCTCTAGGGATATGAAAAAAGGAGATAGAATCCAAGGAACTGCAAAGACTCAGAATCTATCTGACCACAGAGGCTAATTTCCAACTAACATCATCCAAACTCTAGTTGTTCAAAATATCCGCAACAATCTGAGAATCAAACTCAAAAATGATCCTCCTCCAGCCTAAAGAGCATCCACACTCAATTTCATTCTTAATAGAAAGGGCCTCCATCAGATTATTAGAGTGCTAACCTTTGTAAATAGAGAATAAAAAAATCGCACCACCATCATTACCTCTACCAATACCCCCAACACCAACATGACCAGGGTTCCCATGAGAAGAACCATTAGTATTAATATTTAGGACCCCCACCAGGGGAGGCATCCACCTCCCATCCTGATAGACCATTGCCTGACATGACGGGGTCTTCTTTCGACAATGTTTCCTCTTCTACTATCCCCTAGGTTCAAATTCCATAGAATAGCAAGATCACCAGGATCAGTATTTTCAGACATATCACACTTAGCAGAAATAGTCTCCTAAAGCCTGCTAATTATCTTCTTCCACAATTGAAAACTTCCCAATTTGGAGCTACAAAAAACTCTACCGTTCCTCTCCAGCCAAAGGTTCCAGAGAATGAAAATAGGCCCAATTGACCAGGCCACCTGCAGGAAATAAGTCTTCGCTAGAGGCCTTCCCAAACTCTCCCAAAATTCAACTAGGGAGGTAGCATGAATACAACCATGATGCCAAGCCTCCCACAATCTATGCCATATCTCTCTAGAAAAGGGGCAAAGAAAGAACAAGTGGGAGGTACATTCCTCACTGTGCAAACAAAGGAAGCAAATAGAAGGTCCCTGAAAACCTCGCTTGCAAAGATTTTACCAAGTGATGCACTTCTTCTGGGCAAGCAACCATAAGAAAAAATTGCATTTGGGCCAATAAAAGTTGTCCCAAACCTTCTTCCACTAGTGCACCTCAGCTGGACCATGTAAGTTCCTATCAAGCATAACATAGCCTTGAGCCATAGTAAATTTACCTTTTTAACTAGGACTCCAAGCCAAGACGTCCCTCTCATGAAGGGAGCTGCAAAGCCTGCCCTCCAAAACTCTAGTAAGAACAACACGATCCTCATCAGAACCACCCATGGGCCACTCCTATGGGTACTTCCACCAAGCCACCATCGCCTGACCAATACACTTGACTATTTTAAAATGCTCCACCTTAATCCAACCAGCATAAAAAATATGGCAAAGAGGCTGAAGCTGAGGGAAGCTAGAAAGAATGGGAGGGTGGCCATCCCAAGAGTCCTGCCAAAACAGAGCATCAGAGCCTCTATTACAGATCCAGAAGAGACCCTCCTTAATCAGCTGAGCTCCCTTATTAAGGGTATCCCAAATACAAGAGCCTTTACCCAACAAATCAAGTTGCGACACATCAAGGCTATCAACACCAAGGAGATACTTGTGGGAAAGAATCTTTGCCCAATCCTGATCCTGATTGTTGCACCACCTCTAGTACAGCTTGGCAGCACAGGCCATGATAGCAAGAGCCATAGACCTAAGACAAAGGCCCCCAACATGCTTCGACCTGCAAACAGACTCCCACTTGACTAAAATCCACTTTGAGGAAAGAAGGTTGCCTGACCAAAGAAATTGCCTAGACAGAGCATCAAAATCCCTCACAAAGGTGGAGGGGGGAACCTGCACACAATACCTATAAATGGGGAGAGACTACGCCATAGTCTTTAGAAGAACCACTCTCCCAGTAGAAGATAACCATTTGTAAGTCCAATGACTAACCTTACTCCAAAATTTATCCAAAATCCCTTGCCAGTAAACTCTATGCTAAGATCCCAAAGCCAAAGGGATCCCAAGGTACATCAAGGGAAGATAACCAATCTTAAATCTAAGGATCCTAGCAATCCTACTCTAAATAAGCCGAGGGGTATTAAAGAAATAAATAGAGGATTTGTCATCATTAATACACTGACCTAAAGCCTTCAAATAGATGTCTAAGGCTCTCCTAAAGTTCACTGCCTCACTAATTCTAGCCATGCCCATCAACCTAGTATCATTGACAAATTGAAGATGAGAGTAGGAAGGAAGATAATTGTTCCAGCTCCAACCTTGGATAAGACCCTGCCTCACCTGTGATTTAATAAATCTTCCAAGAACCTCTGCCATGATAATGAATAAATAAGGAGATAAAGGGTCCCCTTGCCAGAGTCCCTGAGATGCTATAAACAAATCTGAAGGTTCCCCATTAATGAGAACTGAGAAGGAGGACAAGGTCACACAACTAAGAACCCAATTCACCCACTCCTCATCGAAGCCAAAATCCAAGAGAATTTTCTATAAGAACTCCCAGATCACTTGATCATAAGCTTTAGCCATGTCAAGCTTAATAAACATAGCCTTCTCCTTAAATTTAGTCATAGAATGAATAGCTTCCATTGCTATCACAACACCATCCAAAATTTTTCTTCCTTCTACAAAACCACCATGCTCAGCAGAGATCAGAGTATCGAGGAGTGGTTTGAGTTTCTCAGCAATCAATTTGGTGATGATCTTGTAAACAACATTACATAACGCAATAGGCCTGAATTGAACTAGCTGATTAGCCCCCTCCTTCTTAGGTATGAGAGCCAAGAAAGTAGAATTCATGGATTTGAGTATCTATTTGTTCCTATGTGATTCCTGAACCACCTCGAGGAGATCAAACTTATTATTTCCAAGAACTCCTAAAAGAACTCAATCGAAAACCCATCTCGGCCAGGAGCCTTACCTTTTTTCATATTAAACACCTCTTTCTCCTTTTCAGGTAACAAGATAGGAAATAAGAGAGCCCCATTCATCTCAACAGAGACTAGGTGGGGAATACAATCCAAGATGGCCCTCTCCTCAGCCCTAGCTGCAAGATCCTCGTTAGAAAACAATTTTGAAAAATAATTGACCGCTTCCCTGTAAATATCAGCACAAGAAGAGAGCTGAGCCCCTTCAGGCGAAACAAGGGAGGAGATAGAATCCCCCTGCCTCTGAGCCTTGACCGAATTATGAAAGAATATAGTGTTCCTATCCCCCTCCTGAAGCTAATCAACATGAGATTTCTGCTTCCAGAATATCTCCTCCCGAAGCTCCCACTCTTCTAATCCCTTAAGAGCCAAGGACTTAGCTTTACTAAGATCAGAGGTCAAACCTTGGTTCTGAATCTGATGAGTGATGTTATCCAACTTGGACTGAGCAACCATCTTCTGAGCATGCAGGTTCCCAAAAAATTGTTTATTCCAACTCTTAAGCCTGTACTTCACATGTTGAAGCCTCTTACTAAAAGTAAACATGGTCATCCCATGGGCAGGCATCCCCTCATACCACCAATCCAACATAAGATCACGTAGAGACTGGTCTCTTAACCACATCAACTAAAATTTGAAAGAAGGATTTTTGGTGACTCCATAAGCAGTGACAAAGAGCTTTATAGGCCAGTGGTCAGAGCCCCTCCAATCAATAATTTTAGAATTGGTGATCAACCTACTATTCATCCAATAGCAGGAAACCAGAAATCTATCAACCCTTTCTGAGATAGCCTCAGCACCACATCTCCTATTATTCCACGTAAAGACACCATTGGTTGGCTTCACATCAATGAGATTCAAGGAACCAATCATATCCCTGAGAAAATTTGCAGAAGGGTCCATCCTGGCTAACCCACCTTGTTTTTCATCCAAGCAAGTAACAACATTAAAATCATCAACCATAATCCATGGGAGAAATGGATCTAAGGCCTGGATGAATCTGATGTGAGCCCAAAGATTTGACTTACCTGAAAGATCGGTAGGAGAATAAATATTGGATAAAAGACACCTCTCTCCAGTCTCTAAACTAGAGGTAACCAGAGAAATGGAAGACTGACTAGAAATCCACCATCAGGGGAAAACTTTCCTCAAGTTCCAGAAGCAAGCCACCCCCTACCAATTGCCCTGGGGCTAGATACGCGAAGCACAATTAGCCAAACCATCCACTGTAAGCTTAGTTTCCTAAATAAAGACCACATCAGGAGACTGAGATTCAATTAGTCTACGAACAACCTTTTGTCTAGGGATGTTGTTCAACCCCCTTACATTCCATGATAAAACAATCATTTATGGGGGTGGGAGAAGTGGGAATCAATGGGTTTCATAGACCCAGACTCAACCAAAGTATCACCCATAATATTGACCTTCTCTTGATCAATCTTCCTTCCACTCCTTAACGGTTTATCAAGAGGCCCTTTTTTAAAGGATTTCTATTGTAAACCTAAAATAGGAGGAGCTTTGTTACCCTTCATAGAATCTGAGGCCCCCTTAGGAGCACGGGGATCAAGAGCCACCACAATAGAGCCCTTCGAAGCGTGTGACCCCTGGAGATCCCTAATATCATGAACCTGAGAAGGAAAATCCATAGCCAACTGTTCAACTTGATGGTCCCCTGGAGATAAAATCTAGTCCTCTTTCTTTGCATCCTCATCCTGAACTTCATGCAGACCCTTAACCCTAGAAGAGAGCTCAACTAGAATACCTTCCTCTTGGACCAAATCCTCAAGAACATCAAACCTGTTAAAAGTGCCATCATTCTCTCTATCCAACCAGGTTCTCTTCTTTCCCTTGCCTTTGTTATGGGACTTAGCCGGAATAAAACCCTCATTATCTACAAGTTCATTAGACACATGAGCCTTCCCCTTGTCCCCCCTAGGAGGTCCAGAGGTAGCTAAGGGGGGGAGGATTTATTTATGGGACATTTGCGGTGTAAATGACCATATTCATGACAAATTCTGCATCTAAAAGGTGGGGTCTCGAAATCCAGTCATTGGATCCAAGAAGATGATCCCATGTGAATTTCCATAGAATTTGGTAATGGATTATTTAAATCAACTTCTACACAAATACGAGTGAAAGAAATTACCTTACGATCTTGAGTTTTTGTAGCCGATCCCATAGGTTTTCCAAGAAGCAATGAGATTGAGTGAAGAATATCTTCCCTCCAGAATACCAAAGGAAGCCTCGACAAACAAACCCACATAGGAACCCATGAGGGGATATCTTCCACAGAGTTAAAGCCCATGTGCCAAGGCTTGATGAAGAGCCCCACTTGGTTAAAGAAATAAGGGCCTCCTTCAAAAGTCCTATTCTTATCTGACATGCTTGAAAAGATAACCATAAAATAGTTATTAGCTGCCAAAATGATCTCCATATCCCCTTCTGGGTTCCGAACCCGACGTGCCCAAGAAACGAACACAGGTAGAGAAAGACGAAGGCCCAAAAATTTGCAAATAAGGGCATGATTACACCAATATTCAACATCCTCTAAAACTTGCTTGGGTTGAATAACCAAAACTGGTCGATCCTTAGATCTCTCCAAACATCCATTTACTTTTTTAGTTCGAAACATCCCTTTTGAAGAGGAGACCCCATCCCCAAATTGAGATTTATCCATCTGATCCTTAATACTGGCATGCAACAAAGAAGATAGCTCTACCATCTCTAAATCCCTAGAGGAAACCTGAGACAAAACAAAACCCCGATTCTCCATCTACCGAATAGCACAACGCCACCAAAAAAGAGAGAGATGGGGCAGGAGACCCACAGTCTCAGATCGCTATACACCACCCGCCAAAGATACACCAAGCACAAAAAAAAATGCAGGAAAAAAGACTGCCCACAAGCCAAACAATGGTCGAACCCCCAATCCAACCCGCACACCCCTGAGCACAAGCAAACACCCCCCCCCCCCTGAGAACGCACCACCAAAGGACTTCAAAGTGTTAATCATTTTGAAAATAAATGATTTTTTTGCTTCGAAGATTGCTTTTTCTAGATTAAAGAGCACAACATCAATGGAAGAGGATTTTCCTCTAAAAATTCTATTATTTCTTTTTGCCCAGATATTCCAAAGGAGCAAGGAACATGAGATAATACACAAGCATGAAAAAAAAGAAGCTTGATAGAATTGAGGCCAAGATATAAACTATATAGATAGAGGACATAACATTGAAGTCCAACCCAATTTTTGGTATAACCAATACCACCATTGAGAAGAAAAGGGGAAATGCAAGAAGAGGTGGTCTGTTGATTCCATGAAGAAGCCACAAAAAACACAAGGGAAGGTTTTCATAATACCAAGTCTATCCAACCTAGCCTCTATAAGAACTCTATCTTGAAGAGCAACCCAAGAAAAAGCCCCTACTTTATGGAAATAAGAATCTTTCCAAAATAGGGAAGTGGGTAGTTTAGATTTAGCGGGGGAAGATAAGAGAGATTTGTATCCTTCTTTTACTAAATAATTTCTTGAATTAGATTTGGTCCATATTAGAACATCCTCTTTATTCATATAGATGATTGATCTTTTCAGAGCTCCTCAGAAAAATCCAGTTTTAGTGAAAGAGGGATGGGGAGAGACTCAATTGATTTCCACTTAATTGTACAGATCATTTTGGTGGAATCAATTGTAAAGTAATCTACCACTTGTGAGCCCCAATGGTTCTTGAGGAATGGCATCAGGATTCCCCAATCTATAATTTGGGACATTGCAGGATATATATTCCAAATGTCTTCCTAGAACTTAGCCTTCTTACCATCATGGATCAACCAAGAAAGATGAGGGAGAATAACTAAACAACAAGAAGAAATGAAATTCCAAACAACCAACCCCTTTGGTAGAGTAGTAGCAATGAAAATGGACTCCCTTAGATGTGGATATAAATATTTAGCCAACATTATTTTTCCCCATCTTGAGTTTGGAGATTGGTATAATCTCCGAGTTAATTTAGCTCCTAAAGCCATGTTTTGTTGTTTTAATCCCCTTATTCTAGCCCCTCCTTGCTCTTTAGGCAAGCAAACCTTTTCCCAAGCAATAAGGGGAATCCTTGCCTTTCCCCCCACATTGTCGTTCGACAGAAAAGAGCGAAGAACTGATTTTAAATGATTTAATGTTGAAATAGGAGCTTTAAGAATTGACATAAAATAAATGGGAATAGCATTAAGAACTGATTTAATCATCTAAATTTTATCAAAAAAGGAAAGCCACTTATGTTTCCAAGAGATAATTTTGCTCGATATTGAAGATTCTGCTTTATCCCAGAAAGAGGGAAGGTCTTTCCCTTAAAAGAATGGAATGCCTAGGTAAGAACAAGGTAATGTGCCTATTGGGAATCCCCAAAATTTCTATAATTTTGATTCAATAAAAGAAGACACGTTTAGAAGGGAAAATTTTGATTTTGCAGGGTTAATCAACTTCCTAGATGTCCCAGAATATTCCATGATGATGTTTTTTTATTAATTTAGCTTCATGAATTGATGCATGCCCCAACAAGAGGGTATCATCATCAAAGAGTCTATGTGTTTTGCTTTCCTAAAGATTGGGCAAGCGAATTCCTTGCCAAATATTTTTTTGATAGGAAAATTTTATTGCTCTACTCGGAACTTTTTCCATAAGAATGAACATAAAAGGGGAGAGGGGGTCCCCTTGTCTCACCCCCCTTGAAGATGGGAAGAAACCAGAAGGGGGGCCATTAAGAAATACAAAAAATCTTGTGGAATAAATGGAAGAACAAATCCATTTTGTCCATTTTTTAGAAAAGCCAAATTTTTGGAGTACTGCAAGGAGGAAATCCCAATTGACCCTATCGTAAGCTTTCAACATATCCAAATTTAAAATCATTGTCGGATACTTGTGTTGATTGATGGAGTATAAGATTTCATGAGAAACAATTTCTCCATCTACAATTTCCCTCTTAGGAACAAATCCCCCTTGCTCTTAAGAAATAATGCAGGGAATGATTTTAGCAAGGCGGATTGAGATTTCCTTTGTGAAAATTTTATAGTGAGTATTGCAAAGATAAATTGATCTAAAATGAAGAAAGGTGGAGGGAGATTCCACCTTAGTAATTATGGCTATGAAAGTAGCATTAAGCTCTTTTAGAATAGATCTGTTTCTTCTTGATTCTTCTAGGGAACACAAGACATCTTGCTCAATTATGCTCCAACATTTTTTGAAAAATAAAGCAATATAGCCATTAGGGCCCGAAGCCTTTTCAGGGGGCATTTCAAAAACCACATTTTTTAATTCCTCATAAGTGAAAGGATCCATAAGAGTCATTATCTTAGATATTAATGCAGGAATGGAGTCCAAAAAGGAATTTTTAATATTAACTAGCTCAGTCGTTAGGAGATTTTTATAGAAATAGGTAGCCTCACTAGATATTTCTTTGTCATTTTCCAAGAGAATACCAAAGCAGGTGCATTTTTAATAGAAGAAATCCTGATTCTTTGCTACTTAATTTTTGTTGATGCATGAAAGAACTTGGTATTCCTATCTCCCTCTGAAATCCAGATCTCTCTAGATTTTTGTCTCCAATAGCATTCTTCATGAAGAAGAATCTCATCCAATTCTGAAACAAGGAATTTTTGAAGATCAAAAGAGACCTAATTCAAGCCATTTTGAATTACATGTTCATCTAGAGATTCAATATCTGATTGGAGTCTAAGTTTTTCTGTAAAGATGTTCTTAAAGTGGGAGATGCTCCAAGATTTGATTTTTCTCTTTAAGAAGTTCAATTTCTTGACCAATTAAAACATTCAAGACCCTTCAAAGTAGGGTGAGTCATTCCACTAGAATTGAATCATTGGAAAAAAACTTGTGTCCCTTAATCACATGGGCTCAAACTTAAAAGGAATATTATAAGGAGCTCTATCTTTCAGCACAACTAACATTAATGGAAAAAAGATCTAACCCCAGATAACCAAGAATCAAGGAATACACATCAAACTCAAAATCCAACCAATTTGAGGATAACAAAAACCAATCAAGTCTCTGAGCAATTTGGCAAAAATCCTTCCTTTTATTGGTCCAAGTGAATGAACCATTTTTGGGTCTACAGTTAATGAGATTGTGTGTTTCAATGAATCCCTTAAAATCATCCAAGACCCTTTTATTGGCAAGAACACTAGTTTTCTCTGAATCTTCCGCAATTGTGTTGAAATCACCACCAAATATTATCAAAGACTCACTTAGTGACTGTGAAACCAAGGCTAGTAAACCCCATAACTTTCATTTGTTAGATGGAATAATCGGACCATAAACATTAACTAGCTAGAAGTTAACCTCTGACAATGCACTCTTTACTAGAGCTAAAGACCAATGAGAAGAAGAAGCCACCACCTTTGAAACTAAATATTTTTCCTTCCAGAGGAAGGCAAGACCACCTGAAGCCCTTGAAGAAGAGAAACTAAAATGTTTCCAAGCAGCCCACTTGGAGAAGATGGATTCTGCAAACAATGAATTTAGTTTCGTTTCCTGCAACATAGCTATGTCAAAATCTGCCACTTCCAGTTGATGCCTGATTAGGCACCACTTGTTAGGGGCATTTAAGCCCTAACATTCCATGAAAGTACCCTCATTTTCCTCAAGGGGAGGATGATTCTCCCATATTCCTTTGAGATTGTGATTGGGATGGAATCCCAATAGTAATCTCCAATTGCAAATTCCTTTTGGTAGCCCCTAATCTTATCAGTGGAGGGCTAGAAGTTCTATTATTTTTGAGAGGTGTGAATAGAGTAGCTTGAATACCAACATCAATCTCTTGTTGAGTTTTGAATTTTTTAGTTTTCTACCTCTCTTCCTTGGAGTTGAGATAGGTGATTTTGTAGATAAAGGGGATAGTGAGATATGAAGCTTTCCTTTAGGAGGACTCAATTCTCCTTCAACTAGAAATTCTAAAACCAAATCCTTATCCAGGGAAATTGCATCAAAGGGGTTAAGAGTTAAGGGAATTTATAGCCCATTCTCAATTTGTAGAAGATTGTTATCTATTGTAGTCAGCACTCAATCTTGTGTGTCCTCATTAAATATTGTCTTAGAATATTTGATTATCTTCTGCACTTGCTCAATTATTTGTTGATCCATTGTGATCTAATTTGTCCAATATTTTATAATGTTTGGAGATATTTTTATCCCATTAGCCTGAATAGGGCTAGAATCAATGTGACATTCATGCACTGCCATGGGCTCCTTAGGTGAAATCCCCTTATGAGCAGGAGCTGGTAAATCCTTTTCTAAAGGGCTAGTAGTTTCTTTTTCCAAAGGAACTGAAACTGTTGGAAATGCAAAGGAAGGTGAATCCAAGATTTGAACATTGTCATGCTTTGAATTTTTTGCAAGTCATTTACCTTCCCCTACTGGCACATCAACTTGAGTATTGGTTTCCCCTATTAGATTGGGAAAGTTACCTAACAATGTAATAGAATGTGGTACTTTTTGACCAAGATTTCCCTTGCCCAGGCACTCTATATCTCCCTTAGAAGGTGAAAGCTTATTTTTTTTGAAGAGGGGAACAACGACCACAATTGATGCTTTTTGAAACCCTTTTGAATCTTTGATGACATCTTGTCTCCAAATACTGTCAATCGATTTTAAGTTCCAAATTCTTGGTAAGTTCAAATTAGGGTTTATAAGAACACAAATCTTGACACACAATAAAACCTCATCTATTGAGGTAGCCGAAAGAAAAAAATTCCCAAAGGAGTTCCCAATAGCTTCTAGGATTCTTAGATCAGTAAATTCAAGAGAGATTTTGGGTAGTTTAAACCAGGTTGGGACTTCCCCACTTAACATTTGTGTACTTTTAAAAAACATGCACTAGTGATAAATGAAAATTATAATTTTCCTAAACTAGGTATATTTACTTTCCAATCTACCTTATTTTTTGCTTCAATCGAATCCAAAACCAAGATAAAAGTGTTTATAGAGAGAACCTAAAAATAAAGAGTTCAGTACCAGTGTGCATGAACACACTTATGAAGCTTTGAGAGAGATATACCCTCTCCCTAGACCTAGAGAATCACTGCAAACCCATGTAGATCTTGGGTTTTTTGACTGAAGGGTTTGATTTCCACGTGGACATAGGGAACTAGAACTCAAATTTTATCTTTTCAACCATCCACTTTATTTTCCTTTAGCTCTATGGCTTCCAGAGCCCCACTAGGATTCACCACTTTTTTAACCTCCACATCTTTATTTACCCTTTGTTGTTGTGAGCAACTTTTCTTGTTTAAATATTCTTCCCTGATCCCCTCATACCTGTGGTCCAAAACACAAGCCGAGGATTTCTCTTTGAAACCATTGAACCTTTGACCCTATTTCTTGTGCTATATCCTGACAACCTCTTTTCATGAAGATCCATTGCTTTTGAAGCATTCTTGTTTCCTCTTGCATGACCTTTTGACCTCGAATAATCTCTTCTAGGTTTCTAAAAACCTCTAAAATACTCTAAATAAAGGGGCATTTTTCCCTACTTAGGGTTATCAATTTCAGCCTTGACCCTTGAATTCGCTCTCTGTTCTTTGGGTTATCCACCCACCTTCCATCATGGAAGACCAACTGCAGAACATGCTTGTATGAGGCATTGATGCTTGGTGGAGGTGGGTCTCCAAGTGCTTCATCTTCCCAGCCTCCTGAAGCCCATGCACGAAACCCTTGTTGTCCCATTTTTTTTTGAGATATTTATTTATGTTAATATTTCTAATTAAAATAAATGTATAACCACTTCTTAACTTTACAAAATGAATATTTTTTACTTATTAAATAGAAACTAATATCCATTTCTTAGAAAATAGAAACGAATATTTGTTTCTTAAAAAAATAGATATCCATTTTTAACTTTACAAAATAAATATCCATTGATAATAGATATCCCTTTTCCTTAGTGTTTCTGTGGGATTTGGTTTGGGGTGTCCAATCTGAAAAGTCAACATCCCCAATGCATTTATATGGGTTGCAAGGATGTTTCAAACCTCATCATTTGTGTTGATGATTTTTTTTTCATTCAATTTTGATGAAATGAAAAGGGTTTATTCAATAAACTATCATCATTCTACCCATATAAGATATGCTTTATTTTTAATTTAATGGATAATTATTATTTGTTTTCTACATGCACTATGTGTAAAGTCTTGATTGATAGGCTGATTGAAAAATATCTATAACTTTTAAATGGTTATACATTTTTTGAATCCAAAAGATGCATCACACACTATACTTCACAAACTATAGTTTAAAAAAATTGAATTTCATAAATGTTTGACCAAGTTTTTGATTAGGAAAATAGGTTTTTAAGGTGTCTTGAAACCCTATACAAAAGGAGTGTGCTTCTATTTAAATAAAAGTGTTGAAACCAAGCAACCCCAAAGAAAAACACCACCATCAAAAAAACTATCAAAAAACAATCAGAAAGAAAAAGAAAAAAACATAGAAAAAAACAAAGAGATGGCTAATACAACAAATTCTTAAGGATTCTTACTGCCTCCACATCATCAACAATAAATTTTTCATGCATCTTAACCACATTGTCAAGCTCTTTGGCTAAAACCATTCCACCTTTCTTCATTTTACTCCTTGTCGATGTTGGTTCCCAAAATTGCAAATTGTAAACCCTAAGAGTATGTTGGGCTCTATGGTTAGGTTTGACAATGTTTTGACCAACAAATGAAATTAACCAATGTGGTTAGAATTCCCTGCACTTTAGGTTCTACTAGACCTAGGCGGGTGTACCTTGATTACTAATTAATGTGATTTCCTTTGTTCTGGTTTTAAACAAATTTAATGTGGTTTAATTAAACTATTTTTCTTATCTACTTTAATATTGCATGGGGGTTTTGAAATAGATAACTCAAAAACTAACTTCTACTTCTACTCCTATTATTGTTTTTCTAATTGAAAATTGGAAATATATGAATGAAGTTCTATAGTTTTAATTAAAATGGATTAGTGCCTTATTCTACTGGGCAATGGAGTCAAGATGTAAATAATGTATGTTTCCTCCTTCCTGGATTAACTCAATTTTTTTAGCACTTTCAGATGTTTATACTTTGTACAAATGTGCAATGTTATTAGTTATCTGGCTCTTCTTACAAATCCCAGTGATATCTCCCCAGGTTACTGTGACTTTTGAAAGGATTTTAATTCTTTCTTGAAGGGAACCAATAAACATGGTTTATTTAAGATTATTTTAATTCTTGGTAGAAACCAACTAAAAGGAGTTTAATTCTTTCTTGCAGAAACCAATCAAGATGAATCACACAGAGGCAAAAAATGTGTCTTGAAAAATTAAATATATCTTAATACATTAAATCTAAATAACAAGGGAAAACCACTCTGTACATAATAAAGATAACATATATGAATTAAAATCAACAAAAAATTGAACACCGAAATGTTAGACATTAGATTAAAGCTTCTTCTCCATTGATTTGCTTCAAAAGATTATACATTTCATAACAAAATTCTTCTTTTCTACTAATCTAGTCCTATTGATTGATCCTTTTCATTTCATCTATCACATATACACTATATTTTCAAGGGTTATGACCCTTCACATGTCTGTTTGGTGTAATTTTTCATTACATTAATTACCTTCGAAAACAAAATATTTAATTTTAACCTTCATTGTATTTCCATCCCCGTGAAATAAATTTAATGATTATTATCATTTATCTTTTATCGGCTAGATTACATTTGTACCTCCATCAAAATATGTCTTTCAGGTAAAAATAACTACCCACTCTTTAACTACTTGGTGAAAATGTTTTATTTCATGTTACCATTGATGGAATTTATATTCTCCTAAAGTGATATTTCCTTCCAAAAATATTCACCATAATCACACTTTTATTTAATCTTTATTTGCATTTTGGTGGGGAGGTGTATTTTTTAAATCGAAGGGACTGGAACTTTATTCATGTCGATATTCATTTTTCCCTTCGATAAAATCCTTAAACCAATCGTATGCTTTCCTATCTTTTGGGATATCAAGGAGACTCAAAATTTCACTCTGATATTCGTTTCTTTCCCCAATAAAATTTTGTTGTGCAATATACTTTGTATTTTGCTACACACTTCACCTTAGCACAGTTCTAGGGTTTTCTTGTAGTGATGTGGGAAAGCTATCTCCACACCTTGCAGAAAATTCTCAATTGGCTCCATACATTTATAAATTCTCAATCTTTGCAGATCCTTCACAATGCTAGAGATACCCTTCTTATATTCTCTCTTGATTTTTCAGACAAAGTGATTTAATCATCCTACTATCAAAATCTTCTCCACCCAAATGGGTATTGCACCAAGGCTTTTGGATGGTCGACCCCAAATCATCTGTTCATTTGCATCATTCACTACCATCTAGGGAATTTTCTTCTACATCTCTTCTATTTGAATGTTAGGTCGATGGATTAATCTTATATAAGATCCCCTTGGAAGAAACTTAGTCATAATAGGAAGATTTGGAGGACGTGTAACAACATCCATGAATAGATCAACATTTGAATGCTGCAATTTTTGCATTATTCATGTTTTAATTTTAAATTCTTCAAAGTGTCATGGCATTCTTCATCCCATAGGAGAGATCTTCGACCATCTTTCATAGATCTACTCATGATTTGAAAGTCACATCCACCGCCTAAATCATCAACTTTATAGACGTCTCTACAAATTCTACCTTTGTACTCCTGTCACAACCAAATAATAGTATTTCACTTTTGCAGGTGCCTAAATGTATTCATAGCATCTTGATAAACTGTGAGAATGCAAGCCCATGATTTTTTCCTTCATCGTTGGTAAATAAAATTTCTTCAACATTTTCAATTTCATATTCCTTCAAGTTTTTGTGACAACTTCCTTTGAGAGAACCATTCTTTATCGTTCTTGAGAGTTTTGTGGCCTAAAATATTTATTGGTCAAATCTTGTGCCACTAGACTAAGATCCACGTCTCCATTATTTATATTTGAGTTGGTTATTATAACCAATAAATATCATTTAAGTTTAATCAATTCTTGATCAACACTTCGATTCAAATGATTTGTATGGATTTTATTGCAAATTGACTCAATCAATTATCTCTAGGCTATCCATTGGATTCATAATAATTTCAACCTCCATAGGGCATCAAACTAAGTTCCTTCTTTTCTTTCACACAAAATTTGAGCACTCTAATATACACCACTCTTTGTAAAATCTAGTAGGGCAATATGTCAAACAACAACCCTTTTGTAGCTTTTCATTTTGTCAAAAAGTTCACATTCCACATCTCTTCTATCACAAGTCTGCTTATTTTGAGAAACCTTAATAAGTTGTTTGACTTCATTCTTTTCTTTCCAAATTGTTTCATTGATACTTCCATGACATTTCTTCTCATTTCTTGAAATGAATTGGGCACATCCATCTCTACAAACTCTACTATCTTTTGATTTCGACCAATCCTATAGATGATGTGCCTAATCACATGTATTACATCATTAAAGGAAGGCTACACATTTACATGCAATTTTTTATAAATTTGAACATGGTTCTTTTCTCTTGGTTTTTGTATTCCTCTTACTTTTATTGATATGATGGCTTCAAAAATTTATCAAGACTCATAAAAGTTGAGGGCAATCAAAATATTTTTTGCTGACTCATTTTCTATTCAGTTTGGTCATCCATGGTGTTAGACAACACCCCTACATCAAGAAATACATTTTCACTCTCATTAGTATAAACTGCATGAGACTTTTCATTTTGAGATTCACCAGCATGTTGATTAGATAGTTGTACATTTTTGGTAGACATAGGGCATGTTATCTCCTTGGTAACAGGAATTCTAGTAGCCTTTTGAATGATAAAAGACAACCAAGATTGTATTGTAATATCAAAAGACCTCAAAATATGTTTCTAAATACCCTCATCAAAGATATAAAAATATACTTTCACATTCGTGATTGAATGAATGATACAAGCTTAATTGTATTATTTAGCTCATTCACAAATTGATTTATTTTTTGCTCTTTAGTTGTTAAAAAATTGATGTCATCCAATTCAATCACTTCGCCCAATACTTCTTGAAGGTCTCTTTTCTATAACATTTCTAAGAAAAACCCTTAATAATTGAGTTTCATGACATCTTATCTGTTGCAAATGTCCCATCAAAATCTGAAATACATCCTGAACTGAAGTGGGTATTCATTAGAATTTGCTTTTTGACATTTTGCACTATGATTAGACTAGGTCAAGTAGCCTCCAAAATCACCCTAGAAAACTGATCAAATGTTCTCCCAAAGCCAAAAAAATGCACTAACATGTTGATTTATGATATTGGAACATGATTGAAAAATAGATTCGTGTAAATCCATAAGGATTACAAGATACCAATGCTCAAATTTGCTCACTTAGTTGTTTCTGAAACTACCCCTATTAAAAATCCAATTGGAACTAACCAACTTGCCATTTTGAAAAAATATCAGATCTCTTCATGGGAAGATTCCAATTGAGATATTATCTCATTTAATTCTAATGAACATGTGTGCAAAAGGGTTTTTGACAAATCCACTCTCTTTGCAAAATATTGACAATGAAAAGTGACCTCTGTGAAATTATCTAGAAATACAGATGTCAAAACTATAAAATCCATTTGCTTTTGATTTTGAAAAAATATCAAATGAGATATTGGGATCTTGAAAATGGACGTGGGAGCACATTAGTATGGGGATAATATTAAAAACCACTTGGTTCATCATGAAAATCATCCAACTCATAAATATTGTCCTCCAAAGTTGACCTCCCTAGCAGATTTAACAGTGTGCAGATAGTAGACTCTTCTAGAATTGTTCAACTTGGCACTTCAAAAATTTATCAAATCGTATCATAGGTATCTGAAATCAAACATACACACTTACATATGGTAGATGAACATTCTTGCAAAGTTCTTTGGCATAAGAGTGAACATGTTTCAAGTTATGATCCTTCAAAGCAGGCTATTGGGGCAGATCTTACAACTATAATTTTGACTATTGTAATCCATTTTTCTATCATGGACACTTCAAATTTTGCAAAAAAATGAAGGTTTTAAAAGTGGCTCCATATGGGGATGTATGCCCCTTGCAGGAATAACAATAATTCAGATCTCTAGAGAGTAGAGCGAGTATCTTATTCATTGGGTAGTAGAGTCAAACTCCTCTACCTTGAACTAGTATGATTTTAAAAAAAACCACCACAACTAATGGCACAATTCCACCAGAAAAAGAAAAGCCTCTTTTGCCTTTTTCATACACTTGGTTCTCATTCACAATTTCACAAGAGAATTTGAGCATTCACAAGGGAATTCAAGTATCTTCAAGGGTAGATTCTTCATCAATTTTTGCAGCAATTCAAGATACATCAAGCATATGTAACATCAAGCATGTTAGTGAGCTAGTGTTGTGATGTACCATTGAAGATCTAAGACCAAGCTTTGTTCTATTCTTGTTTTCAAAGATCAAGATCTACATCCTTCATGACCATTTCATGTTGAGTTACAAATTTACAAGGCATCATTCAAGGTATCATTGTCCATGATTCATTTTCTCTGTTTCATGTTTCATCATTTGGTTTAATTACCTAAAAGGGGTTTGACCAAGGCAAACCCCTATTCCCTAACAATCAACAATTTTTTCTCTCTCTTTTTGTGATTGTAGATCTAGGTGCTTTGAAGACTTAAAGAACATTGAAGATTAGGTTTCAAGCTTGTTGGAGTTGTCTCCCCATTTGAAAGGTCATAATCTTCACAAAAAGTCACTTACAACCCCGGAAATAAAGGTTTTGGATCTTAAAACCTGGAGGAATAGATTAAGCAAACTGAGAAGAGAAGATCCAGACTTCAAATTTCCAAAAAAGCCAAAAATGGACTTATTCTCCAAGAGTGGTGAATAAGTCCCACTATAGGTATTTTTTAGAGATCTTTTTAGATTTGGATACCCCTTTGGCCTAAACTTGATCCTGTGCAAAGACCTAGATTTGGGATTGATTTAGCTAGAATGGCGAATGAGACCCACCAAGTTTAAAAATCAACATTTTTAGAATTTCAGAGCTCCATTCCATCTCCAACAAGTTTCTAGGTGCACACTTTTAGTTTTATAGATTTCCATTTTTTTTCATTTGCATTTATAGGTCATCTAGTGAAGCATTGCATCAAACTAGGTTTTGAGTTTCATCTTGCATGTCATACATTTTTCCAAGCCCTATCTTGGTGGTGAACCCCTCTTGTAATCTTAATTCATATCCTAGGATACCTTATTGTTAGATCTCTCCCTCCATTTTTTATTGGAGTGATATCTCTAAGGTATTTTTGAGTGTAGCAAGTGTGAAATAGGAACCCTATACTTGTTCTCTATTCCTCCAAGGTGTGGTTTACTATTTCCATCACTACAAATGTATTATTTTCTTTTTTCATCATCACAACAATACTCGGGATCATCAAGAAATAATAAATTAGATGTATTAATTTCATCAACATAGTCATCTTGACAAGATATCATTTGATTTTCCTCTTCTATTTCATCATGCAAGTGGCTTGAACAAATCTGAAATCATCTTTAGTTGTGCATACTTCTTCTTTACCAATTATGTCATTATGGTACTCAATTATAAATGGATGTTCCACTTGTTTTATGCCAAGTGGAATTGCTTCTTCATTTATTTTATTGCTGATGCACTCCTCAGGTATTGTATCCTCAACAATGTCTTCAATATTGTAATCATGATCCAAGGTGTACTATTGGTCTTCCACAATTTCATCTTCGTTCATGTCTGAATATCATCACTGAAAACTTCAATTGCACATGTTTCCTCTATTGGCTGCATTTTTTGATTAACTTCTCCATATTCATCAATGATATCACAATTGGATTCACCATTGATAGCATCCTCATACCTTTTCTTATCTATGATACCAATAAATTTACCCACTTGTTCTAGAGTAATTGGATTCAATTATTTAGGTGAATAAATTAAGTTAGGATCATATACTCTCATGAACTACTCAATGATCACAAACTCATCAAGCAGGGAATTAAGAGGTATTTTCATACTGATATCCTTCATTCGTTTGAATAGAGAACATCCAGATTCTCCCGAACATGTATCCTTAGGTTAAAAAATGCATCCAAGGGAGATATGCAATATTCTGATTTCATGATGGAATCTTGATTTTTTTCTTGAGTATATGAATACTCATTAGCTTCCTCCTCAAACTATTCATTTTGATATACATTTTCAAGAGAGTTCACATTTTCCTAAATATGGACAATAGGGTCAACAACATGTGCAATTTTTTGATAATGAATATTGTGGTGTACAAGGTATTGATGTGGGTAGGTTGGGACAATAAGGGCATTTACACTTTGAATATTGTTCTTACCCTCTGATGTATACTGCACATTTGCATTTTTCATTTCATTGTTTGTTAGAATAGGCTGAGGCCCTAAGGCTTCTATATAATTTTCAAAATTGTCTTTAAACTGACTTAGGAACAACCCTTTGAAATCTTCCCATGAAGATATACTTTGCATATTATACCATTCTCTTGCATTATCCATTAATGATCTTGCAAAGAATTTCATAATGACATCTTCTGCATAAATATTAAAGTCCTCAATAAACTCACAAAATAGTTGTACATGCCTATGAGTTGATTCATATTCCTCTCCATGAAATATAGGCACATGATTTCTAAGCTCAACAGGATAAGGATTTGGGTAGCCTTGGATATTATTGAAGTTCAATGGTTTATCAATGTTTGGGACAAACACTTTTCTTTGTGCACATGGTTTAGATTTCTGACTATTTTGATGAGGGGCTTGATGTTGATAATTTATGACATATTCATGATCTTGGCATCTCACGAATCTTTGACTAGTAGGGGTAGGATAGGCATTTATTTGATTTGAGGCTTGTGGTGTAATTTTTTTTTGTTGTGTTTAATAAGTACTACTTCCATCACCAAGATCTTCAATTGCATTATGTGGTACTTGTGGGGTCAAACGACCACTTGCATTCACATATTCATCTTGATTATAGAGTGGTATATATTGTGATGTATTTGAAGAAATCTTGGCTCTCAATTGCAACAACTATTGTGTCAATTATTCATTTTCTTTTTTCAACTCAAACCTTTCTAGTTCTTCTAAAATTTGTTCAACCTCTTCCCTTAGCTCAGTTAATTTTATTGTTGAAGTAGGGACATCATGACATCATAGGGAAAATAATTACAATACATGTCTCAACAAGAAATTTGTAGTATCCTTTATTTTTGACTAGAAATGTTGTTGTTCTAAGATGTTTGTGCATTCTTCATCAAGTTCTTCTTAATAGAGTCACCACCTCTTTTCAAAAGAGGAATGATTTATCTTTTGGGTTTTCTCCACCAACAGAGATACTTTTTCAATTCTTGACTCTTTGATAAAATGGTCTTCCGCCAGAATTTCTCAGGTTCCTCCCCAGTCGAGTCACCAATCTATTGGTTCCCATAATTGAAAATTCTAAACCCTAAGAGTATGCCAGAATCTATGGTTAGGTTTGAAATTTTTTTGGCCAACAAACAAAATTAACCAATGTGGTAAGAATTCCTTGCACTTCAAGTTCTACTAGACCTAGGTGGGTGTACCTTGATTACTAATGAATTTCATTTCCCTTGTTCTAGTTTTAAGTAGATTGAATGTGGTTTGATTAAACTATTTTTCTTATCTACTTCTGTATGGCATGGGGTTTCTGAAATAGATAACTTGAAAGCAAACTTCTACTTGTACTCCTACTACTATTTTTATAACTAAAAATTTGGAAATATGTGAATGAAGTTATGTGAAATATGGTTTTAATGAAAATTCATCGGTGCCTTATTTTACTAGGAAATGGAGTCAAGATGTAAATTATGTAGGCGTCCTTCCTAGCTTGACTCGAATTATTTGGCACTTTCATATTTTTATACTTTGTATAAACATGCAAGGTTAACAGTTACCTTGCTCTTCTTACAAATCCCAGTGATATCTCCCTAGGTTATTGTGATTTTTGAAAGGATTTTAATTCTTTATTGAAAGAGACCAATAAAGATGATTTATTTTAGATGATTTTAATTCTTGGGAGAAACCAATTAAAATGAATCACTTAAAATGAGTTTAATTCTTTCTTGCAAAAACAATCAAGATGAATCACATAGAGGCAACAAATGTGTCCTGACAAATTAAATATATGCTTGATATATTCAATATAAATAAGAAGGGAATACCACTCTAGAGACAACAAAGATAAAATATATGAATCAATATAAAAAAAATTGAACACCAAAATGCCAGACATCAGATTAAAGCTTCTTCTCCATTGATTTTCTTCAAAAGATTACATAGTTCATATCAAAAGTCTTATTTTCTACTAATATATTATATCTATCTATTCCTACTAATTGATCATTTTTCTTTTGATTTCATGTTTCATATATACATTATATTTCCAAGGGTTATGACCCTTCACATGTCTGTTTGGTGTAATTTTTCATTCCATTAATTATCGTTGACAACAAAATATTTAATTTTAACCTTCATTGTATTTCCATCCCCGTGAAATAAATTTTAATGATTATTATTATTTATCTTTTACCAGTTAGTTCATGTTTGTACCTCCATAAAAATATGTCTTTTAGGTAAAAATAATTACCCACTCTTTAACTCCTTGGTGAAAATGTTTTATTTCATGTTACTGTAATGCCCTGCCTTGCAACCCTAAAGGAAGTTGCAATTAACATCATAAGCGAACCAATTTTTTTTTATAAAGTGCATTTAACATACACATTCACTTACTAGTTAACAACAACCTCTAATTCTACAAGGTTAGGATTACTTAAACCCACACATACATATTACATATAACCATAGCAGTATGAACTGTATGAAATAAACATCATACATCATAAGAATACCACATAACATAATAAGATAATCAACCAAGATACAATCTCATAAACATTATCTTAATCCAATAGATACATCACTCATTCCTAGAATGAGGCAATAGTACAAAATATTACAATTACAAAATTTCACCTCATAAACATAAGAGGGATAAAATAACTTATACAAGTTAAAATATTACAATGCAAGATAATACAACAAGAACCGCGAGCTGTCCATCTGGATGGCTCGCCACCAAGTACTAAAGATCGATGGGGACCCAACTATTTTGGTGCATGTTCCACCCTACCAATGTGGTACCCGAAGGCCCACCCCCCATGCTAGGAGATAGTAACAAAGTAACATGGACTAAGATCTACAACCACTAACCAAAGGCAGACTCATACTGACTCAAACTGACATAACCAACCAAATGAATTAACAAGTACAACTCATTCACCATACAAATATGAATCAAGTACAATACAAGTACAAATCAAATACAATACAAGTACAACTCCAACATCACTGACATAGGTCACATTGCTTTCAGACATAAAGTAGATCAAGTATGTTCAAATAACCATACACATAAAATAATTAACAACAGTTGTCATAGATAGAGTGTCATCGCAAGGTTTGTCATGAGATCTCCTCTGGGCATTCTTCATAGGCTCTGGCACAAGTAATCCTGGTGGCCTCAACCGAATCCCGGCACTCATACTCACTCATGCAGAATCAACTACCTCTCGCAAGGACAAGATAGTTGATCTTGCCATTCCAGGCCTTCTCACTCATCCCAAGTCTAAATGAGCCCTTGTGTCTATGAGTGAGGATTAAATTATCTTGATTAATGTGAGAAGTTAGTCCTAATCTTCTAAGTACATTATTTTAATTATCACTTGTTTAAATCACTCCTGAAGGTTATCCAGTTTACCTCTTTGGGCTCTGGCGCCTAACAGGAGCCACTCTTCTATTCGACAACACACACCCAAACAATCCACCAAGGGAACCACAAGTGCATACCAACTAGGCATCATAATCCACTCCAACACAAGGAGGATACAAATAATAGAACTCACTCCAAACATGTTGGAGACAACAATCACATAGTCCACTCCTCTCACAGGAGGTACAAAAGATCTCACTCCAAACATCTTGGAGGCAACAACACATAGTTCACTCTTTTCATAGAAGGAAACAAGATGAAACCACATAACAAGGTCACTCCATACAAGGAGACACGGATCCCATAATTTGCTCCTAAACCAAGGAGGTGCAAACATCCCCATTCATGAAAACTGGGTAAAACTGAAAAGACGCCATGCACTACCCAAGGGAAAACAACTAGATGGCATAAAGATTCAACAACCCTTATCCTCTAAGTTCTTCTGGAAGACTTATAATTTAGGACTAACACTAAATCCCAAAACCAACAATGCAACTTGACGACATAGCAACAAAAGCATTCAAGTCATCAATCAAATCTAATATTTGGATTTCCTAAATCCATACTCATTCAATAGGTAGTGTAGAAAAGTCAAAGTCATGATAACTAGATCATCTAAACTAATCATATCCCGTGATGGTGATACTTGGTACCCATCCATGGGGAAAAGTCACATTTGGGTGTGGATGTTGCCATACCATTATGTGTGTTTGCATGTTTGTTACTTGTTTGAGGACCAACCCAAGTGTGGTTGAAACCTATATATAGGAGTAACCAGAAGTAGCTCCTTTTCTTTTGGTTCGTTAGATCCTCAATTCATGAAGGGATAGTAGTAGTCACAAGTTTTCTTGGGTGGAGTGGGTAGCATATGCATGTTGTGGCGTAGAGCATCTTAGCTCAACCAATCCCGAGGAAACGTACCCGCTACTTTCCCTAATGCTAGATCATGATACTTGGTCTTTATGTGTTAGCCTTATTCCTCAGATTTGGGTATAGCAGCATGGTTGTTAGTTATGCCTGGACGTCCGTTGAGGCGATAACCTGGTAGAGTGACGATGTCTTCTTTAGTCATGGATGCATTACATGAGGGTATTTATCATTCTCATTGGATATTGTTTTCTCCTTCCTCGTTTAGTGGCTAGTATCTAGTCACATAGTTGTTGTATAGTGGAATTTAAAGATTGTGAACTTTCTTTTGGTTATTGATGATTATTTTCAGTTGATTGTGAGGGTCGACATTTTGTTTATATTTGATTGTGAAGGTTTCGCCACAATTTGTGATCTTATTTTCTTATAACCCTAGTGGTTATGAATTTGATTCAGTGTTGAAATTACGCGTATTTATTTCTTTATTGTTGAAATGGAACTTTAATTTGATCTTCCTTATGAACTTGGTGGCTAAGCTAGTTATCTTTGTTGTTTTCAATGTCGGCTATATGTTGTATTGTGATTACTTTCCAAGGTTGTTGAGGAAAACTTGGTGAGTGTGTATGAGGAAGTAGATGCAGGAAACATTGAGAATGAGGGTATGTGAGGCTAGATGCAGCTAGAACCCACTAAATTTTGTGTGTTGACTATCTCTTGGAGGCTGATCAACTTGCACAACAAGAGACAGGTCATTGTGGTCTTGTTTGGATGGTCTCACTTTATTTATGACCTAGCACTATCAATCCATTGGTTTGATGTTAGATTTAGTTGAGTTGGTTTATGTTCTTGATTCATGGACTCTTCTATCATGGATTGGTATGCTGCCTTTTGGGTGTCTAGGTGGACCCTTGTGTAGTCTTGTGATGGTTGTCAGTGTTGTGTATTGGTACATATATGTATTGTGTATGGTAATCCATAGTTTTGTATTTTGGAGAATTGGTTGATGGTTATGTCACCATGTTGTCTTGGTTGGATTTATAGTGTGCTTGGTTGAGTTGTTTATGGCACGGGTTTCTATTATGTATGTGTTGAGGTATGGAGTGGTTCAATTTGGAACCCTTGGTTACGTGTGATTGTATGGATTTTTTACTATGAGTTTTTGCAGGCTTCCAGGAGTAAGCCTAATCTTTGGGGGGGAGAATGTAATACCCCTCCATTTTGCTTCTTGTTCAAGTTGCTTTATGCTATGTTTGGTTGCAGTTACCTTGCTACCGGATACATTTTGTTATGATGTTTTGATCGTTACTATTGAGTGACAAATATTATTGTGGGATGTAGTTATCTGATTATTGTTTCATATGCATTATAGATTAATGTTGTTGTAGAGTTAACATGAGATGTTATTATGAGATTACTGGATTATGATGGAAGTGTCAGTTTTGATGAGTGTATTGGTGAAGAGGACGAGTTCGCATCACTCGCTTGTGAGCACCCTGCGAATCCGTAATTTCTTCTTCACGGTGTGTATTATATGCTGGATATATTGTATGATGTTTACTTGGTTGCAGGTACATGACATCGACTCCACCTGGTTTCACAGGTTTGAGCGTGTCGATCCAACGGTTAAGTTGAACAGGAGATAGTAGCTAAGTAACATGTGTCAAGTTTACACCCTAGCCTTAGTGTGTCATCAGTTGTGTGTGTCGAGTCTTTGTTTGTTTTGCTTTGATGTTATTTAATTCTGAAGAATTCTTGATTTAGAAATAGATATTTAGAATAATTGTTTTAAATCATGTTGATGGTTATTTAATTTAAATAATGCAATGTGGATAAAAGTTTATATTTAAATTAATTAATTATATTTCATTTATTTAATTAATTAAATTTAATCCAAGGGGTTGAATTTAGTTATTAAATAATTAAATTAATTAATTAAACGTGATGCAAAAGAATGAAAGGAAATAAAAGAATTAGAATTAATTTTGGAATTTAATTCCGACGTATGAGAATTAAATTGGAAATTGTAATTAAATGTTTATTTGAGAAATTGGTTCCAACTTTGGAAATTAATTTATTATTTCAAATTGCATTTTAAATTGAAAGTGGGTTTTCCAAAAGTGAAATTGAAATTGAAATTAAAATTGAAATTAGAATTGAAATTGAAATTGAAATATCTAATTTGCATGTAATGTGAATTAGGGTTGTAAAAATTGAAATTGAAATATCTAATTTGTATGTAATGTGAATTAGGGTTGTATTAGGTATTTTTGATTTATAAGAATATATGTTTTAATTTTAGGGAAGAAAGTTTTTTTGGGAAAAATACATTTTTACAGTAGGGAAGAAATTTTGGAAAATTTGCACAAGGGTTTGAAGAAAGTTTGATTGTAGAATTGATTGAAGGAAATATTATTTGCATTTGTTGGATTTTGGATTGGATTCATTGGAGGATTGAAGAAAATTCAGGAAATCTTTGGAGGAGGCTTGCATCAAAAATTCATCTCTTCCTGTAGCTTCTTGTACTAGGTTTTCCTCTTTGTGTTTTATTGTTCTTGATTGTTTTCTTTAAAATAGTAATGATTAAAGATTTGTTTGCTAAATCTGTTTTAGAAAATAAATTTGATGTTAGAAGAAAAGAATTAAACAAATTTACAGCCTTTGCTTGTGAAAATTCTTGAGTGAAACTTGTGAAAACCTTAGTTGAATTTAAATTATTTCGAGAAATTGATTTTATTGTTATTGAAATTAAATATAGAGATTGAACAATGCATTTAGAATGTTTTTAGAAAATGATACCTTCTGTTTATTATCAAAAAACTGATTTTAAAATTTGCAGTATAATTATATTTTCATGGTAAAATGGTCTGATTGCGTTGCCTATAACTTTGCTTTCACAAACTGGATTTTCAAGAAATTTAAAGGGCTTTTGCATTTTGCAATTTTCTAACCCCTGTCCAAAAATCTCAAATACCCAGATCGTAGTTTTTGAGTTATGCTTAAAACATGAGACTGCTGTTAAATTATTTTTTCCCATGGCTGTTCTGAAAATAAAATAATAATAAATTGATATTTATAAATATTAATATTTTATGTATTGTTATTATAATATTAAAATATTATTTAATAATATTTTATATTATAATTTATAATACTAAAGTATTATATTTATTTATATTATTTTAAATAAAATTTGTATATTAGATTAGTGGAATTAAAATTATAAACATATGGGAAAATTATTGTTTATTTTAAAATGGCATGTTAAAGTTTAATTGAAAGAATTAAATATTTGATTTAAAGAATGCATAATTTAAAATTGAATTGTGAAATTTAAATCCATATGTAAAAGGTCCAATTATTAATTTGATTTAATTGGAAAAATATATTTATATTTTGGAATATTGATGATAAAGGATATTTTATTTTGAATTAATCAATTTGATATTCTGCAAAGGATAGAAGATATGTTAATGATTAAATATATTTAAATATATTAATATATATTTAGTATATATATAGTGAAGATATATATCCATTTGAGAGAATAAATAATATTTTATCTTATTTTATTCTGTTGTTTGCAAATTAGGTATTATTAGTGTTCTAAAAGAGATAATTAGTATGTGTAGAAGATGTATAGAGAAAGATATTTTTTAATAGAATTAAATTTAGGAACTAACTATATTGAAAAAGGAAAATAGTTATTATGTGTTGTTTAGTTCCATAGAGTAATCTAGTCATTATGAATGGAATATTAATGGTGTCTATATAATATGGAGCATATATATATATATTCAGTGTAAAATTCATTATCGTATTTTATTTTAATGAGATGCATGCAATGTATTATTGAATAGAGATTTAAAAATGGATTGATTAGTATATATGGAAAATGGATAGAGAAACAATATGTTATTATATTAAAGTGATTGAATGTTTTAAATAGAAAAGTGAATGAGATGTAAGATTTGGTTAGGAAATGGAAAGAGTTTACTTGCATGAATTTGTGTCGATTCAAAAGTAAATTAAGAAGTTTTATTGATGAGGCAATCAATTATGTTATTTATTAATTTCTATTTAGATTAGTTGAATCATTGTGATTGGATTATGAAAAATATATGGATTTAGTATATCCAAAAGTAGTATCTTCCTCATGATTATCTTAAAGGATTTAATTCTCTGTATTCAGTAAAGGGAAGTAAGTTTAATTGTTTTAGATTTTCAATAATGAAAAGGGAAATAGGGGTTATGATTATTTTAGATGATCTAGTTATCATGAATTTGACTTTTCTACACTACCTATTGAATGAGTATGGATTTAGGAAATCCAAATATTAGATTTGATTGATGACTTGAATGCTTTTGTTGCTATGTCGTCAAGTTGCATTGTTGGTTTTGGGATTTAGTGTTAGTCCTAAATTATAAGTCTTCCAGAAGAACTTAGAGGATAACGGTTGTTGAATCTTTATGCCATCTAGTTGTTTTCCCTTGGGTAGTGCATGGCGTCTTTTCAGTTTTACCCAGTTTTCATGAACGGGGATGTTTGCACCTCCTTGGTTTAGAGCGGATTATGGGATCCGTGTCTACTTGTATGGAGTGACGTTGTTATGTGGTTTCATCTTGTTTCCTCCTATGAAAAGAGTGGACTATGTGTTGTTGCCTCCAAGATGTTTGGAGTGAGATCTTTTGTACCTCCTATGAAAGGAGTGGACTATGTGATTGTTGCCTCCAACATGTTTGGAGTGAGTTCTATTATTTGTATCCTCCTTGTGTTGGAGTGGATTATGATGCCTAGTTGGTATGCACTTGTGGTTCCCTTGGTTGATTGTTTGGGTGTGTGTTGTCGAATAGAAGAGTGGCTCCTGTTAGGCGCCAGAGCCCAAAGAGGTAAATTGGATAACCTTCAGGAGTGATTTAAACAAGTGATAATTAAAATAATGTACTTAGAAGATTAGGACTAACTTCTCACATTAATCAAGATAATTTAATCCTCACTCATAGACACAAGGGCTCATTTAGACTTGGGATGAGTGAGAAGGCCTGGAATGGCAAGATCAACTATCTTGTCCTTGCGAGAGGTAGTTGATTCTGCATGAGTGAGTATGAGTGCCAGGATTCGGTTGAGGCCACCAGGATTACTTGTGCCAGAGCCTATGAAGAATGCTCAGAGGAGATCTCATGACAAACCTTGTGATGACACTCTATCTATGACAATTGTTGTTAATTATTTTATGTGTATGGTTATTTGAACATACTTGATCTACTTTATGTCTAGAAGCAATGTGACCTATGTCAGTGATGTTGGAGTTGTACTTGTATTGTATTTGTATTGTATTTTATTTGTACTTGTATTGTACTTGATTCATACTTGTATGGTGAATGAGTTGTACTTGTTAATTCATTTGGTTGGTTATGTCAGTTTGAGTCAGTATGAGTCTGCCTTTGGTTAGTGGTTGTAGATCTTAGTCCATGTTACTTTGTTACTATCTCCTAGCATGGGGGGTGGGCCTTCGGGTACCACATTGGTAGGGTGGAACATGCACCAAAACCGTTGGGTCCCTATCGATCTTCATTACTTGGTGGTGAGGCATCCAGATGGACAGCTCGCGGTTCTTGTTGTATTATCTTGCATTGTAATATTTTAACTTGTATAAGTTATTTTATCCCTCTTATGTTTATGAGGTGAAATTTTGTAATTGTAATCTTTTGTACTATTGCCTCATTCTGGGAATGAGTGGTGTATCTATTGGATTAGGATAATGTTTATGAGATTGTATCTTGGTTGATTATCTTATTATGTTATGTGGTATTCTTATGATGTATGATGTTTATTTCATACAGTTCATACTGCTATGGTTATATGTAATATGTATGTGTGGGTTTAAGTAATCCTAACCTTGTAGACTTAGAGGTTGTTGTTAACTAGTAAGTGAATGTGTATGTTAAATGCACTTTATAAAAAAAAATTGGTTCGCTTATGATGTTAATTGCAACTTCCTTTAGGGTTGCAAGGCGGGGCATTACAGTTACCATCGATGAAATTTATATTCTCCTAAAGTGATATTACCTTCCACAAATATTCACCATAATCATACTTTTATTTTAAATTTATTTGCATTTTGGTGGGGAGGTGTATTCATTAAATTAGAGGGATGGTTGCTAGCATAAAGTTGTCATTGATGTCAAAAGAGAAAATTTGGGAAAGGAGATTGTTGGAATAATGAAAGAGGATGAGTGTGAGTGTAGTGGATCTTATGATAGATTTGAATTGGATTTTCTGAGAGCTTCTCATAAATGTGATGTAAAAATCTAGAGGATGTATAAAACTCTCAAAAATGAATTATTTTCCTCTCAATTAGAATTAGGGTTTACTGATTAAACACTAGGGTTGCAGTTATGGGCACTAAAAGGTCTTGTAATTCACCATTGACTTGTTAAGGTGGTTGCAGTTCACTTAAGTTACTACTTAAGCCTTTGAAGTCATGAGGGTGATCAACCCCTCCACCTTGCACTTACCAGCCAAGAAAATTTGTATGCATTAATATTTCCTAAGTCCCATGCAAATATTTGTTTTCATGAAACTAATGGTGTAGATTGAGCTATGGTGATTCAATTTTTCTTGCATGCATCATTGAGTTTGTGCTAGGTCTCAATTAAGACCTGTGGGGTCAGCGGGGAATGAATGTGATCAAATGTTGAAGATTGGCGGTGCTCATAGTATGTATGGTGTGGCATATATAGGTAGATGGAATAGTTAGTGTAATGTGATGTCACAATGATAGGTGGCAATGAATGATTGCATCAAGACCATGAGTAATGGTGTATGATCAACGATTGTGATAAAGAAGATCTAACAACGCTTGTTAATTCCGCTGAACTTTTGGTGGATCTCGACTAGGTTCCATGCAGATGGTGGAAAACCGTTGAGATTAAACAAGATTGAATGGTGCATGATGCATGAATGAAATAAATGAAAAATGGGAGCAACCTGTAGACCCTGCAAGGTTTTTGTTGGCCCATTTTCAAGCTCATGGGATGAGTAGATTTTGGACATGTGTCTTGGTGGACCCCATGTATGGAGAATGGTATATGAATGTGATCAACAGTGAAGATTGATCAATGGTGATTGAACAATGATAAGTGAAAGTTGATGATGAACGTGGATGACATGCATTGACCATCATAAAGTGAATGAAAGGATGACATGTGACAAATTTCTAGTGGTTGTTTTTGCATTATTGTTGTAAATCAATCATTGATAGCTAAATGATTATATATGTGATCAATTATGGAGATTTAGACAACCATTTATTTGATGGTTGCATTTTAAATTTGTGATAGTGAATAGGAGATAATGGATCATGGTGCGA
This sequence comes from Sequoiadendron giganteum, assembly GCA_007115665.2. Lineage (NCBI taxonomy): Eukaryota > Viridiplantae > Streptophyta > Pinopsida > Cupressales > Cupressaceae > Sequoiadendron > Sequoiadendron giganteum. The sequence goes on from CM021100.1 coordinate 750,298,148, forward strand.
AGAAAGAGATTGATGAACCAAATTCAAAGAATGAAATCTAAAACGGCTAACTTAGTGTGATATACGGATTTTGACTGGTAACTAACATGGCAATGAGAATTAAATGCTCTATTTATTTCAAAAACAATTGTAATGAGATTTGATGCATAGGGTTGGTAGTTCATATGATCGCAAAGACAAGAATCAATATTAGATCAAATGAACAGAAGGATGCATTGAATGCATAATTATATTTTAGGGTTTGACAAAGAAAATGAAGAAAATTCTCTATAACCAAATTAAATGTTGGGCTGCTCAATGCAAGATATGGTGATATCTGGTAAACCCTATCAGATGTCTTAATTATGAGCTGGAAAGATGTGTGTGGCTCAAGGAAAAGGAAGCTTGTTGGTGAATTTTGCAAGTGAAGGAAACCCTAGCAGAAGTTTTGAGAAGATCTGAATAGTGGTGTGAATCTTGAGGTAGAGATTGCAGATCAGTTGAGAGAAGAAAAAGAAGATAATCACAAAATTGTCTCAAGGGTGGTAATTTGCAAGAAGTGATAGAGAGAGAGAGAGTTACGAGTGTAGATAGTGAATGCACATATATGTGCAATCTAGACACAACACAAATTGTCATCTAGGTTTCTTATTCAAGGGAGTGTTGTGATGAGCAGAACAAGAGATACTTTTAATTAGTCATTTATGTTTGAAAAGACTTGTTGTTTTTGTTAATTAACATGACTGGTGGTAGACTATAGACTAATATATTTACTTAATTTGCTTTTTTTTTGGCTAAATTGGTAGATATATTTGACATAATGCTTTATATTAAATTTGTTTCTTTTATGGTGATAATGATGAATTAATTATGCAGTTTTAATCTTTTACTATCATAATTGGTATCCTATTCTTAAAGACCTTATTCAGGAATAAATATTGATGACTGATGACTTAGTTCAAGATAAAATTAAACTCCCTATTTAAATACATGAAGTCAATCACGTCATTCATCGACCTAGCTGGATGATGAAACACCAAAATCTATATCAGCTTCTTTTAGCCGGTTTAGGAACTTCTAGTCCTAGCACCGATTTGGCATATTTTTGTTTGTCTATTCTCAGTCCTATTTTAGTTTTATTTAAATCTCTAGTTTAGGTGCCTTGAATCTTGATAGTTAATGCCATGTTTTGAATTCAATAAGGATATTAAGATAAATATCCATCCTTTAGCATTAAACAAGAGTTATATAATTTGGATTAGAATCTTGTAATGGTTGCAATACTTCGTTATGCGCCCTACTTTGATGAATTTGAATGAAGATAAGAAGTTAACTTGAAACACTATGTTAAATATCCCATTGGAGGAAGAGAAGGGCTCGCTCAACCAAAGGAATCGATCTTGTGTTTGGTATTTTACTAAGTTTATGTTATTTTTGTTCATTAATATTAAATCTAAAGTGTAGATGTTGAATCTAGAATGTTAAGTTTGTTTATATCATTTTTAGTTCATTGGATGTTAAATCTAGATAGTCAATTCTATTTGAATCATTTTCAAAAAAATTGTTTAAATCACTTTTAAGTTTAGTTCATCATGTTTAGAATGGTTTGTTAGATTCGTTGTAAGGTTTATTGAGTTAAATCGGATTCAGATGTTGTTTGTAGGAATTAAGTTTGGTAGTTATATGATTAGAAGAAATGATGGGAACTTATGGAAAGATGGAACTAAAGTTTGTTTGAAATCTACTCATGGAAATTAGTATTTATGTTTTCTAGATTAATTGTCATTTCCTTGCAATTTATTTCTGTTCTTTAAAATAACATTTATTTTCCAGTAGACCTTAAGATAGATTTATTTCGAAGCAAAATAGAATTAATTTGGATTTTGCATTTTAGATTAAGAATTAGAATAAATTTTAGTATTTTCCATGAAACTTTCTTAATCAAATCAAAATGAATTCAGAAATAAGTCAAAAAAACTTTAAATTAGGAAATAAGATAGAATTAATCCTTAGGAATTAGTCGTTGTAGTTCAGCTCCTAAAGAGCTCCTGAGAGCTCCTGAAGGAATCAAACCGAAACCAAAAGTCACTGTTTATAGTGCAAAACCCCCCAAAAATCTGCGACAACCATCCTTATCACATATAGCTCTGAGAAACACCTGGTTAAATAATTACTTGACTAAATGATGCAAGTTGTGACATCAAAAACCTTGCCCATCATTTTTTACGTTGTTGTTGGGGAATAAAAGATCTGGCTATAAAGTGTAAAGCCTTAGTGTTGATAAGGAAGATGGATCCAAATTGTGAATGAGATGAAATTGAGACCATCGAGAGAGGTTTCCTCCACGACACCTTGATCTTGATCAAGAAGAAGAAGAAGATATTGATTTTGAAGAAGATCAAGAAGAGAATAGAAATCCATTATAGGAAGAAAGAATGGGTGATCAACCAGTATGCCTATCAACAAATAGGACCTTTTCTTATCCTATTGTTCTTGAGAGACATCTTGATGAGCCTCCTATGAGGAATATTTCATCCTCGGTTTTACCTACTTTTAGGGGAAAAACTTCTGAGGATCCTAATCGATTTCTTTTTGAGTTAAAAGTTTTATGCCAAACCTATGATGATACAAATGATAACCACAAGTTGAAGTTATTTCCGTCTACCTTAAAAGAGCCATCTTTATGATGCTTCATGGGTTTACATGTCAGAACAATTACAACTTGGCAACAAATGGAAATTGATTTCTTGGATAAGTACCAAGATTACTATTGAGTAAGGGATAGAAAAGAAGAATTATTTCAAATAAGGAAAATGGAAGACAATTTTTTTGAAGACTATGCTGATCAATTTCAGTTTGTGCACCAGAGGTGTAATAATGGGTTGGATGGTGAAATTAGTAAAAAAATAATTCTATGAGGAATTGATGATGAATCAAGAGATTCCTTGAATATTATGGGGAAAGGAGACATTAATAAGCTTTCCTTGGATGAAATTGTTGAAATATGTAGAAACTACTCTAGAACTAGGGTAGGGACTCAAAAATCCAGAAGAAACAAGACTCGCACTATTGATGTGTTAGAGGTAATTGAAGAATTAGCAAACATGAAAACTGATCTACTTCTTCATCTCAACATACAAGGAGATAAGAAGGCCACTGAACCAATGTCCATTTATTGTTCCAAGTGTAGGGATAAACATCTTTTAAGAGAATGTCCATTGAATCAAGTTGATATTTGTGAGATTTGTGAGAAACCACACTCAACAAGTTCTTGTAATATTTTGGATGGGATTAAGATAAATCTGAAGAAACCTCTTGTGGAAGAGGAAGAGCTTATTTATGTTGGCCAAAGACCACAAAACACAAGGTATAATGCTAACCAAATACAATATGGTTCTACATCTAACTGGAATCAAAATCCTTGGCCAAACCAGAACAAATGGATTCCCCCAAATAAACCACAACCACCTCCTACATATTGGGGACATATTGAATGGATGAATCCTCAATGGAACTAGTCACACTGGCAAGCTAATCAACAGTCGTAGTAGTAGTCAAATCAGCCATCATGGCAACAAAATCAGATGCAATTCCAACCATGGAAAAATTAGGGGCAAAAATGTCCCTGGGGACAAATAACTCTTGTGATAAATGCCCCTAATCCCACTAATGACCAAGTGAACCAGCCTCAACTACTAGCTCAACCAGTTGCAAATCCCCCTAATTTGAATGTAATTGATGCTAATGATATTCAATTAAGAAATAAAACTATTCAATCTAAACCAGTAGAAAATGCTCAAGAAGGTGGAGAAGAAATAAAAAATTCAGTAGAAACACAAAAATTTGAAGAGGAAAAACAAGTTTAACAAGCACCATACCCAGAGAGATTGAAGGAAGAAAAACTTACTCCTAAAATATCTCAACATAGTTACATGAATGTTGTTGATTCTCAGCTCCTTCGTGAGTTGAATAAAATAAACATTGAAATACCATTATTGCAAGCGATTAAGGACATACCGAAAATAAATCAATTGGTAAATTCCCTTTGCATTAAAACTCTAGGGAGAAAGAAGAGACTACCTCCAACAATATAGCTAGGGACAAAACTCACTGATTTGTTATCAGGAAGATTGCTTCCTCAGAAATATAATGATCCTGACAGTCTTGTAATAACCTTGAGTATTAATGGGGCATAAATATCCAATGTCCTAATTGATTTGGGAGTTTCCATAAATGCTATCACATCTGATACTATTGCAATGTTAGGAAATAAAATTATTCAGCCAACAACAATTGTCTTATAGTTGGCTAACCAATCTACTACCAAACCAGAAGGTGTCATAGAAGAGATCATGATCACCATTGATACATTGGATTATCGAGTTGACTTTTTGGTTCTTAAAGCCATAAATAAATATTATGGCTATCCAATCATCTTAGGAAGACCATGGTTGGCTATTGCTTCTTCCTTAATTGATTGTAGATCTAGAAGTATGATCATCTCAAATGGTCAGAAGAAAAAATAATTGTCATTCTATCCGCCAACACAACCATCGATTCAACCAAACACTCAAATTTGGGTGGATGAAGATATAGAAGCAAAAGGTGATGGTATTGTGGAGTGGGTATGTGCAGGATCATCATGGAAAAAACAGGTCCTTAAGTGGCAATAAAATTCAGAAAAATCAGAGTTAGGCAACTTGACGTAAAAATTTGAATAAGTTATCTATATTATTTCAAAAATATGTGAGAATAGAATTTGTAGAAAATTGAATGTAGTTTCTAAACTACTAGGTTTATTTAGAAAAAAATAAAATCTATTTGGTGAAAATTAAAAATTTCAATGGAGTAGTACTTAAATTTCAGGGAAAAAATAAGAAGTAGGTGTTTGTCTGACCACCCTAACCACAATAAAATGATAATATATTTTTATAATATTTTAGATATAAGTAAAGGACTCATGTCCCGATGTGATGCATATTTTTTTGTAATTTTTTTTCCAAGTAAATAATTAATTATGAATTTTTTATTACAAATTTTAAAAAATATAAAAACTCGTATGTCTAACCACCTTAACTTGGTCAAAACTTCATGAAATTCAATTCTTTTTGTTTTAATCCTATAGTATGCAAAGCATAGAATGTGACACATGTTTCATATTCAAAAAATGTGATACCGTTTGAAAGCTATAGATTTTTTTCAATCAGCCTATCAATCAGGACTTTACTCATAATTCAAATAGAAAATGAATAATAAATATTTATTAAATTCAAAATAAAGCATAATTTATATGGTGGATATATGAGAATCTCCTTTTAAAACCCTTTTCGTTTCATCAATTTTGGGTAAAAAAAAAGTTGTCAGTCACATGGGCCATCATATCACTTACATATCACCACTTTTTGGCCCATCATGATCTTGCACATACCCGAGCTAGCTATGGTTACTCTGGTTGAACACGTTCAAGAATGTGAAGAACAAGAGTTTAATTCAGAAGTTGAGAAAGGAAACAATCAAACAACATTACATGAACAACACTCTTGTCCTCTGAGTACACTTGTTGAAAAATAAATTAATTGCAAAATAGACACTAAAGAGATTATAGTAGCTGGAGAGAAACCTCTCAACATTAATTCATCTTTATCCCCAATGCAAGAAAAAGAATTGAAGGAAACTTTAGAAAAACACATTAAAGAATTTTCTTGGGAGTATAGTGATATGAGAGAAATTCATCCTTCAATGTGTAGTCATCACATTTACACAGAAGATGTAAAACCAATCAGAAAAGGACAAAGGTGAATTAATCTTGTTCTTTGTGACATTGACAAACAAGAAAAAGAGAAGCTACTCAAAGTAGGGTTGATTTACCCAATCTCTAATAGTCAGTGGGTTTCTCCACTGGTTATAGTCCCAAATAAAAATGGTAAATGGAATGTGTGCATAGATTATCGAGAATTGAATAAAGCCACAAAGAAAGACCATTTCACATTGTCATTCATTGACCAAGTACTTGATAAATTAGCAGGCAACAACTACTTCTCTTTTCTTGATGGCTTTAGTGGATATAATCAAATCCAAGTAGATCCTAAAAATTAGGAGATAAAACTACCTTTACCTTCCCTTGGGGTACATACACATATGTAGTCTTACCATTTGGACTATGTAATGCACCAACCACATTTCAACAAGCAATTCTTGCTATATTTGCAGATTTCACCACTTCGTGTGTCAAAGTTTATATGGATGACTTTACAGTGCATGCAAAAACATTTGAGGAGGCACTTCAAAACATAGAAAATGTTTTACAAAGGTGTAAAGATCATATGCTATCCCTCAATCATGAAAAAAGTTCTATTATGATGACATAAGGTATTGTTTTGGGACATCACATTTCAAAAGAGGGGATACAAGTCGATCTCAACAAAGTTCAAATCATTCAAAACATTGAGACCCCTAGGAACCAAATAGGTGTTCATAGCTTCCTTGGGCATGCTTGGTATTATAGAAGTTTCATAGAAGGGTTTAGTAACTTTTTTGGGCCTTTTTTTATATTTCTCAAAAATGATGAGGAGTTTGTAGGGACAAATGATTTTCAAAAATCATTTGAGACAATTAAATTTTCTTTAACAAATTTTCCAATCATTAAAGTACCTATCTGGGGAATCCCATTTCACATACATACTGATGCATCGAATTTAGCTATTGGTGCAGTATTAGGAAAACAAGATGACAATGAGGCCATGCATGCAATTTATTATGTTAGCAAAAATCTAAATCCTTTTGAAAGAAATTATACAACAACAAAAAAATATTTTTTAGTTGTATTATATGCAATTAACAAATTTAGGCATTATATTACAGGTTACAAAGTTTACATACATACAAACCATGCTGCAATGAGATATTTCATGAACAAGGTTGTAGTAGGTGGACATATTACTAGATGGTTACTATTGTTGCAGGAAATTGATGTGACTATCATAGATAAGCCTGGAATGGATAATGTTGTTGTTGAATTCCTTTATAGAATTGATTTGTAGGATAATCTAGAACCAGTGGATGAAAATTTTCTAGATGAACATTTATTTTCCATATCAATTCATCCACCATGGTTTGTTGATCTAGAAAATTACATTGTAATAGGGAAGTGCCCAAGTCACTTCAGTCATAAACAAAAAAGGAGGTTAATTCGTGAAAGTTCCAAATTTCAATTGATTAATGTTTTTTTATTTAAAATTTTCCCTGACCATGTTTTACATAGATGTGTAGCTGAGTTAGATGTCTATGATGTAGTACACACCTGCCATCATGAGCCAAAAGGAGGAAACTATTCAGTAGTGAGAACAATTCACAAGATCTTAGGAGCTGGTTTTTTTTGGCCATTAATGACAAAGGATGTCTCATTCTTTGTTAAGAACTGTGATGAATGTTAATGGATGGGGAGACATACACCAACAATCAAGATGCCACTTCAACCGCAAATAGCTCTGGAACCATTTGAAAAATGGGGAATCAATTTTGTTGGACCTTTTGATCCACCTTCTAAGGGAAAACATTATATACTTGTTTGTATAGATTATTCAACAAAATAGCCCAAGGTGAAAGAATTTCTTACAACAAGAGAAGACAAAGTGGCAAATTTTTTGTACAAGAAAATGCTTCAAAGATTTGGCACACCAAGATAAAATATTTCAGACCAAGGACCACATTTTGTATCTAAAATGATGGAATCCTTTTCACAGAGATATCAAATGACCCATAGATAATATTTGCCATATCATCCTCATGTGAATGGACAAGTGGAGGTCACTAACCGAGAATTGGAGAATACCTTGACAAAAACTGTTTCATTGAGGAAAACAGACTAAGCAGAGAGATTAGATGAAGTAGTATGGGCCTATAATACCACATGGAAAACATCAACTGGATTTTCTCCATATGAACTTGTGTATGGAAAAAAACCAATTATGACAATAGAATTTGAATTAAGAACATTAAAAAAAATAGTAGAAATTGGAATTAACATACTTGAATTTGAGAAAAGTAGAATTTTGTAGCTTAACAAACCTGATGAAATGAGAATGGAGGCACTTTAGCATACATAGGTGATTCAAAAGCAAAGGAAGGAATGAAATGATAAGCATATTGTGTCTAGACAGTTCAAGGAAGGAGATTGGGAATTGTTATTTGACTCTAGATTTAAAGAATTTAAAGGGAAATTCCATACAAGATGGTTAGGACCCTATCAGATAGATCAAGTATTTGAAAATGGAGTTTTCCAATTGGTACCAATTGATGGGGAAAAGAGAGTTATGCTAGTTAATGGTCATTGATTGAATACATATCATAAGCCAACAACAAAGGAGGGATTTTTAGATGATCTACAACATAAAATTGAACATTTTCTTGTGCAAGACATCTCTTCCATGAGAGAAGATCTTTGAACCTTTGGAGAAGGAATGAATAAACAAGATAAATTGAAAACTAGCAAATGGTGGTTTATCTTCCGAAAAAATAAAGTAAATTGAAAACCAATAAATGGCGGTTTGCTTTCAAAAAAAATGAGATGATTGAAAACTAGCAATGGCGGTCTATTAGAGTTAACTCCTGAAAGATCCCAAAGGCTCCTAAAGACCTCCCAAAATCTCTTGAAGATCCTGAAGATCCTAAAGATTGAAGACTCTTGAAGTTCCAAAACTCCTGAGGATCTCAAAGGCTTGCAATAAATAAGGTGTGTATTTAATATAAATATTATTTTTGAATATTTCTTTCTAAGGCAGTTAAACTAATGTAAAATGGGTAAATAGTTATAAGTTTATAAATCTCTACCATATTATTGTTAATAATGATAATAAAAGGTTGTTAATCATTCCAAAAAGTGGTGGAGGAAATGGTATAAGTGTGATGTGACATTGAAGTGACATCATTAATGATTGCGGGTCATGCTCAGATTTGCTTGTCCTATCAAGATCTTTTCAAATTTAATCTGATGTGTGTAAGGAACATCGTCAATTTTTCAAATGGAAGTGCAATTGAAAAATCATTGTGTGTGAAGTGTCAGAAGCAGCAAAGGAATTAAATGAAAATAATTACACATCATGTCATTTTTAGATTGTTGCTTTCTAAAAATGGAAAGAAAAAGATCATTATGGAGAATAATCAAACAACTCAGTTGAAGTCCACCATTTTTGACCATAAAGAATGGGAAACAAATGAAATGTTGAGCCAAAATAATTCACTCTTGACTCTGAGACTAAGATATTGTTAAGGGAAGCTGGATGGCTAGATTTTATAATGAAATATGAGGGTTTTCAGCAAGAAATTTTAGAGGAATTCATGAGCAATTATCATGTAAATGTCACTAGAGTAAGGGGAGAACTCATTGAAGGTCCAATTCCATCAGTTGAGAGAACACCTGAGGTGCATGACACTACTAAATAATATGAGGCACATTTCGAAGAAAGAGAATCCATAGAAGAGGTGCAGTCAAAAGAAGGAGAATCTTTAAAGGAATTTGAAGAAGAGGTCAAAAAATCACCTTCACCTTCTCTGACTATGGAGAGAAGAAAAGGTAAAGAGCCATTGATTGAAGAAGAAGAGTCTCATGAAAAACATAATGAGGAAGAAATGGAAATAGAGGAATTGTTGAGAGCAATGAAGATATCTAGAATAGAAGCCGAATTAGAGCAGGAGAGGAAGAATGTGCAATTTCTTGAAGAAAAATTGAAAAGAAGAGAGGCAGAATTACAACAAGCCCTTAATAACACTTGGGAAAAAGAGAAAGAAATTGAACAAAAAGAATAAAGGTACCAAGAGCAGTTGAATCATATTGAGGAGGCTTTACAACAAGCTATTGCACAAGCCTTAGTAGGTGTGGAGGAAATCACAAAATTGAAGGAGGAATTATAGTTCAAAGAAGAGAAATTAAAACAATGGTCTATGAGATTTTATTCTCAAGAAGCTTCCACTTAGGCGAACTCACCACATTACCTTGCTCTTCCTCCCATACCATCTAATACTCCACCAGATGTTCCACAAAGGACTCAACCTGGATATCTCTCTTTGGTAGCCATGACATTCAAGCATGAAAATGATCAGCTGAAAAAGAAAGTACAAAAAATAGAGGAAGAGAAAAATGAAGTTGAAGGAAGACTTGAGCAAGATATTGAGATAAGTTCTACAATGTTGTCATTGAGAAGACCATTAGAAATATATGCTTTATTTCTCAGGGAGAAGTTTCTACAATGGAGACTCAATCAATTAACTTTAAGGAGAAGTCTTGATTATCACAATGATAAAGATTTTCTGCAAGACTATTTCCATAGCCACCATGATATTCAAAACTAGATGTGTGATTTTTTCTAGCATGCATTTTTAATGGGATATAATGATGATTCTCTATTAAATGTTTATATTGGTGAGCTAAAAATCTGGTCCTTTGTCTCCTTAATGTATAATTAGGTTGAATGGTCAAATAGGATGGGAAAATACAAAGAGGCTCAAAGAAAGTACGGTTTACCAATGAGGCCTAAAATGCCTCATGTAGAGAGGTATATCAAAATGGTAAGATCAATGGTAAGGAAAAATCACATCAATCCTCTTTATGTTTCAAATTTTCTAAATAGTATATCTACTTTCAAAAATGTAGAAGGGACACTTCCTCCATTGGAAATTGAATCATGTAAGGAAATATATATCACCATTCATGAGTCATTAAGAATAAGAGATCCTATAAGCCCAAACAACCTCATATGGAGCCTGTTAAGAGTTTGACACGTGATCAACTTGATTGAACAACAATATGAATTCTTGGTTGGTAGGCAGTTGAAAATTCCACTTATCATCATGCCCGCTTTAAAGATCAAAGCATCACCCAATATTCCAGAGGAGGTGATAAGACCCTGGTTTGAGAAGCTAACAGAAAACCATGGATTTGTACTCAATAGAATATTTCCACAACAATACAGGGGAGGGGTGTTCGACTGTTACATTTGGATGGAAGTGGTAAACAAGGACAAAGAAACCACCATACTTCTTGACAAAGAACCACAAGTACAAAACAAGTTGGGGAGAATGATGAGAAACACAAGAGATACTTTTAATTAGTCATTTATGTTTAAAAAGACTTGTTATTTTTGTTAATTAACATGGCTGGTGGTAGACTATAAACTAATATATTTATTTACTTTGCTTTATGTTTGGCTAAATTGGTAGATATATTTGAGGCAATGCTTTATATTAAATGCATTTCTTTTATGGTGATAATGATGAATTAATTGTGTAGTTTTAATCTTTTACCGTAATAATTGGTATCCTATTCTTAAGGACCTTATTCAGGGATAAAGACTGATGACTGATGACTTAGTTCAAGATAAAGTTAATCTCCTTGTTTAACCATATGAATTCAATCACACCATTTATTGGACCATCTAGATGATTAATCACAAAAATATAAATTAGTTTCTTTTAGTTAGTTTAGGAACTTCTAGTCCCAGATTCGATCTGACATATTTCTCTCTATCTATTCTTAGTCATGTTTTAGTTCTGCTTTAGTTTTATTTAAATCTCTAGTTTAGGCACCTTCAATCTTGGCAGTTAACACCATGTTTTGAATTCAATAAGGATATTCTTATAAATATCCATACTTTAGCATTAGATGTGAGTTAGATAATTTGGATTATATTTTTTTAATGGTTGCAATACTTTTTTCTGCATCCTACTTTGGTCAATTTGAATGAAGATAAGAAGTTAACTCAAATCACTGTGTTAAAGATCTCACTGGAGGAAGAGTAGGACCCACTCAACCAAAGGACTCGATCTTCTATTTGGTATTTTACTAGGTTTATGTTATTTTTGTTTAATAATATTAAATCTAAAGTGTAGATGTTGAATCTAGAATGTTATGTTTGTTTGAATCATTTTCAGTTCATTGGATGTTAAATTTGGATAGTCAATTCTATTTGAATCATTTTTAGCAATTGTGTTTAAATCACTTTTAAGTTTAGCTCATCATGTTTAGAATGGTTTGTTAGATTTTTTGTAAGGTTTATTGAGTTAAATCAGATTTAGATGTTGTTTTTAGGAATTAAGTTTGGTAGTTATATGATTAGAAGTAATGATGGGAACTTATGGAAAGATGGACCTGAATTTTGTTTGGAATCTACTCATGGAAATTAGTATTTATGTTTTATAGATTAATTGTCTTTTCCTTGCAATTTATTTATGTTCTTTAAAATAGAATTTATTTTCTAGCAGACCTTAAGATAGATTTATTTTGAAGCAAAATAGAATTAATTTGGATTTTTCATTTTAGATTAAGAATTAGAGTAAATTTTAGTCTTTTCCATGGACTGGTCTTAATCAAGTCAAAATTTAGTCAAAAATAGGTCAACCGAACTTTAAATTAGGAAATAAGATAGAATTAATCCTTAGGAATTAGTCATTGCAGTTCAGCTGCTGAAGAGCTCCTGAGATCTCTTGAAAGCTCTTGAAGGAGTTAAGCCGAAACCAAAAGTCATTTTTTACAATGCAAAACCCCCCAAAAATCCTTGACAACCATCCTTATCGCATATAGCTCTGAGACACACCCAGTTCGATAATTAATTGACTAAATGATGCAAGTTGTGACATGAACAACCTTGCGCATTATGTTGTTGAGAGTGTAGCTTCAACAACAGTAGCGTAAGTTGTACGGTGTGCAATAATTCATTGAATGAAATGGCACATTTTCAAGTTGAGTAGAACTTAATTGCATGCACATATGAACTTGTAATTTTGTTGAGGTTGTAGCCTCATTGCACTAAGTTTTAGATTAGACTAGGTGATTGTAGTCTCATTGGAGTTGCAGCTCCTAAAACAGGCTGTAGTAACATCCTTGAAGTTGTAGCTTCTAAATTAGGGAGTTGAAGTTTCCTTGGGTTGCAACCCTAAACTTTGTAATAGATATTTCATTTGTGATGCTGGATTTGAGTAGTAGACTCAAGAAATATTTGTCACCATGGTTTTTTCCCATCTTAATTTTTCCATGTATATCTAGAGTTATGAATTTTTATTTCATGTGCATGTGATTGTTATATTGGTTTATGTTTTAATCTGCACATTTGGGTTGTAAGGTTGAATCTGCAAATAGGTTTTCAAGTCTAAAAGATTTAATATTTACTGATTCACCCCCTCTCTCAGTAGATCATTGTTTTCTAACAATTGGTATTAGAGCCCTAGGTTCCCTAGGAGGAGCTTAATCAACGTGGTTAAATCTTGGATAGGTGAACACAATGGAATTTAGAGAAGGTTAAAACACACCACCTAGGTTTGATGGAACAAACTATACTAAGTGGAGATCATTAATGGAAGGATACTTAGTTTCTCTTGGAATTGAAGTCTGGGCATTTGTCAAGATCCAATATACTATTCCTGCTACTATTCCTATTGATCCTATAGGAAAGAAGAATCATGAAGACAATAAGAGAGCTTGGTTTATCATTATGAACATTTTGTCTGATTTAGTGCATAACAAAGTGAAGAAGATCTATGAAGGTGACACCAAAGTGAAGTTGGAAAATTTACAAGTGTTGAGAGAAAAAAATGAAGGCTTGAAGATGACTGAAGAAGAGAAGATTGTAGACTAACTTCAGAGAGTTGATTATGTGGTAAATGGAATTAAAGGTTATGGTGTATATTTAAAAGAATAAGATCTTGTGCTGAAATTTCTTAGGTCTATGATAACCAAATATGATTCTAATATTTCTTCTATCGAAGAAGGAATAGAAATTGATAAACTCACTCTTGATGAGGTGCATGGAATAATCACTACATATGAGATGAGAATTCTTGATGCTAAATCATCCAAGAGATAAGTTGCATTTAAGGTTGTCAAGAAAGAAAAAGATGAAGCTGATAAGAAAGACAAAGTTGATGTCATTGCATCTAATTATGAAGAAACTAATGAGGAAGAAGCAAACATCATAAGAAGACTAAGGAGAGGATCCATAAAATATAAAGGAAAGCTCCCTTTCAAGCATTTTAATTGTGGTAGAAAAGGTCATTTTGTTTCGAAGTGTCCATATGATAAAGAGGACAATTTCAAGCAAGAAGAAGATAACAAAAAGAAGAAAATAGTTTATCCAAAAAGGAATAATTTTGGAAAGAATAAGAAGAGTTTGTACATCAATGGGGTATGTTCCTGGGATCATCATGGAAAAAAATAGGCCCTTAAGTGGCAATGAAAATTCAGAAAATCAAAGTTAGGAAAATTGACATAAAAATTTGAATAAGTTATCTATATTATTTCAAAAATATCTAAGAATAGAATCTATAGAAAATTGAATTTAGTTTCTAAACTACTAGGTTTTTTAAAATAAAATAAAATCTATTTGGTGAAAATTTGAAATTTCAATGCAGTAGCACTTAAATTTCAGGGAAAAAATAAGAAGTAGGTGTCTATTTGACCACCCTAACCACAATAAAATGATAATATTTTTTTATAATATTTTAGATATAAGTAGAGGACTCATGTCCCGATGTGATGCATATTTTTTTGTAATTTTTTTCTAGGAAAATAATTAATTATGAATTTTTTATTACAACTTTTAAAAAATATTAAAACTCGTATGTCTAACCAACTTAACTTGGTCAAAACTTCATGAAATTAAATTTATTCTTTTTTTATCCTATAGTGTCTGAAGCATATAATGTGATGCATGTTTCATATTCAAAAAGTGTGATACCGTTTGAAAGCTATAGATGTTTTTCAATCAACCTATCAATCAAGACATTAGTCATAATTCAAATAGAAAATGAATAATAATAATTTATTTAATTCAAAATTTTAAAGCATAATTTATATTGGTGGAAAGCTGAGAATCTCCTTTAAAAAATCTTTTTGTTTCATCATATGAAGGAGAAGAGGAGAAAGTTGCTGATTTTGAAGGAGAATTAATCAATTATCATGAAGATCTTGATGAACTAAGAGATAAATATGATTATGTTAAGAGAGAAAACAAGAAACTGAAAAAGAATGCTCAAAATGAGACTGATAGATTAACTCAAGAACTCAAGGAAACCAATAAGGTGATAGTTGGTATGAAAGTTCATGTAGAAGAGCTCAAAAGAGCTGAAACTGTTATGAAATCTAAATTGAAATATGAGATGGATAGATCCTCAAAACGTGAGGTAGAAATAGTTGCCATAAGAAAAGAAGTGGAGAAAGATAATGAGAAAATAAATAAAGGTCTGAAGTTAAAAGGTGGTACTAATATTCTAGATGAATTTCTAAGTACAAAAAATCCAACTAATAAAGAAAAATCAGGCTTGGGGCCTAAAAAAATAAAAAGTTCATTTATTGATGCCTCTGCAAATATCTATAAAAGATTTAGAGCAGAAGACAAATCAACCTCCAATGGTAAAAAATATGACAAAGGAGAAGCCTTTGAAGATGAAAAGATGTCAACTATAATTGAGAAATCTATTAAAGAGAAGGAACCAATTGAAGACAAGAAAGTTAACAAGCTGAATCCTAATCAACAAAAGGAGAAAAAGAATACCAAGAGAACAAAAAATGATGGTTTCAAAAGAGTACACTATCTAAAGAAACCTAAACAAATAAGATCCCCTCATCCAATAGAAGGAAAATCCATGACCAGGTACTAATCATACTTCAATGGGTACTGCTATACTTATAACAATTTTGGTCATAGGGCTAGAGAATGTAGAGTCATTCCAAGGAAGAATATAAATTTTATAAGCAATAATCCATTTGCTCGCTTGGTTGATATGAATATAATTTGTTATAATTGAAAAAAAATTGGTCATATATCTAGAAACTATAGAGTAGGATTTACAAGACCAAATGTGAAATATGAGAAGAAGAAATCCTCACCCGCTAAAGAAGAAAAATGAAATAAGACTTCTGAGACAAAATAAAATAAAATCGAGAAGAAGCCTAAGAAAGTATGGAAGGAGAAAGAGTAGAATTCTTGTGCCACTCAGTCTATGATTTCCCAAATGACATTACATGCAAAGGAACAAGATCTATGGGTCACTGATAGTGGTTTCTCTAGACATATGACTGGTGATAAAACCAAATTCATTAAACTTGAAATTAGAAAAGGGGGATCAATAAGCTTAGGTGATAATACTAGTGTCAAGATTTGTTTTAAAGGAATTTTGAGCATAGATGGGAGGAAAAAAATTAAATATTTGCTCTATGTTGAAGGTATGAGACATAATCTGCTTAGTGTTAGCCAGATGTGTGATAATGGATACAAAGTTGTATTTAATTCTGAAGGCTGTAAGATAAGGAAGAATGGTTAAAAAACTTCTAAAGGAGAAAGGACAAACAATAATCTTTATAATCTGTTGGTAGATGGTTAGTACTCCCCTCGAGATTCGTGACATGGAATAACCGCCTCTTGTGGATCCATTAACTCTGGCAGTTGTATCAGGCATTAACAGGTTGATATTTTGGTGCAACAACAACTGTGGGCCATCAAGTATCAAAGCCAAAAGGTGTCAGGTTCAAATCCCCTCAGGTAATGTTGAGGGGGAGTTTGTTGGAAGATGGTCAGTGCTCCCCTCAAGATTCATGAAATGGAATAATTGCATCTCGTGGATCCATTAACTCTAGTAGTTGTATTGGGCATTAATAGCTCAATCTTTTGGTGCAATGACAACTATGGGCCAATATAATCTATGTGAGTTAAAAGTAAAAACATGTTTAATCAGCCAAGCAAATGAGAGTTGGTTGTGGCATAAAAGACTAGGACATGTCAAATTTGACAACTTGGTAAAAATAAGATCAATAGGTCTACTCATAAATATTTCTAAGATTTTAAATCCTAAAAATATAATCAACCAAGGATGCCAACAAGGAAAGAAAACAAATTTTAAGTTTCCTACAAAGGATTATTCATCTTCGAAACCCTTGGAGATAATTCATATTGATCCATGTGGTCCAATGAGGACAAGGTCATTTCAAGGGGAAATATATTTCATTTTGTTGATTGATGATTATATCAGAATGGCATATGCCACATTTTTTAGGGAGAAGCCTGAGGTATTTGAAGCATTTAAAGGTTATAGGAAGCTAGTAGAAAATTAGATAGGGAGAAGATTCAAGTGTCTTAGGTCAAATAGGGATGGAGAGTTTATGTCAATTGAATTCATGGAATATTGTGAAGATCGTGGAATCAAACGCCAGTATTCAGCTCCAAGAACACCATAGAAAAATGGTGTGGTAGAGAGAAGAAATGGGATTATGAAGGAGATGGATAGAGCCATGTTGAACGAGGAAAACTTGATAGATACATTTTGGAAAGAAGCAATGCAAACTGTTGTATACATTCAAAATAGAGCTCTTATTAGATTTAACAGTGGTAGAATGCCATATGAATTGTGGTTTGGTAGGCCTCCATCCATCAAGCATTTCAAAGTATTTGGCAGTAAATGCTATATCAAAAGAGAACCTGAAGATTTGGGAATTTTTGAGTCAAGATGTGATGAAGGGATATTTTTGGGGTATTCTAGCCAAAAAAAATCTTATAAGTGTTATAATAAGAGATTGCATAGAATTGTAGAGAGTGTACATGTTTGGGTTGATGAAAGTGAAAATCAAGGTAAGCCTAGTAGAAACAATCTTGAAATTGAGTCAGATAAGGATGATATAAGTACAACAGAACAAGAACAAGAACAAGAACAAGAACAAGAGAATGAAGAATTGGTTGAATGAGCATCTACAAATATGTGCAAAATTATCATCCTACAGATCAAATAATTGGTGATAAGAATGAAGGTGTGTAGACTAGAAGAAGTCTTGCAAAGAACAAGGAACAAGTTAACTTTTCTCTCTTATCATAGATTGAATCAAAAAGCTTTGATGAAGCCAGTAAAGATGAAAGTTGGATTAAAGATATGGAAGAGGAACTCAATCAAATGGAAAAGAACAAAACATGGGAATTGGTTCCTAGATCATCAAGAAAGAATTTAATTGTCACTAAATGGGTGTTCATAAATAAGTTGAATGAAGATGGAGCTATGGTCAGAAAGAAAGAAATATTAGTGTGCAAAGGATATGCAAAAGTAGAAGGGATTGATTTTGAAGAAACATTTTCTCCAATTGCAATATGAGAAGTATTAGGATGTTTCTTTCATTTTCTATGTATAAAATGTTTAAAGTATATCAAATGGATGTCAAATATGCATTTATAAATGGGAACCTTGAAGAGGAAGTATATATTGAGTAGCCAAAAGGTTTTCAGCTGTTAGATAATGATGATTATGTCTACAAACTAAGAAAATCATTGTATGGTTTGAAGCAAGCACCAAGGGCTTGGTATTCAAGACTAGATCAATATCTACAACAACAAGGATTCAAGAAAGGTTGTGTTGATAGCAATCTATATATTAAATATAAAGGTAAGCAAATGATCATTGTTGTAGTATATGTAGATGATATCATATTTGGTGGTAGTAGTGATGTAATGTGCAAAATATTTTCTACAAACATACAAGATGAGTTTGAAATGTCCATGCTAGGAGAACTTATATTTTTTCTTGGATTGAAAATTACACAAAATAATAAAGTTATATTTATATCACAAACAAAGTATGTAAAAGAAATGCTTAATTTTTTTGGCATGGAATATTGTAGAACAGTCAATACTCCCATGATTATTGGCTACAAATTGAGCAAATCTGATGAGTCACCTGATGAAAATAAGACTACATATAGATATATGATTGGATGTCTACTATATTTAACTAAATCTAGATCTGATATAATGCAAGTGGTTGTAAGGTAGCTAGGTTTCAATCAAAACCTAAAGAATCAAATTTCAATGTAGTCAATAGAATCTTTAGATACATCAAAGTACTGTTGACTATGTTTTATGGTATCCCAAATGTAAAGATTTCACTTTAATAGCATACACAAATGTAGATTTGGTTGGAAGTGTGGATGATATAAAGAGTACTAGTGGAGGAGCCTTATATTTTGGAAACAAACTAGTTTCTTGGATGAGTAAAAAACAAGAGTTTATCACCCTTTCTACTATATAAGAAAAATATGTCGCAACAACTATGTGTTTCACTCAAGTCCTATGGATGAAGCAAACATTAAATGACATCCAGGTAGAATACAATGAGCCTATCTCGATTATTTGTGACAATTCGAGAATCGTTAATATCTCAAATAATCTAGTGATGCACTTTAGAACCAAGAATATATCAATCAAGTATCACTTCATCAGAGAGAAGGTTACAGATAAGGAATTCAACATGGAGTATGTCCCTACCAAGAAACACATGGCTGATATATTTACAAAGCCTCTTCCTAAAGAACAATTTGAATACTTGAGGAAAAAGCTAGGAGTGGTTTATCCCAACACATATCACTAAACATTACTGATAGGGCATATATCCAAGGGGAGCTTCATTAATCATTTATTTAACCTTGGTTAAGAAATGTGTGATCAAGTCATGTAAAATCTTGTTTTACAATTTCTAATGACTTGATGGTTGTAGAATTTGTCAAAATTGGAGCATTTCCTCAAGGGGAGTGTAGCCTTTTCCATTTATGTCAAAGGGGGAGAAATTCGATGCAAAATAGAAGCTTGTTGAGAAGAGAAGAGATGTATTCCATAGGGGGAGTTGCTATGTTATAGTTTGAAAAATCAAATTGGTGTAGAGTTGTAGTGGTACTTGGATGAATAGTTAGAGTCTTGACATCAATGCTTAAGAGGAAGATTTTTTGCATAATGAAAGAGGATGAGTGCAAGTATAGTGGATCTAATGGAAGATTTGAACTAGGTTTTCTAAGAAATTCTCAGAAATGTGATGTACAAATCCAGAGGATGTATAACACTCTCAAAAATGAATTATTTTTCCTCTCAGTCAGAATTAGGGTTTATTGATTAAACCCTAGGGTTGTATTCATGGGCACTAAAAGTTATTCTAATTTTTTTTTACTTGTTAAGGTGGATGCAAGTCACTTAAGTTACTACTTAAGCCATTAGATTCATGAGGGTGACCAGCCCCTCCACTTTGCACTTACCGATCGAGAAAAAATGTACGCATTAATATTTCCTGTCCCATGAAAATATTTGTCTTTGTGAGACAGATGGTGCAAATTGAGCCGCGGTGATTCAATGGTGCATGCATGCATCATTGAGTTTGTGGTGGGTCCCGATTAATACCCCCGGGGTCAGCAGGGAATGACTATGATCAAATGTTGAAGATCGATGGTGCTCACAACATGCATGGTGGGACCTATAGAGACAGTTGGTGTAGCTAGTTGAACATGATGTCATAATGACAGGAAGAAATGAATGATTACA
Source organism: Sequoiadendron giganteum (assembly GCA_007115665.2). Taxonomy (NCBI): domain Eukaryota; kingdom Viridiplantae; phylum Streptophyta; class Pinopsida; order Cupressales; family Cupressaceae; genus Sequoiadendron; species Sequoiadendron giganteum. The sequence goes on from CM021100.1 coordinate 750,318,454, forward strand.
TCAAGTCCATGAGTAATGGTGTATGATCAATGACAGTGATCAAGAAGATCTTACGGTGCTTGTCAATTTTGTTGAACTTTTGGTGGATCTCGGCTAAGTTTCATGGGGATAATGGAAAACCATTGAGAGTAAACAATATAAAATGGTGCAGGATGCATCAATGATTTGGATGAAAAAACATAGCATCTTTAGACCCCGCGAGTTTTATGTGGGCCAATTTTCAAGCTCACGGGATGAGCAAATTTTGGACAGGTGTCTTGATGGACCCAACATATGGCGAATGGTATATGAATGTGATCAACGGTGAAGATCGATGAATGGTGATTGAATGGTGATAGGTGAAAGGTGATGATGAAGTTGGATGGTATGCATTGAACATCATAAAGAGAATGACAAGATGACATGTGGAAAATTTTTAGTGGTTGATTTTGTATTACTGTTGCAAATCAACGATTGATAGCTAAACAATTATATATGCGATCAATGACAAAGATTTAAACAACCATTTATTGGATGGTTGCATTTTGAAGCTATGACAGAGATTAAGAGCCAATGGATCATGGCATGAAGAAAGAGATCGATGACCTGAATTCAAAGAATGGAATCTGAAATGGTTAACTTAGTGTGAGTAAGGATTTTGACTAGTAATCGACATGGCAATGAGAATTAAATTATCTATTTCTTTTAACAACAATTTTAATGAGATTTGATCCATAGGGTAGTGGTTCAAATGATAGTAGAGACAAGAATCAAGATCAAATCAAATGAACAGAAGGATGCATTGAATGCATAATCAAATTTTAGGGTTTGATAGAGAGAATGAGGAAAATTCTTTGTAATTGAATTAAATGTTGGGTGACTCGATCCAGTATATTCTGATATCTAGTAAACCCTATCAAATATATTAATTATGAGTTGAATAGATGTGTTTGGATTGAGGAAAAGGAAGCCTACTTGTGAATTTTACAAGTGAAGGAAATCCTAGCAGAATATTTGAGAAGATCTGAACAGTATGTGAATCTTGAGCTAGAGATTGCAAATCAGTTGAGAGAAGAAAAAGAGGACAATAAAAATATAGTTTCAAGGGTGGTAATATGAAAAAATTGAGAGAGAGAGAGTTGCAAGTGTAGAGAGTGAATTCACATATGTGTGTAACCTAAACACAACATAGACTATCATCTAGGCTTTGTATTTAGGGGAGTGTTGCTAAGAGTGTAGCTTCGGTAAGAGTAGTGTAAGTTGCATGGTGTGCAACAATTCATTGAATGAAATGGTGAATTTTCAAGTTGAGTAGAACTTAATTGTATGCATATATGAACTTGTAATTTTTTTGATATTATAGCCTCATTGAACTAAGTTGTAGCGTAGACTAGGTGATTGTAGTCTCCTTGGAGTTGTAGCTCCTAAAATAGGGTGTGTAGCATCCTTGAAGTTGTAGCTTTTCAATTAGGGAGTTGAAGCTTCATTGGGTTGCATCCCTAAAATTTGTAATAGATATTTCATTTGTGGCACTAGATTTGATCAGTAGACTCAAGCAACTTTTGTCATAGTGGTTTTTTTCCCATCTCGGGTTTTCCATGTATATCTGGTGTTATGAGTTTTTTTTTCATGTGAATGTGATTGTTATATTTTTTTATGTTTTAATCTCCACATCTAGGTTCTAATGTTGAATATGCAAATAGGTTTTCAATTCTAAAAGTTTTTATATCTATTGATTCACCTCCTTCTCAATAGATCTTTGTGTTCTAACAACATCAACTTTTTTCATGCTGATATTCATTTTTCCCTTCAATATAATTCTTCAACCAATCGTATGCTTGCCTATATTTCAAGATATCAAGGAGACTCAAAATTTATCACTATGATATTCGTTTCTTTCCTTGATAAAATTTTGTTGTGCAATATAATTCATATTTTTATACATACTCCACCTCAACATGGTTCTAGGGTTTTCTTGTGGTGATGTAGGAAAGCTATCTACACACCTTGTAGACACTTCTCAGCTGGATCCATATAGTCCTAAGTTCTAAATCTTCACAAATCCCTCACAATGAAAAATATACCCTTCTTATATTTTCTCTTGAATTTTTGGAAAAAGTGATTTAGGGTAAGTGCATGGAAGTGTGACACAAAAAAGCTCTTAAGATGCCACTCTTTTTTGAAATCAGGAAAATATGATTTACATGAGAAAATGAAGATAGTTACGCTTAAAATTTCAAGATGCAACAAGAACAAGAGTTGAAGTTATCCTAGTCTAGTTTCTAAGGTACTAATTATTTTTGAAATTAATGAAGATTAAGGGTCTCAAGAACAAGGGGAAAAATAGGTCCTATTTTTATAATTAAAAAATAGCATAGCATCTAAGGGCCCCCCTCCTTTTTCATTAATTTTCTTTTAGAATATCAAAAATATGAACGGTGAGAAATTAGCTAGCACCATGTGGTTTATCCTCCTTCTAGCTAATTTTTTTAATGAATATATAATATCTTATAAATTTTTGAAATGGACACATCCTGAAAAGCTTAAATTTGAGCGTGCTACCCCTAATTTTTTTGAAAAGTAATCAAAATTGATTTTTTTCATCATGTGTAGAATGGAGCCTAGTTTAAAAAAATGTAATTTGTTTCATGTTTTGATGGAGTAAAAATCTATCCTAAAACTAGCACATGTTTGTTTTTGACCAAAACAAAGGCATTTACAAGAGAAGTATGGATCAAAACCTTAACTTAATCAAAACAATGTTTTATATATATTTAGATAGCTAAGAGAGAGGTTAACATCATTGCGGTTTGTTTATAAACTTGCATTGAAAGATGTGCAAACATGGCGTTCAACAAAAACAAAAATATGAGGAAATTTAGATAATCATGTGCATTCACTCATCCAAAGTAGCTCATTTGGTGAGTACCAAATGGCACATCACATTTGGTTAGTGCCAAATTTGGCACTTGTCAAATGAGCTGCTTTGACCGAAAACTATGTTTCCCCTCTCTTCACTCAACCACTTTGATAACACTGAGGGTTCATGGTTTATGATCATAGATGAATAGTTGAGGTTTTACCTTTCATACTCTCTGTGCCTCCTTCCCTCTTAACCAATGCATACCCATTCTCTCTCAACATTCTCTAGGTCTCTCCTACATTCTCTACCTTGTCTTCCATCCTTAGGGTTTAAGATATAGAGTTGAGGGTTTAATGTATAGGATAACTCTCCCTTTTAGGTCTCTCTATCCCTCTATCCCTCCCACCCACTCTCTCTCAAGTCTCTCCCTTCCTCTATTCCTCCCACCCCACTCTCTCAAGTCTCTCCCTCCTTCTATCCCTTCCACCCTTTGTCTCTTGAATCTCTCGCACCCCCTCTCCCTCCCACCATAAATAATCTCCCTCTCTCTTAGGTCTCTCCCTCAAAATATCCCTCCCATCTCCTTTCCCTCTCTCATGTCTCTCCCCCTCAAGTCTCTCTCTCAGATCTCACTCCCTCCCACACTAGCTAGACTACTCTCTCACTCCAATCCACTCTTTCACACTCCCTCTCTCTTAGGTCTCTCCCTTAAAATATCTCTCCCACCCCCTCTCCCTCTCTCAAGTCTCTCCCTCCCATCCTAACTAGATAACCCTCTTGAATCTCCAATTTTTAGTAGTCTCTCTCTCATGCCTCACTCCCTCCCATGCTACCTAGAGAAATATCTCTCAATCAAAACCCCTCTCTCACACCCCCTCCCTCTCAAATATCTCCTTCAAAATATCCCTCCCACACCCTCTCCCTCAGGTATCTCACTCAAAATATCCCTCCCACCCCCTCTCCCTCTCTCAGGTATCTCCCTCCCATCCTAACTAGATAACCCTCTTTGTTTGATATAGTAGTGTCTCTCTCTCTTTGGTCTCACTCCCTCGCACCCTACCTAGACATATATCTCACTCCAATCCCTCTCTCACACTCCCTTTCTCTCAGGTATCTCCCTCAAAATATCCCTCCCACCCCTCTCCCTATCTCAAGTCTCTCCCCAAGCCTAATTAGATAATTGTCTCTCCCTCTCAAGTCTCTCTCTCTCAGGTCTCACTCCCTAGCATTGATAACTAGACTAATCTCTCTTAGGTATCAATCCTTGGAATTGATACCTAGACTAATCTATCTCACTCCAGTCCCCTGTCTCACAATCCCTCTCTCTCAGGTCTCATTCCCTCCCACCTTACCTAGAAAAATCTCACTCCAACCCTTTCTCTCACACTCCCTCTCTCTCTCCCCCTCTGGTATTTTTGTCTCTCATTCCATCTCCCTCTCTTAGGTCATTATATTTCTCTCTCAAGTCTCTCCCTCCTACCCCCTATCCTTC
>CM021100.1:750322887-750592894 GCA_007115665.2 Sequoiadendron giganteum
CCTCAAGCCTCAACCTGATACCACTAAACCCTTAAACCATTAAACTCTCTACCCTCAAGCCTCAAGCCTCAACCCTATTACTTTAAACCCTAAACCTATAAACCCTCTACCATCAACCCTCAACCCAACACCCTCTACCATAATCCCTCAACCCTCTACCCTAATACCTCAACCCTATACCCTCAACCCTCAATCCACAAACCCTCAACATTCAAACCTTAATCCCTCAACCCTAATCCCTCTCCCTCTTCCCCTTTGGTCTCTTTGTCTCTCTCATCCCTCCCAACCCCTCTCCCTCTCTTGGTTATTACCTTGCACCTTAATTGAATAAATATCTCTCCCTCTCAAGTCTTTCTCTTAGGTCTCACTCCCTCCCACACTACCTAGACTAATCTCTCTCACTCCAGTCCCCTCTCTCATACTCCCTCTTTGTTAGGTCTCACTACCTCCAACCCTACCTAGAAAATTCTATCTCACTCCAACTCCCTCTCCCAAATTCCCTCCCTCTCTCACCCTTTGGTCCTTTTGTCTCTCTCAGGTCTCATCCCTTCCAACCCCTCTCCCATTGTTAGGTCTTTCCCCCCACCCTAACTAGATAACTCTCTTTCCCTCTCAAGTCTCTCTCTCTCTCTCTATTAGGTCTCACTCCCTTCCATTGTACCTAGACTAATCTCTCACTCCAATCCTCCCTCTCTCTCTCTCTCTTAGGTATCACTCCCTCCCATGCTACTTAGAATACTCTCTCTCACTCTAATCCCCTCTCTCACACTCCCTCTCCCCCAAGTCTTATTCCCTCCCACCCTACCTAGACAAATCTATCTCACTCCCACCCCCTCTCTCACACTCCCTCTCTCTTAGGTCTCTCCCTTTAGCTCTAATGTTAATTTGATTCAAAGCACATGCATAAAATTTAAATGCAACACATTTGGTGAGTTCCAAATATGTTTTTTTCCTTGGAATAGTAAAATAGGGGTTGACTTCATGATTCAGGCCCACATATTTTTGCATTTTCTAGTTTAGTGCTTTATCCGACTTAGGAATGCCTTTTTTATGTAGTTGAATCCCTTTTGTACCACTCTATTCTTGATCCATCACCTTTTTACCACCAATTTGTATGCTAGACAATATAGAAGAAGAAAATTTGAAGTTTCTACATCATTTTACATTATCTTAGGTAATATATTCATTTTTCGTACTATTGAAATGTTTTTATTTAGTTTATTTGTTTTCTTTTGACAATATAAACCATTCCTTTCATGATTTTATTAATCATAACAGTTTGGAATACAATTCAACATTGAATTAGATGGAAGTTGCATAAAATAGTTTAATTTTTATGACTTTGAAGAAAAAATGAAAAACATGACATAATTTAGATGAATTCATGTTTAAAACTTATATAAACAACATCAAATTAACACAAATTTTCATATGAATTCCATTTGCATTTCTTAAATTACTTCATTTCCATCATGGCTGGTGGAATTCACTCTATTTCAATTTAGGTAGATGTTTATATTGAGTTTTTTTTGTTTTGTTTTGATAGTTTATAGACCATTCATTTGATGATTTTAGTAATCTTCATTGTTACACATAGAATTCAACATTTAATTAGGTGGATCCTGCATGTAAAAGTCTAATTTTCAGGATTTTGAAGATAAAAAAGGGAAAACATGACAATAGATTCAAATTGATGTAAACTTATATAGAGGATTTAAAAATTGCCTCAAGGAAATGCCTCAAAGAAATGTGGTCTCATGGAATGCAGACAACTTATATATCTAGAGGATTTCAAAAATTCATTTCTTCTCCTTGATGGATTGTACCTTTAATCTCTTCTAGTATAACTACCACATTAAAAATCTAAATCAAAATATTTTCATGTCATAAAGACATCATAGTCCCAAGGCATTAAATATAGTCACTAAGGGTAAAACACAATCCTAATGTATTTTGGCAAGTAGGTCGCAAGGTCACTATCCACTGCATTCTTGGCACTGATACATTTTGACTCAAATTATGACGAAAGTTCGTCGAACTTTTGACGACCTTTCGTTGGAATTATTTTGTCGATTTTTCGATGAAATTTGAAATGTCGAAATTTCGACCCAACATCGTCCGTTGGGTTAGAATATCGATATTTCAAATTTCATCAAAAAATTGATGAAATTTTGTCAAAATTCTGACGACCTTTCATCGGAATTTGAGTCAAAATGTATCAGTGTGGGGTGGCTCTCACTTTGCTATCCATTCTTGTCATACACTGCCATTATCATGACTTGAAACTTTTGTATTTACCTTGGAATGTCTCAGTGCATGCATTCTATGTATTTGATGTCTTCATTATTTAGGGTGTCAAAATCCTAAATAAAGCATGCACAAATAAGTAGTTAGTTGAATCATCACTCAAACACTTCCCTTCAATTTTCTTCTTGAAACTAGAATATATTTGAAAACATCTTTGCACTCATGCCTTAAAATCATATTCATTGTCATAATTATAAAACTATCTTATCTTTTTGAACAACAATTTCCTCATGAATTAAGAACATGTGATAGGCAATGGTTGACACCTAGACTTGGCGTGGGGTGTTTTCCCTGGTATGGTGTGAGTCAAAATTTCTATTGATTGTTGACTTGTGATTTTTAGTGATGGTTTTGGGAAAACTTTTATTTTCAACTAATTTTGAAAACCTAAGAGCTTTCATTAATGTTAATGCAAGTTTCCATTCATTATTTTGTGCCATAAAAAATTCACCTTCATCATGTGCTTAGATAAATTCAAGTGACTTGACATAGTTGTTAATAAAAGTTTCCATTAATTCATACCATTTACCTTTCTAACAAATAAAAAATGGGAAAATTTTGTGCAATTGAAAATTCTTATTTCTTTCTAAGTTACCTCAATGTCGAAAGAAACAGTGAATAATTCCAAGATATAGCATCACAAACCCTTATTTGAATTCATTCTTCATGGCTTGGTTGTGTTTTTCATCATTCTCTATGATAAATCAAGGAGCTTTGAAGAAAAATCACAATATGGTTTTGATAGAAATAAGCACAAGATTCTCTAGTTTTTAAAGGTGGCAACAACTTATATGCATCAAAAGTTATGGGTTTTTTGAAGCTCGCTAGAAACCCTAGGTTGGGGACAATAATTTTTGATAAGATATGCATTGTTTGATATGTTACATTAGTTACATCATGTATAGGAATCAAAAGACATGTTTGATAAGTTACATTAGTTATGAAACATGAAGTAATGGTTTGATTTTTAAAGATATGCACAACACAATGTAATGAACGATATGAATATGTTCCATAAAATGAAATGTAATCAATGATATGGATATGCTTCGAAAAACTAATTACTTACTTTTTTTGTGGTATGGAGGTAGACATGTATGAAAAATGTTGTAGCATAGACATGTTTGATAAGATGCTTTGGTAGACATGTATAGAAAATGTGGTAGCATAGAAAAGGTCAGTGAGTTGTTTGAAAGAATTCCTCAAATAAATGTGGTCTCATTGTGATGTCCATCACCACGAGACCACATTTCTTGGAGGAAATTTTTCCAAATAGCTCACTGCCATATTTCATAAAATTCTTTGGTATACATATATAAAAAATGTTGAGGTAGACATGTATGAAAAATTTGTAGCATAGACATGTATGGAAAATGTGGTTGCATATAAAATGGCAGTGAGTTGTTTAAAATAATGCCTCAAAGAAATGTGGTATCATGGTGATGTCCATCACCAAGAGACCACATTTATTTAAGGAATTTTTCCAAACATCTCACTACCTTCTTTCATAAAATTATTTGGTAGACATGTATGAAAAATGTTGTAGCATAGACATGTTTGATAAGATTATTTGGTAGAAATGTATGGAAAATGTGGTTGCATAGAAAAATGTACTGATTTTTTTGAAAGAATGCCTCAAATAAATGTGGTCTCATGGTGATGTCCATCACCATGACACCAAATGTCTTTGAGGAATTTTTCTAAATAGCTCACTACCTTCTTTTATAAAATTCTTTGGTAGAAATGTATGAAAAAGGTTGAGGTAGACATGTATGAAAAATGTTGTAGCATAGACATGTTTGATAAGATTCTTTAATAAAAATGTATGGCAAATGTGGTTACATAGAAAAAAGGCAGTGAATTGTTTGAAAGAATGCCTCAAAGAAACATCACCATGAGACCACATTTCTTTGAGGCATTTTTCCAAACAACTCACTATCTTCTTTCATAAAATTCTTTGGTAGAAATGTATGAAAAAGGTTGAGGTAGACATGTATGAAAAATGTTGTAACATAGGAATGTTTGATAAGATGCTTTGGTAGACATGTATGGAAAATGTGGTTGCATATAAAAAAGTAATGAGTTGTTTGAAAGAATGCCTCAAATAAATGTAGTCTCATGGTGGTGTCCATCACCATTAGACCACATTTCTTTGAGGAATTTTTCCAAACAGCTCACTACCTTCTTTCATAAAATGCTTGTAGGATTGTCATTAATGTATTTTTGACTACCTTTTCATCCACTTATGATTGCCCTGAATTATTAATTTGTTATTATATTAATGTATATTTGAAATACAAAAATTCTGAGAAATTATTCCTTGCAAATGTGTATATTCCTTAATATGCCTCAATTGATTTTTTTCTTCCTTTCCAATGAGGTCTATTTATCATATATGCAACTCTTGTTCTTTTCCTTTTAAAATATATAAGCTTGTGCACAATTGAGGTCAACTAAATTTTAGTCATCGTGTTACTTCCTTTTGGTATTATTATCTAAAGAATAATGGTTTATGGTTTAAATTTAAAGGCTTTTATTTCATATGAAGATGTTGGTTTCAACCTTTTGCATGAAGGAAAATAGGTTTCAAACCTTCAATTTGTTGAAATGGACACACAACTAAAAAGCCAAAACTAAAAAAGAAGAAAGGCTTAGAGATGCCTTTATAAAGAAATTAAAGTTCTAAATTCACCCCTTTATTGAAACCTTCCTTATTGCAATCTAAATTTTGACCTTGCCACAAATCACTACCAAAATCCTTTAGAATAGGAAACTTTCTCAAAATTTTGATTTGGAAAGGTTGCATTAACAAGGAAAAATGACCCTGACATCAAACTTCAACAAACTACCTTCAAGCCAGGAAATTACACCCCCAAAATCTTCTCAAATCTGCACAAAATTTGTATCCCTATAATGAATGCAATCCCACCATGACCACTACTCCCTTCCATTTGATAACTATCCCTACTCATAGTGATTGTGAAGAAAGCATTGCCCTACAAAATGATTATTATGACAAATGACGTAGTATAGGTTAATTACACTTCATCCATACATATTCAAAGTGTATTTAAGCCACTAAGAATCAATCCAATAAGATCATTCAATATAAACAAAGACAAAGAAGCCATTAAAACTAACATTCTAAAACATGAAAGCTTGATAAAAATCTACTCTTAAGGCATTGGAACTTATCCTATTGGGGGAGTGTTGTCACAATGATGTGAAATGGTGACCCTTTCCCAATCCCTTGGATATATGTTTCAACATTATATGTGCTATGATTATCGATATATGTGTATACAAATCTATTCTATATGTATGTAATATTTGAAATATTAAAACCCTTATTTCAAAATATACTAAATGGATGCAACTAGGTTACCATGGAAATGGATTTTCTAAGCTAATAATGCATGTAAAATAACCTAAAATTCCTTTAAAACAAAAAATATGGATGCAAGATGAGAGCGATTTTAACAACATAAGTTTACTATTAAAAGATGGATCCCTATTCAATAGATGCAAGGGTTATTTATAGAATAGGCAAAATGAAAGTGATGGTGAAGATTGAAAGAATCAATCAATGGTCAGAATGGAAAGAAAGTGGAGGAATGGATCATGTATTCCCATCAAGGGTTGAGAATTCAAGTTGATATTTAATCAAGGGCTCACAATCATCCAAAAAACACACTTTAAAAACTTGCACAAGAAGTTTGTTACAAGGAAGAATATTCCTTTTTTCAAATGAATGAAGAGGGAAAGAATGTTCAATTTTTTGAGGAAAATTAGCATTTAGTTAATTAAAAAACAAATTTTAATGTGCAAAGGGGAAGGAATATTCCATGAGAATATTCCCTTTTGGAGGAATGTGCAAATGAAGAATATTCTCAAGGAATATTCACTTGCAAGTGGGAGGACTAGATTTAATTGATAATTTGATAATTAAAAAAAGTTTTAATTATACAAATTATGGGAATTATATGATATTCATTAAAATAAATGATTTAATGGAAAGGGGGGATGTGATATGATATTTAATTAAATATCTTAGGTTTATTTAATTAAAAATGAGGCCTTAGGGATTAAATCAAATAATTTGATTTATCCAATTTAACAAAACAGAAGTTAGTGCAAGAGTGGGTGAATTAACCTAATTAGATAAATTAAATTAATAGATGAAAATGATTCAATTAATTAAATATCTAGGCTAATTTAATCACATAAGTGAAAATATGATGGGATTTAGGATGAAATGGTGTTAGTATATCAGATTCAAGTGTGTGATATCATTCAAGATATTGGTAAGTGCCTACAACTACATTTGAACATCATGATGGATGCATTGAATTGCTAACATGGTTGCATTCTTCACAAGATGCCAGTGTCCATAACCATGACTATCAATTCTTTTAGTAATGAATTCAATGGTGATAGGACTAAAAGGTATGGCATCACCAAAAATTCCACTTGACACAATTATCTTTGATAAGGAACATTCAAAAACCTATCAACGTGTTTGTCTTGAAGGAAAAGCATGTGGATTAATGAAAAGATCTAAAATAGTGCCTTCTATTGTAAAAGGAATATTTTCTTGCTCTTCGATAAACCCTACAACTCCTTCCATCATCATTATTTGACATTAAAACTTGATCAATCATTCCTTGTTTATTGTTCTTTAACTTCAGGCTAAAGTTTGCATCAGAAGGCTATGAACTCACCTTTCCAGTTAATATGTCCCCACTATATATAAGTCTAAAAAAATAAAAGGGAATCCATCATTTTCAAGCTTATCTACTCTCAGGTTTTCTATGTTTTCCTTTCAAAAATCTACTCTAATCTAGTATAAGATAGAAAATTGTCATCACTAGGGTTTAGGACATATGACAACAATATTTTATGCTCCACATTTAAGGATTCTCTAGAGATCTCACCCCAAGAGTGGAATATAGGCAAGATATCTAGTAGAAGGGTTTCCTAGGGTCTGAATGTAAACTAATGAGGGGTTCACCACCAAGCTAGGTCATGAAAAGATAAATTCAATGCAAATCAAAATGATTAAACCTAATATGATGTAATCTTTCATTAAATGACATAAAAATGCATGTAAATTAGAATAGAAAGTTGCAAGATGAAATGTGTGCACATGGAAATCTGAAGATGACTGGATGAAACCCTAAAATGCTAAAAATACTGATTTAAAAAATTGTTGGGACTCACACACCAATCTTGGCAATTTAGTCTCAGATCTAGGTTTCTATGTAGGAACTGAAATATGGCAAATGGGTATATGAAACTATAAAATTCTAAAAAATTACCTATATTGGGACTCATATGCCAAAACTAGTGTATCATTCCAATTAGGGTTTTCTAGAACTTCAAGGTCTTAGTATGGTCTTCAATTTCTACTATGTCCTTTCCAATTAATTTACGGATCTGAAACCTTGATTTACAACTTGTAGAAGTCCTCCAAGTATCTCCAATGTAAGGTGACAACTTTGATAATTTTGAACATTGAAAACTTTCTCCAAACTTTCTCTTCTATGTGTCTTCAACCTAGACCTACAAATCACACAGTAAAGAGAGGGAATTTTTTTGTTTTGTTAGTGGATAAGTGTTTTCCTTGGTCAAAAACCATTTTGGTAATCAAACCTCTAAATGAAATGAAATAGGAATGGACAATGATGAATGTAAAAAATATGATATTGCAACTCACCAAACCCTAGTAATAAAGTGTTGGAAACATGTATTAAGTGGCTCCAATGGATGTAAATCTTGAATCTTGCTTGAATATGATAGATCTTGACTCGAACGCTAGCTTGAATCATGAAACCCTACATAAAAATTACTAGCTCCAAAACAAACATGAGGCATGAAGACTTTGAAATGATGCTTGATGCTTGAATAATGCTCTTAAGCACTTGATAATCCACCCTTGAATGCTCTTTAATTCTCTTGTAAACACTTGAATTCTATTGTGAACTCAAACTTGCTAGTTGTAAAAATGAGTGAAAAAACTTGTATTTACACTTAATTATGCAAAAATTCCCAAAATTATAACACTACAAGACAACATCAGATCTAGGAGGATAAAATGCCACTAAGAAATTGAATTAATTTTGATATTGGGCCACATGGGACTCATATTCCCAAGGTGGCATATGAGTCCAATTAGGGATAAATTATGGGACCATTTTCAAAAATTCTTAGAAAGGTGTAAAATCTAGATCGAGACCTAAAACCCTAGGTGGGACCCATATTCCCAAGGTGGCATATGAGTCTCAAACCACCAAATCTAGGCCACAAAACTTAAAAAAATTGGAATTATGATTGGATATTGGTTAATGTCGGCATAATCCTTGAAAAGATGCATTAAATGAGGCTTGTGGATGCATAATAAGGCCAATTAAAGCATAAAGAAGCCCAATTATTAATGAAAACCCTAGAAAAGTGTGTAAGTGTATTAAAATACTTTACAACACCCTAAATAAGTTATAATTAAGCTCATTTAGTTCACAAGGGCCCAAGGCCTAATGTGAATATGTTAGACATATTACAACACTAAATAAAGGCCATGTTAGGGAGTACTTTTTCCGTCATTACATCTAGCCCCCAGTTTAGTGAGAGGAGGAACTTTCTTCCAACTCACACTAAAGTAGACCCACACACATCAAGAGTGGTCCAAATGTACCAATGCTAGTAAGATAGGATGGTGATGATCAAGAGGGTTGTGCAAGCCCCTAGGACCAAGGTCCTATGGAAAACCAATGTAGGCAGAAAAAAACACACATGAAAATGGGATGATGAGAAATAACAAGGCACAAGCATATACTACCAAAATCAAAGAGAAAAAGAAAAAAAAAACAAAAGAGTGGGTGGATCAAGCTTCAACCATTTATCCATCATGATGTGGATCAGATCTAGGTTGTTTATCCAAAAAAAGCATGCTCAGTCTGAGGCAACAAAACTTTAGGCTATTTGTTGGGTGAGAATCCAAAAGAGGTGAGACACATACATGCATGTCTGGTATGCACTCACTCACACACACAAGTGGCTATGGAAAATTCATGCCTCAGTTGGGATTCTCGGCAAACCATAACAAAGTTATACCTCCTCATAACCTTGATAAGGCACCTCACAAAAAAAAATAACTTCGAGCTTCATGAGGCAAGCAAATCTTTGTATGCTTGGAATGCATGAATGAACAAGATGGATCTACAGGCATGCAAGGTGGCCATATAACCAAAATTGTAGATAGTGTAAGGTATTTTCAAAGGGATTTTTCTTAGTTCATGTAAGGTATCTTCTTAGGGAACATCGTGCCAAATATCTCCAAGAGAGGACAAGTTAAAGAAATATCACGATCTCAAAGTAAATCAAACACAATGAATCCACCAAGAAGAGGACACATTGCAAGAAGAAAGAATATCATGTAGTGAAATATGAGTGTCGATGTATGCCCCCACTTTAAAGCAGTTTCTAACACCATTGTTGTGAGCAATTTATTTAAAGTAGAAGAAGACATGAGAGCTTATTCAGAAATCCCTATGCCAAGTCCTATGTTTCTAATAAGGTACGTAATGAAAAGGGAAGGGGTTGCCCCCAAAATGTATAAATTAGTACATCACATGTGAGCCAAATTAGGGCATGTCATCCACATCCCAAGATTTATTTTACATATATACATGAAAGGTGATCAACTAGCCAAAAATAACAAGTGACATACGAGGACAAGGCTACCTAATCCCTTTCCCCTACTTAGTGCATGGAAAGGGTGAGTCGAAACGATTGGTGAGAAACATTTTAGAGTGAGAATCAATATAGATTAGAGGAATTAGGTGCCCCAACATAAGTAAGAGTACCAAATTCCTTAAGATGTTTACTTTTATCACTTAAAGCCTTACATTCATTAGTATAATGACCATGAACTCTATGATATGCATAAAATGAATGATTGTAGAATATCTTATGTGTTCTTGGAGGAAGGGATATCAATTGATCTTGGAGGATTCTCGACAAGATACTTGCTTGATCAATAGTAGATGGTGTTCCTTTATTTTGTGAAAAAGATGTCTCTTGCTTGGTACAAGATGTCATAACTACACAAGACTCTTTATATTGCAAGATTTTATACTCTTTTCTAAAGGAAGGTCTTAAAACTAATGAATTCAAATCATTAGTGTTGTGTGATGAAATTTACATTAAGAAAATATTTCTTGGTTTCTTTTGTTTCTTTCAAAGGGTAACAATCAAGACCACTAGTTTCTATGAATTCAGGATGCACTATTGTTAAATTTGTCTTAGAGGAATCTTTTGTAATAGTGTTGATATTAAGTGAAGGCTTTCTTGTTGCTTTCGAGAGGCAATAACCAATACCACTAGTATTTTATTGTGTGTGAAGCTCTATAGGGACACACATACCTTATTATCTAGCACCACATACTTTTCCACTATATCCAAGTGATGAAATGCACAAGACAACTGAGAGGGGGGGGTGAATATGTTGTATAAAATTAATTTAACTTCTAACCTTAATCAATTCCACATTCAATTTAATTTGTTATTAAGTATAAACATGAAATGTTGATAATAGAAACAAAATACCAGAGACACCAGATTTACATGGAAAGCCCAATGAGGGAAAACCATAGTGAGGATTAAATCACAATATAATAGTGATGCAAAACTAGATATAAAGGCTCACTACCCATAAAGGACTCATTGTCTAGATACAAAGGCTCACTACCTACATATAGGACTCATTGTCCAAAAGGAGGATCACTACCTACAAACAAAGAAAGATAATAGAAAATCCACTACTACAGGTTTCATATATTTGTAGCTTTGATCAGAGAATCCTAGACACCATCAGCTCACTGCTTTCAGGAACCTATCACATTGAAGTATTGTTGCCTTGATTCACACTTTCACACACTTTTCTCTTCATATGTGTTACACACTCTAGTTCACTTCCAATTCACAACATCTTGACTTGAATTTATACCATCTTCAACCTTTAAAACTTTCTACAAGGTCGACTACACATTATTTATTTTACAAATTCAAATTAGGTTAGCGACTCAACATTCCCATGGTGGATAAGAATGAGAGAAGACTGAATACATAATTAATTAGGACCCAAACAATATCTTGGATCAATCACATGCTTCCTTAATCGATGCTTATTCTCCATGTAATATGTAGACACTAGGTCAACCAAACCTAATAAAAACACCAATGAACTTTGAAGTACACATATCCACAACAAGATGATGACATGTAAATCACACAATACACTTCACCAGACACTATAACACCTCTTAGAAACCTTCAGATACATCTGCAACAAATGTAAGAATATTTATACACATAAAAATATTCAACAGTCCAATCAGACCATGCAGACACATACAGTAGCTCTGGAATAGGTCTTCTAGAGCACCAAACCACAAGCACATTTGTTAGAACATAGATAAAATCAATATAAACCTTCTTCCAAATCTGCAAGTTCTGAGACAAACCACCAGGGGACTACAGAGTAGAGACATCTATCCTAGTCCATATAGAATTAGTTCTACCAAATTAGTTCACACACCGGTGAACAAAAATTCCACTCTCCCTTGACCCAAAAGCTATAACTCAGGATATATTATCCATTGAAGCCCATAAACAATAATACAAATCCACACAGGCATATGATCAATATAGAGGAAATGTAGAGCACAATACCAAAGCACATTTAGAACACACACACACACAAATCTATCTTCATTGTTTTATTAATTCTCTCAAAAGCACTTGATATTAGCACACCTGCAAAACCATAAAGATAGCTCCATGTACTCTCAACATCTCTATATTATCTCAACTATACATGTACCACCTATAATCACTCCAAACTATGTTGACATCAATGACAACATTAATGACAAAACCAACAAACACATTCATACTTGTAACAATCTCCCCCTTTTTCATTGATGGAAAAACATGATGTGAAAAACCATCGAAGACAACATACATAGTCTCCTACTTCTTCTTTCCTTTCTTTTTCAGATTAGACAACCTAGACAATGTTTCTGCACTCTCTTCTCCTTGCAAGATTTTCTCCCTTTAAGCTCTTTCACATGACTCTCTCTCCCCCTTTGACATCAATGGTCAAGGAAGGTTTTACATGAAACTTCTTCCATATAAATCTCTAATCACCCCCCCTTAGAAGTACACCCACATCTCATACTGTAACAATGATATTCTCTACTCCCCCTGAGGAGTAGAACTCAATCATCAGTCTAGACAAATGATCTATAGATCCATTGTACTAATGCAACTCCATGTGCACCTAGTTCAAAGAAGGAGGGGAAGTAACCCCTAACTTCTCCCTAAGATACTCAAAGTATCCTTCGAAAGAGCCTTAGTAAATATATATGCAATTTGATCCTTAGTAGACACATATTCAAGCCTGACTTTATTTTCCAACACCTTCTCCCTTAAGAAATGATATTTGATAGATATATTCTTTTGTCCTAGAATGAATTACCAAATTCTTTAAAATGTTTATTGAACTTGTATTATCACAAAAGATAGGGATAGGCTCATCCCACATCATACCTATATCCTTCAATTTTTGCTTCAACCAAAGTAAATGTGTACAATAGGATGTTGCAACAATATACTCAGCTTCTACAATGGACAAAGATACTGAATCATGTTTCTTTCTTAACTATGAAACCAATCTTCCTCCAAGAAAGAATTCACCACCACTTGCAATCTTTGAGTCATCTACACAAAAATACCAATATACATTAGTGTATGCATTCAAAGTGAAATCAGTATCCTTAGGATACCATATACCATAATCTAAAGTGCCCTTTAGATATCTGAATATCCTCTTCATAGTTGTAACATGTGTTTCCTTAGGTTCTGCTTCAAATCTGGCAACCAAACATACTGCATGTATGATATCCAGTCTAGTAGTAGTAAGATATAATAGTCCACTAATCATAGATCTATACATTCTTTGATCAACTTTAGGAAAATCATCATTCTTACTTAGTTTTCATCAAGTCACCATAGGGGTACAAATCGGTTTGGAATCATCCATTCCAAACTTCTTCAAAAATTCTTTAACATACTTAGATTGTGAAATGAATATTGCCTTATCAGTTTGATTCACTTGGAGTCCAAGAAATAAATTCAACTCACTAATCATATACATCTCAAACTCTTTTTGCATTTGATCTACAAATTTCTTGCACATACCCTCATTTCCTCCAAATGTAATATCATCAACATACACAACCACTATCAACATTTTGTTTCTTTCAACTTTGAAATAGATATTTTTATCTATGAAGCCTTTGTTGAACCCTTGTTGTGTCAAATATCTATCAAACATTGCATACCATGCTCTGGGAGCTTGTTTATGTCCATATAGTTCCTTTCTTAATTCACATACCATGCATGTTTTATCTAATAACTAAAATCTTTCTGGTTGTTCCATGTACACCTTTTCTTCCAATTCTTGATTCAAGAATGTAGACTTAAGATCCATCTAGTATGCCTTGAAATATTTGTGAGAAGAAAATTCCAAAAACATCTGCATGGCCTCCATTCTTGCCACTGGGGAAAAATTTCTCTTCAAATTCAATTCCTTCAACCTATGAATAACCTTTTCATACAATTCTTTCTTTATTTATTAATACTTCACCATCTTCATTCAGCTTACTCCTGAACACCCATTTTGGACCAATTACATTCTTGTTTACTAGTCTAGGAACCAGTTCTTATGTTTGATTCTTCTCTATCTATTTCAATTCTTATTTCATTTCTCTAACCCAATTCTCATCTTTACATGCTTCACTCACTATTTTAGGATCTATCTTAGAAAGTAAAAAAAAATTTACCTCAGTTGCTACACTTTACTTCTTGTCTTTACACCGTAACTTTTATCTCCAATTATTTTTTCTTCTAGATGATTCTTCTGTATATACATAGGAGTCTTAGGAGAAGGTTCTAAAGTATCTTCTTCTTCACTCTATTCTTCCTTATCCTCTTCTTTTACTTTTCCGCAAATAGGTTCATTTGGTTCAACTTCACTTATTTCAATTGGTATGTGCACATCTTCATTAACTTTCACTTATTTCACTTAAGGTTCTAAAGTATCTTCTTCTTCACTCTATTCTTCCTTATCCTCTTCTAGTACTTTTCCGCAAATAGGTTCATTTGGTTCAACTTCACTTATTTCAATTGGTATGTGCACATCTTCATTAACTATCTTCCTCGGTCTTTTATTGAAGCATCTATATGCTTTGTTGTTAGTTAAATATCCAAGGAAAATACCTTCATCACATATTGCATCAAACTTTCCAATATTCTCATCATCTATTTTAATGTACCATCTTCTTCTAAACACGTTGAAGTACTTAACAGTAGGAGTCTTACCAATCAATAGTTCATAAGGAGTCTTTTTGCTATTTCCTTTGATCTGAACTCTGTTAATAATATAAACAATGGTGTGAATTACTTATCTCCAATATATATCAAGAACATTTTCCTCTTTCATCATATTCCTTACAACCTCTTGAACAACTCGGTTCTTACGTTCCACAACTCCATTTTGCTGAGGAGTTCTAGGAGCAAAGAAATGTCTCTTTATACCATGATCTTCACAAAATTTATTAAACTCGCCAGAAGTGAATTCTCCAACTCTATCCGATAGTAAACATTTCCTTCTGAGGTTCACTTCATTCTCTACCCTTGCCTTAAACACTTTGAATATATCTAGAGCTTGAGCATTCTCCCTAAGAAAAGAAACCCATGTCATTCTAGAGTAATCATCAATCAAAAGAATAAAATAGTTGTCACCATTAAGGCTTCCTATTCTTGTGGGACCACAGAGGTCTGTATGATTTAATTCCATCAATCTGATAGATGAATGTTCCTTTCCCTTAGAATTGAATCTTGTTTGTTTTCCCAATTGACAACTTTTACAAACAACATTGGTCGGCTTTTTGATTCTAGGAAGATCCCTAACAACTTATCTTGAACTGATCCTAATTAGATTATCAAATTTTACATGTCCCATCCTCTGATGCCACAACCAACTTTCATTGACTTGTGAAACAAAGCACTGAAAACCACCACTCTTAAGTTGGTAGATGTTTCCATATGTTCTTCTTCCTATAGCCACAAGAGTTTTGAACCCTTTTTTGATGTCACAGGTGTTATCTTGAAACACAAGCTTGAATCATTTTCTACACATTTTTCCAACACTCAAAAGATTATGCCTTAAGCCCTTAACATAATAGACATCATCAATACTATGTTTTCCATCAAGACTAATTGTTCCTTTTCCAAAAATCTTAGAACCAAAATCATCTCCAAACATAAATAATCCTCCATCATACTTTTCAAGTTTAGTGAACTTACTTTTGTCTCCAATCATATGATTTGAATATCCATTGTCAATTACCCAATAGTCTTCATCTCATCTAGCATGAAAGGCCATAACTAGAGTACCTTCCATCTCATCCTTCTTTTTCTCTAGACCAAATTCCCTTGCACATCTTCCATGGTTAGTAGACATAAATTTATCCTCCAAGGCTAGAAACAAGCATTCATCTTTATCATCCTCAAAATCAGACTCATGATAAACAATTCTAGCATTTTCTCTAACATAATACCATTTCTTGAAATTTTTGTCCTTTTTGTCTTTATTATTATCTCAGTTCTTCTTGTGTACAACTCTATTTGGACATGTTGAAGCATAGTGGCCAATATTTCCTCAACTAAAAAATTTAAAAGGTAACATACCCTTGTACTTACCGGTACCTTCAATTTCCTTGTAAACTTTGCTTCCAACTCTTCTAAACCATCACTATCAAGATCATCTTGAATCTTAGTTGCTTTGAAGGCTATTTCTCTTTTCTCCTTTTCTCTTACAAACTTCCTCATCTCAAATGCAATCAAGGTTCCAAATATATTTTCTTTAGTAAATTTATTTGGATCATATATTTCTTCAATAGTAGAGACCTTGTCACTATAATTCTGTGATAGGGTCATCAAGATCTTCTCTATCACATCTTCATCTACAATAGTACCACCCTAATTTTTTACTTCATTTGCTAAAATTTCAACTCTCTAAAAGTATCTTGCAATGTCTTCACCTTCTTCCATTTTTAAGTTTTCATATCTATGCTTTGTTGTTAGCTTCTTTAATAATTTTACTCTACCATTCTCTAAATAGATATCTTTCAAATTTTCCCATACTTCATAAGCAATGCCTAAAGAATTAATTTTTTTTTGTTCAGTTTTAGATAAATCACTAAAGATAGCATACCTTGATTTTTCATTCTCCTCATAGGCAAAAATCTCATCTACAGAAGAAGGACCACTATTCAGTTCAACATATTTTATCGCAACAAATTTCCAAGTCTTGAAACCAAGAGAGATCAAGTAACCTCTCATCTTCACTTTCCAATCACTATAGTCAGCTCCATCAAATATAGGTATTTTCAACTTGTACGCCAACTGATCTACCTCAAGAATTTAAGCTATTCTCTAAGAAAATAGAGCTCTGATACCAATTGTTGAAATTCGCAAAACAAATGAGAGGGGGGGGGGTGAATCAGTTGTATCAAATTACTTTCATTTTTAACCTTAGTCAATTAAAAATTCACTTTAATCTATTATTAAGTATAAATATGAAATGTTGATAACAAAAAGAAAATACTAGAGACACCAGATTTACGTGGAAATCCCAATGAGGGAAAAAAACAGAGAGGATTAACTCACAATATAATAGTGATGCAAAACTAGATACAAAGGCTCACTGCCAGAGGGTTCACTACCTAGAAAAGAATCATTGTCTGGATACAAAGGGTCACTACCTACTGATAGGAATCATTTTCCAAAAGGAGGCTCACTGCCTATAGATAAAGAAAGATAATGGAAAATCCACCACTACATGTTTCACACATTCATAGCTTTGATCAGAGAATCGTAGACACCATTAGCTCATTGCTTTTAGGAATCTAACACATTGAAGTATTTCTACCTCGATTCACACTTTCACACACTCTTCTCTTCACATTTTTTACACACTCTTGTTCACTTCTAATTCACAACATATTGACTTGCATTTATACCATCTTCAACCTTAGAATCTTTCTCCAAGGTTGGCTACACATTCTTTTAAAAAAAAATTCAAATTAGGTCAGAGACTCAACATTCTTGCAATGGATAAGAATCAGATTAGACCAAATACATACTTAATTAGGACCCAAACAATATCTTTGACCAATCACATACTTCCTTAATTGATTCTTATTCTCCATGTACCGTGTAGACACCAAGTCGGCCAAACCTAATGAAAAAACTAATTAACTTTGAAGTGCATGCATCCACAACATGATGATGACTCATGGATCACACAAAAAACTTCACCAAGCACTGGAAAACCTCTTAGCAACCTTTAGATACATTCACAACAACTGTAAAAATATTTATACATAGAACACTCTTCGACAGTCCAACTGAACCGTGTAGACACACATAATAGCTCTAGAATAGGTCTTTCAGAGCACAAAACCATGAGCACATTTTTTAGCACATAGATAACATTAATATCAATCTTCTTCCAGATCCATAAGTTCTAAGACAAACCACTAGGGGACTGCAGAATAGATACATCTCTCCCATTCTACAAAAAAATAGTTCTACTAAACGGGTTCACACACTAATGAACACAACTTCCACTCTCCATCTACCCAGAAGCTATAACTTAGGATTTATTATCCATTGAAGCCCATAAAAAATAGTACAGATCCAAACAAAAATAGGATCAACACAGAATAAATACAAAGCACAATACCATAGCACATTAAGAACACACACACAACTCTATCTTCATTGTTTTATTAATTTTCTCAAAAGACCTTGATGTCAACACAACTACAACACCATAAATATAGCTGCATGTAATCTCAACATATCTAAAGTATCTCAACTATACATGTACCACCTACAATCACTCTGAACTATGTTGACATCAATGAGAACATTAATGAAAACACCACCAAACACATTCATACTTGCAACACTAAGTTGTTTCATAAGTTTATAACCTCTTCCATAAAGCTTTTTCATTTCTTTTGGATTCTAAAGTTTTTTTTATAGTCTATCTCGTAAAAGTTAGTTGTATAATGTACTTCTTCTTCTAAAGTGGTTGAAGTGGATGCTTTCGAAGGGTCTTCTAAATTTTGTGTTGAAAATACCACTTTCTCTTTCCCATTTTTAGAGTCTTTGTTTATGATCTTGTATTCTCCCATGAATGTTTGTTTGAAATCTAAGGAACCCCAATCATCTTCTAATAGCTTCGTGACTTCCACAATGTGTTTTTATTGGTATTTTTATTGCATGTGTTATACTTTTGTATTTGGTGTCAATGTTTTCAAAGGACTCTCTTTTTTTTCCCTCAATGTTTAAACAACTATTTGGTTCGAGTTCAGCTTTGAGTGTGTACACTTTGTTGTTGTAGACATACTTCATTATATGATGAAGATTAGAAGGCACACCATTCATTGTATGAATCCATGGTCTTCCTAAAAGGAGATTATATGAAAGATCATGAGGCATAACATGGATCGGTGTCTCTAATGTGGCCTTTCTAGTTGTAATAGGAAAATTGATCACACCAAGCGATTGTTTTCCTAAATTTTCAAATCCCTTAATAGATAAAGAGTTAGGTTGAGTTTCTGATTTATTGACGCCAAGCCTATCCAAAAGGGTCACACTACACACATTAAGGGATGATCCATTATCAACAAGGTTTCACTTTATCCTTATCCTTTTATATCGATATGTTATTATGAAAGATTCATTTTGTTTTTGCACTTCCAAAGGATGGAGCTCACTTTGGTGGAGAAGAGTGTCAAAATTAATTCCTTGAACTAGGGCTTCTATGTCATTTGATTGTGCATTAGAAGGGAAATCAATTTGTTGTAATGCACTCTAAATCATGTTATGATAGTAAGGGGAGGCTTGAATAAGGTCACACAATGATATCTTAGTATGAGTATTCTTTAGTTTTTTAACAAGATCATACTCTTTTCCACGAGAATCAGGACCCGATAAGATAGGGTTAGAAAAGATAGGATTAGGCAACGGGAGCGATGTTGAAGTTTTTTTTCTTGGTTGTAGGTTATTTATAGTGTTATATATATGATTAATGGTATTATGAATTGGTTGCTACGACACATTATTCTTAAGTGGGTAAAGGATAAGTACGGGTTTACTTTGAGTTTGAGGTTTGTGTGAAGGTGGGTAAAGGATGAGTTGAGGTTGAATAATATTAACATCCCTTAGTGAGGGAGATTCTAATGTTACTTCATAATCTTCATCTAAGGAAACTATATCACTATTGTCAATGTTATTATTTTCTTGTACCATGATATCTTCCTTAGGAGGAGAGTTTTTAGGAGAACTACAAACTAGATGTTCATGAAATTCAAGAATTGGTTCTTCTAGAATGGCTTCATCACAAGTGAGAGAATTATCAATGGTTGAATTGTCTTATTTATCAATGATGGCATTCTCTTGTTCAATATTTTTTTACATAAGATTCTCATGACTCTCATTGGTTGTATTTTCTAACATCAAAGCATCTTCCTCATAACTGGGAGAGATACTAGAAGAAGAAAAAATGTAATTGTCATGATTGTCCATAATTACATTCCTTTGTCATATAATTTCTTCCAAAATAGGGTAGTTAGGGGAAGGAACATAAAGAGGTTTGTTTTATACCTTAAAGATTTGATTATTTAGTACCAACATATCCTCATAATTTAAAACATTATCACAAGAGGGGAATATATTGGGAGGTAAACTTAGACTATTTAAATTTTCAATGATCTCTTATTGTGTTATGTGATAATCATGATTACCTATGGTTGTGTCCTCTTTCTCATCAATGTCTTGTCCACTAAGAGAGGTAAGAGGAGAGAAACAAATAGGACTCTCAAAAATCTAGTTGATTATTACTTCCAACACCAAAATATCTTCTCCACAAATAGGAGAGATATTAGGAGAAGATCAAATATGATCATTAGGATTGTCCAAGGTTTTATTCTCTTTCACTAAAACACTCTCATAAGAAGGAGATATTAAATTTTTCTTAGAATTCCTAAAAATTTAAGGTACTAGCATTGTTTGAACAAAAATGAAAATAAATTCTAACCATTTTATGCAATGCTTCAAGAATGTAAACAATAAATATCCAAAGATGAAAAGTAATTTTATCCAACATATGCAAAACTTTGAGAATGCAAACAATGTATATCCAAAAATGAAAAGCACTTTTATCAAACATATGTAAGGTTTTATGAGTGTAAACATTGTATATGCAAAAGTGAAAAGTAATTTTATCCATATGATGAAAATTTTCAAAAATTTGAACATTTTCAAATCTGATGATTTCTTCTACTGAAATGATTTCAAAAATTACTACCCTAAATTGATGTTTTTGACCTAGATGCACAAAACATAAGTTACCAAAATTTTCTAGATTGATACTACATGTTACCAACAAGCTTAGGAAGAACAAAAATGAAGTTTTTAATGCTGTAAAAGGTAGTTTAAATTTTCGATTGGGACTAAATTGTGGAGGGGTGTATGAGTCCCAGTTAGGGTTTTTTCACAATTTTTTAGGAAATTTTAAGTGTTTTCTATGCTTTTTGGTTTGGATAATTTCTACAAATGTATATTTTAGATGATTTTCAATGATGCAAGCTGCAAAATTCAACCTATATGAAATTTCACTAAAGCAATATTTTGAAACCCTAGATGCAAATTAACTATTGCAAACCCTAATGAAAAGTTAATGAAAATAAGATCTAGGATGATGATGCACTCCAAATCAAAAAATGAAATGTTCTAAATGCGGGTTCACCAAAATTTAAGATAGAAAATTGTTTTCACTAGGGTTTAGGACATAGGACAACAATCTTCTATGCTCCACATTCAAGGATTCCCTAGAGATCACACCCCAAGAGTGGAATAAAGGAAAAAGATTTTTTAGAAGGGTTTCCTAGGGTCTGAATGCAAAGTAATAAGGGGTTAACCACCAAGCTAGGGTTTTTAAATAAAAAATCAACTCAAATCAAAATTCTTAAACATAATATGATGTAATCTTTCACTAAATGACTTAAAAATGCATGTAAATGAGAACATAAAGTTGCAAAATGAAATGTGTGTACCTAGAAAACTGAAGATGACTAGATGATGGCCTAAAATACTAAAAATACTAATTTTAAAGCTTGCTGGGAATAATACACCAATCTAGGAGATTTAGTCCTAGATCTGGATTTTTGTGTAGGAACTGAAATCTAGCAAATGGTATCTAAAACTACAAAGACCTAAAAAATGAACTACACTGGGACTCATATGTCAGTATCAATCCAGTTAGGGTTTTCTCAAACTTCAAGGTCTGAATATGGTCTTCAATGCCTGCTCTTTTCTTTCTAATTGATTTTTGGATCTGAAACCCTAATTGGCAATTTGTAGAAATCCTCCAAGTATCTCCAATGTAAGGTGACAACTTTGACAATTTTGAACACTTTTACAACTTTCTCCAAACTTTTTCTTCAATGTGTCTTCAACCTAGACATACAAATCACATACTAAAGAGGGGGAAAAATGTTGTTTTGTTAGTGGAGAGGGGTTTTCCTTAGTCAAACCCCATTTTGGTAATCAAACCTTGAAATAAAATGAAATAGGAATGGAGAATGATGAATGAAAAAAATATGATGTTGCAACTCACCAAACCCTAGCAATAAAGTGTTGCAAACATGTATGAAGTGGATCCAATGGATGTAGATCTTGAATCTTGGTTGAATAGGATAGATCTTGATTCAAATGCTATCTTGAATCATGAAACCCTACATCATAATTGTTATATCCAAAACAAAAATGATGCATGAAAACTTTGACATGATGCTTGAATAACGCTCTTAAACACTTGATAATATGCCTTTGAATTATATTGAATGCTCTTGTAAACACTTGAATGCTCTTGTGAACTAAAACCTACTATAAGAATGCTCATTCAACTTGCTAGGTGTAAAAATGAGTGAAAGAAACTTATATTTATACTTAATTATGCAAAAATTCCCAAAATTACAACACTACAAGCCAAAATCAGATCTAGGAGTATAAAATCTTGCTAAGAATTTAAATTAATTTTTATTTTTAGCCATGCAAGAATCATACGCCCAAGGTGGCATATGAGTCCTAGACCACCAAATCTAGGTCACACGACCTCAAGACACCTAAATTATGATTGGATGTTGGTTTGTGTCAAGATCATCCTTGAAAAAATGCATTAAATGAGGCTTGTGGATGAAAATAAGGCCAATTAAAGCATAAAGAAGCCCAATTATTAATGAAAAACCTAGAAAAGTGTGAAAGTGTGTTACAATACTTTACAACACCCTAAATAAGGTACAATTAATCTCATTTAGCTCACAAGGGCCTAAGACTTAATGTGAAGATGTTTGACATATTACAACACTAAATCAAGGCCATGTTAGGGAGTAATTTTTCCATCATAACATATTGGATGAATTTTAAAGTCACTATCATGATGATCTATCTCTTTACAAAATTCTAGTCACCCTTCATAGACATCATTATGATCTATATTTCCTTCATTATGTATCATGATCACACTTCAGTCACTATCATCATGATCTATCTTTCCTTATTAAGCATCAAACTTGGTCATCAATGTGATACAGTTTCAATAGGGACTTGGCATTAAGTTTTCAACTTGAAACATGTCAATGCTCACTTCCAAGTATTTAACTTCCTTGAAAATGTAGGGTTTCTTTTTGACTGCCTCCTTATGAACCACACTTATACATAATGATAGTATCTTATTGCTCTACATACATAAAGGCCATTCACATTAATATTTGATAGTGCTGCTACAAACAATCTACTACCTCCTACCCATAGAATGCCATCATTATCTCATACTACTACTAGTTATGTATCAAGAATACTTAAAAGCATTCATAATGCTATCACTTCAGATCTACTATCCATTTTGTAAGATACCTCTCATGAAAATCATGTATTTCAAAACATGAAATTATCTTCTCATATCATTACACAAATAAAATAGTGATACCAATTAGTGTACCTATATCAATGGGTTGCCCCTTCAAAAACTGTTGCACCTTCAATGCCTAGGGTTTCAAATCCTTACCAATTAGAAATATCTTAACAAAAAGGATTTATCTTTATGAAATATAAGTCTCAACAATCTACACATATTGTTTTATCATAACTTCAAATGAGACGAGGTCTTAAAGGAAGCTTCAACATGAATCAAGCACTTTCAAATAAAGGTATGAAACCCTAGCCCAAGATTAGAAGGAAGAATCTTTGAAACAAATAAAATCACCTTCAAAGTGAAATTTTGAGTTAATAGGTCAATGGAAAGGACTTCCAAATGAATTTTTCCAAGACACTTCATTTGAAGCAAGGAGATTTCCAACCTTTCCAAGGATTTACACGTGTGGTAATAAATAGATTTTTAGTAATTTTTAGCTTATTTAGGTGAGGCATAGGATTGGTCACACAATTTCAGCATGTAACTAATGTTAATTTTCCAATCTAAATTCACAATGGTTTACTCAAATAGTCATATGGTATTCCTGTGTGGTAGTTTTCAACAACTATTAATAAAAAATAAAAAATAAAAGTTACAATTTTGATGTCAAGGGTTTTGAGATTGAAGTTGTGTAAGTCATTATTAATGTTACCATGACACTTAGAAATTTCTTATTTGATCCTATGGGATAATTTTGAGATTCTCTACAATAACCTCTCTCATTTTCCACTATTTCGGAGGTGTTTTCCTGTGGTGGTGAGTTTCACTTGAGGAAAAAGTTGTCAAATGCAAGAAATGTAAAGTTGCAAAGTGGTGCAACTATTATTTTGCAACACATGTGACCAAATAGACTATTCCAATACATACAAATGGGTATTTTTACTCTAGGAATGGTTGTCTTTTGTACCCACACATGCTGAGTCACTCTGAGCTACGTTCAACTAACTGAATCCCTTAAGAGTCCAAAGTGCAAAATGGTTGCAATCTTTCAGGAGTTGTTACTCGGATATTGTGATACTTAGAAAATTATTTTCTAAGCCTATGGGATCATGTTAGGCCCCTATACAATAACCTCTCTTGGTATTTTCTATCTCGGAGGCATTTTCTTGTGGTGGCAACTTTTTGCTTAAGGGAAAAGTTGTCAAATGCAAGTATTATAAAGTTGTAAAGTGGTGCAGCTTTCATTTTGCAACTCATGTGACCAAACAAACTATATCAAAATGTCCATATGGGTAAAATTATGCTATGGATGGTTCTCTTTTGCACCGAAACATACCGAATCACTCTGAGCTGCGTTCAACTGACTAAATCCCTTAAGAGTCCAAAGTGCAAAATAGATGCAATCTTTGATAGGTTGTTACTCGAATAACATAACTCTTAGAAAATTTGCGCTTGAGCCTATGAGATCGTATTGGTACCATCTACAATAACCTCTCTTATTTTTTTCTCTTTGAAATAAATTTTCCCATGGTAGAGACTTTTCGCTTGAGGAATAAGCTGTCAAATGCAAGCAATGTGAAGTTGTAAAGTGGTGCAACTTTTGTTCTACAACTTGTGTGACCAAATGGACTGTTCCAAAAAATTTGGATGGGTATTTTTATGCTATTCATGGTTCGCTTTCACATCCAAACATGTTGAATCGCTCTAAACTAAGTTCAATCGACTTAATCCCTTAAGATTCCAAAGTGAAAAATGGCTGCAATATTTGATGAGTTGTTACTCAGATACTATAATGCTTAGAAAATTCTTGTTGGAGCCTATGGGATTGCATTAGGTCCATCTACAATAACCTATCCCATTTTTTGATATCTCGAAGGCGTTTTACTGTAGTGACAACTTTTTGCTTGAG
The DNA here is from genome assembly GCA_007115665.2 of Sequoiadendron giganteum. Classification (NCBI taxonomy): domain Eukaryota; kingdom Viridiplantae; phylum Streptophyta; class Pinopsida; order Cupressales; family Cupressaceae; genus Sequoiadendron; species Sequoiadendron giganteum. The sequence goes on from CM021100.1 coordinate 750,348,216, forward strand.
GAAAAAGTTGTCAAATGCAAGTAGTGTAAAGTTGCAAAGTGGTGCAACTTTCATTTTGCAACTCATGTGACCAAATAGACTATTCCAATGTATACATATGGGTACATTTACACTATGCATACTCCTTTTTCACACCCAAACACACCGAATCACTTCGAGCTACGTTCAACTCCATAAATCCCTTAAGAGTCAAAAGTGCAAAATGGCTACAATCTTTGACAAGTTGTAACTCGGATATCGTGATGCTTAGAAACTTCTCATCTAAGCCTATGGGATAATTTTTGGCCCCTCTACAATAACCTCTCTTTATTTTAACTATCTTAGAGGTGTTTTCCTGTGGTGGTGACTTATCTCTTGACGAATTTTTTGTCAAATGTAAGTAGTGTAAAGTTGTCAAGTGCTGCAACTTTCATTATGCAACTCATGTGACCAAAAAAACTATTCTAATACATCTGGATGGGTATTTTTATGCTAGGAATGTTCCTCTTTCACACCCAAACACGTCATATCACTCTGAGATAAGTTCAACCGATTGAATCCCTTACGAGTCTAAAGTACAAAATGGCTGCAATCTTTGACGGATTGTTACTCAGATACCATGATTCTTAGAATATTATTGACTTATCCTAAGGGATTGTGTTGGGCCCCTCTAAAATAACCTCTCTTATTTTTTCTATCTAGAAGGTATTGTTCTGTGGTAGCCACATTTATCTTGAGTAAAAAGTTGCCAAATGCAAGTAGTGTAAAGTTGTAAAGTGGTGCAACTTTTGTTCTACAACTCATGTGACCAAATTGAATATTCCAACACATCTGAATAGGTATGTTTTATCTAGGAATTATCCTTTTTAAGACCCAAACACACCGAATCACTCTGAGCTATGTTCAACCGGTTGAATCCCTTAAGAGTCTAAAGTGCAAAATGACTGCAATATTTGACGGGATGTTACTTAGATACCATGATGTTTATTACTTTCTCCTCTAATCCTATGGGATCACGTTAGGCCCCTCTATAATAACCTCTCTCAGTTTTCACTATATTAGAGTTTTTTTCTATAGTGACGACTTTTTTCTTGAGGAAAACGTTGTCAAATGCAAACAGTGTAAAGTTGCAAAGTGGTGCATCTTTTTTTCTGCAACTCATGTGACCAAACAAACTACTCTAATACATCTAGATGGGTATTTTTATGCTAGGCATGGTCCTGTTTCATGCCCAAACATGCTAAATCACTCTGAGCTACGTTCAACCAGTTGAATCCCTTAAGACTCTAAAGTGTAAAATGGATGCAATCTTTGATGGGTTGTTACTCAGATACCATGATAGGTAGAAACTTCATGTTTGAGCCTATAGGATCACATTGGGCCCCTCTAAAATAACCTTTCTTAGTTTTTTCTATCTCAGAGGTATTTTCCTATGGTGACAACTTTTTGCTTAAGGAAACAAGTTGTCAAATGCAAGCAGTGTAAAGTTGCGAAGTGGTGCAACTTTCATACTAAACCTTGTATGACCAAATAGACTATTCCAATGTGTCTAGTAGGGTAAATTTATGATAGAAATGTTCCTCTTTCACACCCAAATAAATCAATTTTTTTCAAGCTATTTTCAATTAGATGAATCCCTTAAGAGTCCAAAGTGCAAAATGACTCCAATCTTTGAAAGATTGTTACTCGTATATTGTGATTCTTAGAAACTTCTCATTTTAGCGAATGTGATTGTGTTCGACCCCTCTACAATAACCCCTCTCATTTTTTTCTATCTCGAAGGCATTTTCTCATTGTGGTGACTTTTTCCTTGAGGAAAAAGTTGTCAAATGCAAGTAGTCTAAAGTTACAAAGTGGTGCAACGTTTTTTATGCAACTCATGTGACCAAATGGATTGTTCCAACACATATGGATGGGTACTTATACACTAGGAATGGTCCTCTTTTTCACCCAAACATGCCAAATTTCTTTGAGCTACGTTCAACGGACAGAATCCCTTAAGAGTCCAAAGCGCAAAATGACTGCAATCTTTGATAGGATATTAATCAAATACAATGATTCTTATAAAATTATTGTATAATATTGTGGGATTAAATTGGGACCCTCTACAATAACCTCTCTTATTTTTCTCTATCTTAGAGGTATTTTCTCGTGGGGCAAATTTTCACTTGAGGAAAAAGCTATCAAATGCAAATAGTGTAAAGTTGCAAAGTGGTGCAACTTTCGTTTTGTAAGTCATGTGACTAAATAGACTATTCCAAAATGTCTATATGGGTACATTTACACTAGGAATGGTCCTCTTTCACACCCAAATATGTTGAATCGCTTTGATCTATGTTCAATCGGTTGAATCCCTCTAGAGTCCAAAGTAAAAATGGTTGCAACCTTTGACGGGCTATTACTCAGATACCATGACACTTATAAAATTATCATCTAAGCCTATGAGATTATGTTGGGCCCCTCTACAATAAAATATCTCATTTTTTCTATCTTGGAGGCATTTTCTCATGGTGGTGACTTTTTTCTTGATGAAAAAGTTGTCAAATGTAAGCAGTGTAAAGTTGCAAAGTGGTGTAACTTTTTATTTTCTAACTTGTGTGACCAAAAAAACTATTCCAATGTGTATGGATGGGTATTTTTACATTAGGCATGGTCCACTTTCACATCCAAACATGATGAATCTCTTTCAGTTACATTCAAGAGACTGAATCCCTTAAGAGTCTAAAGTACAAAATAGCTGCAATATTTGACGGACTGTTACTCGGATACCGTGGCGCTTAGAAAATTATCATCCAAGCCTCTAGGATCATATTGGGCCCCTCTACAATAAAATATCTTGGTTTTGGAAATCTCAGAGGTGCCTTGTCATGGTGGTCACTTTTTTTGTGAGAAAAAAGTTGTCAAATGTAAGTAGTGTAAAGTTGCAAAGTGGTGCAACTTTTGTTCTACAATTCATGTGACTAAATGGAATTTTAATGCTAGGAATGACCCTCTTTTTCACCTAAACATGTTGAATCTTTGTGAGCTACGTTCAACCAATTGAATCCCTTAAGAGTCGAAAGTGAAAAATGGATGCAATGTTTGATGGGTTGTTACTCAGATATAGTGAAAATTAGAAACTTCTTGTTTGAGCCTATGGGATTGTGTTGGGAACCTCTATAAAAAAAATTCTCTATTTTTTCTATCTCAGAAGCATTTTCCCATGGTGGTGAATTATCTCTAAGAGAAAAGGTTGTCAAGTGCAAGTAGTGTAAAGTTGCAAAGTGGTACAACTTTTTTTCTACAACTCTTGTGACTAAACAGATTATTCCAACACATTTGGATGAGTACCTTTATGCTAAACATAGTCCTATTTCATACCCAAACACGCTGAATCACTTCGAGCTAGGTTCAACCAACTAAATCCCTTAATAGTCCAAAGTGCAAAATGGCTGAAATATTTCATGGGTTTTTACTTAGATACTGTGATGCGTAGAAGCTTCTTGTATGATCCTATGGGATCATGTTGGGCCCCTCTATAACAACCTCTCTCATTTTTTTCTATATTGAAGGAATTTTCCCATGGGGAAAAAGTTGTCAAATGCAAGTAGTGTAATGTTGCAAAGTGGTGCAACTTTTTTTCTGCAACTTGTGTGACCAAAAAAAATGTTCCAATGCATCTAGATGGGTATTTTTATGCTAGGCATGGTCCTATTTTTCATAAAAACACACTGAATCACTTCAAACTAAATTCATTTGGTTGAATCTCTTAAGAGTGCAAACTGCAAAATGACTAGAATCTTTGAAGAGCTATTACTCAGATACCATGATGCTTAAAGAATTTCATCTAAGCCTATGGGATTGCATTGTACCTACCCCTCTACAATAACCTCTCTCAATTTTCTCTATCTCGGAAGGATTTTCCCTTGGTGACAACTTTTTTCTTGAAGAAAAAGTTATCAAATGTGAGCAATGTAAAGATGCAAAGTGGTGCAACTTTCATTATGCAACTGGTGTGGCCAAACGAACTATTCCAACATGTCTGAATGGGTAAGTTTATGATATGAATGGTCCTCTTTCACACCAAAACATATTGAATCTCTTTGAGATACATTCAACCATCTCAATCCCTCAAGAATCCAGACTACAATTGTTGTCACCAAATAGTGCACCCTTGTTGAGTTGCAAAACTCAGCGTACTAGTGAAACATTAGATCTAGAAATTCAATATTTGTGATGTATGATTCTTCATGCTCTATAGCTATAAAAAATGATGTGGTGGCAATTATAGGACCATGTTTCCCAATGATTTTTCATGTTATTTCATGCATAGAAAATGGAAGGATATTTTTTAACTTATTTAAATGATGAATATGGGAGAAATGTGATAAATACACATGGGTGATGCATCTATAAATCAAGCTTATATTGTTGTTCATACACATATAATATCTTCATAATATAATTAAAACTAACTTGTGCATTGATTTCATTTAATGAGAAGTCAAGTGTTGTGATATTAGTATATGCAAATAATTTTTTTTGGTTGGATCAACAACTATCATGTGTTTTAATGTGTTCATACAAGTTCATAGAGGTAGAATATATGCTCGTGGGGTTTGAAACATCCACTTGTTCTATAGATACAAATGCAATAATTTTCAAGCTTTAAAATTAGAACCATTAGTTGTTGGATGTCAGTCTTAGCCATGAATTAAAAGAAATACATTTTTCTATGATATTTTTCATAGGAAGGAGCTCTTGTAGTTCATTTGAAACCTTTTGGTGTTAAAATCCTTTCCACTAGATAATAATAAAACTCAAGAAGCATGAAGCATAAGAACAAATACATGAAGTATACATATTAATCATGAAGAATACACATGAACACATGAATTATACCTTGGAAGCATGAAGCATACATGTGAATACACATAATATATGTGAAGTATACATGTGAATAAGTGAGGCATACATGTGAATAAATAAAGCACAAGTAATGGAATCATTGCAAAGGATAAAAACCACTAGGAATGGAGATTATTTACACAATACACATTAGATGGATCTTATTGAGAAATCAATGGTAATTATTTAAGCATTAGATGTAAACAAAACCATGACTACAACATTCAAGCATACAATTTATACAATACACATGATAACATCATTCAAGAATAGTAGTAGTAAAATAATATTTTCTTTAGTCAAAAATTTGTAAAGCTATATAATGATATATGTTGATAAAAGTATATACAATATATCAAAAAGATCCATACAGGCTTACTATAAAAGAGCCATATGGACATAAAATGTCACATATATATCGATAGTACAAAGCATAATTGGTGCAGGAGCACTTGTTTGATTTCTTGACTCCATGAGGCCATTTGTAAATAGTTGATCTATTTTGTGTATTGGGTCTTATAATAAGGTGTATAAAACCATTTTATACGTGTTTGAGTCTTAGGAAGTAATATTTGAAGTCATTTGTCAAATAATTTTTAAAGTTGTTACATATTGTAAAAATTGTAAAAGTTGCTCAAGAAAGTTGTCAAGCAACTTGTCAAAAGTGTCATTAAGGTGTTTTGTCAACAAACTAACTAAACGGTGGCTGAAAATAGTTTTTTTTGGTTGTAAATGTATAATTACACCCTCCAAAACTCGAATTGGGGAGGTTGGAGACATTATTTGTGAAGTTTGATGAATGGCAACCTCAAGTTTGTGTGCATTTTCTGATTTTACATTGTTTTCAGGTTGTAGTTGTGGTTTGTACGGCCTGTTATGCACTCAAATAATGGAATATTATATATGGATGGAAAGATCTCTATTTCTAGTTTCCAATTATTTTTTTCTCATTCAATTTTATTGAGTTTTGTGGGAGATATGATTATTTTGGTGAAACTGCCTATTTTAACAATATTGTGCAGAATTTACAGTCTGAAAGAATGTGATGGCACGGATTTTAAAGTATATATTTTGGATCTGAAACCAAGTTTATATTGTTCCTATATTAATCTACTTTCATTTTCTTCAAGTCTCATCAAATTTCATTAATATTTGAATAAGTTATGATCATTTTAGTGAGGGTAGGTTTGAACCCTGTCTAGGGTTTGCAGTTTTGGGAAAAATGTAATAACTTCTTTTGGGCTACCATGGTTATGTTTCCAATGTGAAATAGAATGAATAATAGAATTTTTTATACAAAGATTGATTTGGATTAATTTTGAAGGATTGTGAGATATGTTGTTGAATCCTCCTAACTCTGCATCAATAATCTACCTCACACCCCCTACCCTGGCGAATTGTAGGGAAATGAAAAATATCTCATTCTGTCTTCAACAATTGGTTGGATGGAGTGCCTATTGGTTCTCTTGTCTTTCAAACATTCTCACTAGTCGTCATCTCTTCACTCCTCTAGTGCTACAATTGATAAAATAAAAAAGTATAGATATTAATACATTGAATTGTGGAATGACATATAACAAAATATAATCACTTACTGCATACAAATAGTCATCATGCATAATTAAAACATTACCATGCCCATGATCTGTAGTGAAAACCAATAGTAGAAACCATCAAGATAGAGATTAAACTACATACAAGTATCATGATTTTTTAATAATAGACCATAAAAGAGCAAATATGATGTCAAATCAACTAATCTATTGAATACCTCTCTCAAAGGATCAAAATTGGCTATTGTTGTAGCAACTCCATGCTCCATCATTCCACCAACATTGGTAGGGTTGTCTAATGTTAACATTTGAAAATAAAACAACATATTTGATAGTCATATAAACAAGTTTAGGTAGAATGAATATTAAGTTAGTATAATAATAGATAGTGGCAATGTTACAAATGCAAGAAATGGAGATAAATTTAGTTTGAATTCAAATGATTCTTGTCAATTGGTTTTATGAGAAACCAAGTGGTATATTTCTCTTTTAAGCATAGTAGTCATTGATACAAGCATGCCAATCTCTCATAAAGGCTATTCAATTTATAAAGGGGCATATTAGTAACCACCAAGCATAAATGGGAAAGGATAATATTCAAGTCTTAACATATCCCATAAAGTATAACAGTCCTAAGAATGTCACACAAGGTCAAAATGTAATTTCATGATAAATGACAATGAAAACAAAAGAGGACAGTGTTAAAAGGTAGCATTTTGAAAAGCCCTAGCACAATCATTTCATGAAGGACAAAGGGAAATTTTAGACCTTCAATAATAGTCCTTTATGCCACAAAAGATAACAACAACATGTGCATAGAGGGAAGAAATCATAGTCTTCATACCTAGATGAAAAGAGAAGAAAAATAATTTCCATAAGAGCAGAAAATTAAGATTAAAAGAGTAGCAATATGATTTTCATAAATGAGAAGAAATTAAAAATTTAAAAGTGTGGAAAATTCATAGATAAAAATATAAAAAATTCATGCATCATGAGAGAAAAAAATTCATAGACAAAAGGGAAAAAGATCACAAATCATGAGGGTAGCATATATGCACTAATAGATAGTCCAACATATCATTAAAGAGAAGAAATTTCATTATGAAGAGGACAAACAGTTACAATACCCCAAAAATCAAGAGGACAACCTTTAATCCACCATGAAAGGACAAGGTTCATGTGTCAAAAGGATTAATTTTTAAATAAATGGTGAGAAATTTCAAGTGTTGATAGGAGATGCAAGGGATGCAAACAAGAAGAACACAATATTCACGAGTCACCATAAAATGGCCATTCGTAGTACACCATAAAAGGAATATTGAAGGCTTTATACTACATGATTTGAGGAAACATTATTTACCTAGGAGAAAGGGAAAAATAATTTTCAGTCAAGTCACCAAGAGATGAAGCCTCTTCAAGACAAAAGAAAAATCACTAAAGACAATCACCTTTTTTCAAAATGCAATAGACTAAAAGGGAATTGAAAGTCCAAGATGTTTGATTACATATAAGGCACACTACCAAAAATTTTGTAGGATGCTAGTCAAGAATGATGATACTGATAACAAAAATCAATACAAGATAAACGTCAATAATAGTTGAAAGAACTTGTTAACAAAACTTTGGGAAGTGATGGCAGTCTATGCATCAATACAATCCCTATTGGTGGTAGTGACCTTGCATGGAAGAGTAAATGATTGGCCTCAGTTGAGACTATAGTATAGTGCTTATAGAGCACATAATGGTGAAATTACTATGTCCACTAAGATAGTCCAAACTCTTGCAAATGAAAAATTTCAATGCTTATTGAGATTCAAATTGCATATGCTCTAACAAGTCCTTGTTTTGGAATAAGATTATAGAAATAATAAGAGCAAGAATACTTGCTTGGAGAGAAAGATGGATAACTTTATCTGGTAGCATTTTTTTGGTTAAATTTGTTCTTGCATCTATTCCAAATTATTCTTTGGATGTGTTGCAAGCCCCAAAGGGTGTTATTCATCAAATTGAGAAACTCATAAAGGAATTTTTGTGGAAAGGAAACTTAGATGACAAGAAGAAGCTTTCTCTAGTTTCCTTGGAGAATATGTGGTATGACAAATCAAGTGGGGGAGTGGGATTTCATAATTTATCTACAAGAAATATGGCCTTAGGGGCCAAAATTGCTTGGAGGATGTATGCTAGGCTAGATCTTAAATGGTGTAAACTGATGTAGAGAAAATATTTAGATAGTTATGATTCATCTAGGATTGTTGGCAACACAAGGGCAGGCAACTGAGAGGGGGGGGGATGAATCCATTGTCACAAAATTTCAAACTTATTAAATCTATTAACCCCTATTCTTATATTTGATTAATAACCATGAAAGCATAAATCAACAACACATCAGAAACACACATAACACCAAGATTTTTACGTGGAAACCCTATTAGGGGAAAATCCACGGTGGAGGTCAGTCCACAAGTTTATACCCTATTAAAAGTATAAGAAGAATCAATGGGGAATGCACATGCATTCAGGAACACTTCCTAGAGCTCATTGCTCAAATACAAAGTAATATTCATTGTTTTACAGAAACATTCAAAATACAACCATCCAGATTTTGAATTGAGAAAGTAGCATATGCTAATGCCTGATTACAGTTTCGATTAAGCACATGAACACTTCTTTCCTCTTCTTCACACTCCTCTCCACCTTCAAAAGACTTAGAACATTATTTGTGCACACACACTTAGTCTCTCACATTCAAATGAAGAAACAATCACTTATATATATCTGCAACAAGGAATTACATTGCTTCATGTCGGCTTCAACAAAATAATAAGATGAATAGAAACTGTCAGCCCAAAACAATAAAGATTATTAATGCGAATCAACCAAGGTCAGCCACAACATAGTGAATACCCAAAATAATATCCTCGAACAAAAAAAACCTTCAAAAATTTATTCCTCAAAGATCCATAACATGATACAATCACCTTGTTGGCCATGAACATGAAAAACATGAATGCGCAAGAGAAAATCACTGATCACGAGCACAACGATCAATGCAGACATGCAACACAGATAGAGAGTGATCTAGAAACATCCACAAATACCACAGGAGCATTCACAATAACTCAGATTACCACAATCACATTATCATCTTCCAAGAACACCAACTACAATAATAGAATAACTATCGGAACACACAAACCCATAACTTGCTCAAATCTTCATGCAAACCTCTAAAACTTTTGGTGGATAAACTAGATAGACCTAAAAAAAAACCCTTTAATCCAAAACTTCTCACCATCAACATATTAAACTTGCCATCATATTGATCTTCACTGCTTGACAAACAACCTACAACATATTCTATTACAATTTTCTCAATATCCTCGACATATACAGTCTTAAAGACATTAATGCTAATAGTGTTGACATAAATGAAAACCACATATCAAAAGAAAAAAAAACACAACATCCAACAATCTCCCCCTTTGGCATTGATGGAAAAACATGATGTGAAAAACACCATCAATGCAATTGACTTCAACACTTACTCCCCCTTAGTTTCTAACTCTTTTCTCATGAATTCTTCTCCTCAAATAATTCCCAGTTTTCACATTTCTCTTCTACCCATTTGAAATCAATAAAATGGGTACAAAAAATCTTTGAACCACATCTCTAAATCATTTGACTACTCCCCCTGAGTATCAACCACCACAACATCAATCTGAATCAAGATATGACTGTGAAATGCATAGACTGATGCAAGACAATGAAACTTAGTTCTGATTAGGAGGGGTAATCATATCTAACTTCCCTCTGAGATACTCAAAAGTATCCTTAGGAAATGACTTGGTAAATATGTCTACAATTTGTTCCTTAGTACTAACATATTCCAATCTAACTTCCTTTTCACTCACCTTCTCTCTCAAAAAGTGAAACTTGATAGATATATGCTTGGTCTTTGAATGCAACACCAGATTATTAGAAATGTTTATTGCACTTGAATTATCATAGAATATATCAATAGTCTAATCATGCATAACTCTAATATCTTTCAGCATCTACTTCATCCACAATACTTGAGTACAACTATTAGCAACAACAATGTATTATGCCTTTGTAGTAGAAAAAGAAATGGCATTCTTCTTTTTACTTAACCATGAAATCAACTTCTTTCCCAAGAAAAATGTGCCACCACTAGTACTTTTCCTATCATTCACATCTCCTACCCAATCAACATTAGTAAAGGAAATTAAAGTAATATCATCATCTTTAGGATACCACAGGCCAAAATCAATTGTTCCCTTCAAGTATCTAAAAATTCTCTTCATAGCAATCACATGAGATTCCTTAGGATCAGCTTAAAATCTTGCAACAATACATACAACATTCATGATATCAAGACTAGTTTGAGTTAAATAAAGCAATCCACCAATCATTGATCTATATCTAGTCTTATTTTCCTTCGAAGAATCATCATCCATTATCAACTTACATCTGGTCACCATGGGTGTATCGACTAGCTTTGAATCTTCCATACCAAAATTCTTTAGCAATTCTTTCACATACTTGGACTAAAATATAAAGGTCCCTTTATATGATTGAGTAATTTTCAATCCAAAAAAGAATTTCATCTCTCCAATCATTGACATCTCAAACTCATTTTGCATCTCATCAAAAAACTTCATGCACAAACCATCATCTCCTCCAAAAATGATATCATCAACAAAGAATTCCACAATCAAATATTTATCATCATCAATCTTGAAATACAGATTACTATCAGCAGTAACTTTGTTAAATCCAAGCTTCAACATATACTTGTCCAATCTGGCATACCAAGCTCTAGGGGATTTCTTGAGTCCATACAATTCTTTCTTCAACTGACAAACCATATCTTCATGATCAATCAATTGAAATCCATCAAGTTGCTCAACATACAACTCTTCTTCCAATTTTCCATTTAGAAATGCTAACTTGACATCCATTTGATAAAAAATGTATTTTTTGTAAGAAGCATAAGAAAGAAACAGTCTCATAGCTCCAATCCTATAAATATGGGAAACAATTTCTTCAAAGTCAATTCCTTCCATCTGAGAATATCCTTTACAGACCAGTCTTGCTTTGTTTCTGATAACTTCACCTTTCTCATTCAGTTTATTTTGAAAGACCTATTTAGTTCCAATTAAATTTTTGTCCTTAGGTCGAGGAACAAGAGTCCATGTATTATTCTTCTCAATTTTTTGTAGTTATTCTTTCATTGATTCAATCCAATGTTCATCTTTGCAAGCTTCATTAACACTGTTAAGCTTAGTCTTTGAAATCAAACAATATTCTTCTGTAATTATTCTCCTAGTTTGGACACCTTTGTTGTTATCACCTATAATCTATTTTTTTGAATGATTTAATCTCACATACCTTGGAGTCTTAGGATGTTCTTGAACTTCAAGCTCTTGTGATCTCTCTTTTTCACTTTCACTAGTTTCTCCTTCCTCTTGATCTTCTTGATTCACCGAAATGATTTGAACTTGATTTGAAGTCTGAACTTTGTTTGTACTATCATTTTGATCATCAAAATCATATCCACAAGTTCTGAATGGTCTAGCAGTGTCTTCATCAACCTTAACATTTTCATTTTCAACCATTTTCCTCAATCTCTTATTGTAGCACCAGTATGCCTTACTCTTAGTAGAATAACCAAGAAAGGTTCCTTCATCACTCCTAGCATCAAACTTTCCTATATCTTCATCTCTTATGATATAGCATTTACTCCCAAAGATTTTGAAATAACTAACAGTAGGCTTATGACCAGACCATAGCTCAAAAGGGGTCTTACCAGTATCACCTTTGGTTTATACCTAGTTGAGGATATTAACAACAATACTCATCGCTTCTCTCCAATAGATATGAGGAAAATTTCCTTCCAGCATCAAATTTCTAGTAGCATCTTGAACTATCTTGTTCTTCCTTTCCACAACTCCATTTTGTAGAGGGGTCCATGGTGCAGATAATTGTCTCTTTATCTCATGCACTTCATAAAAAGAATTAAACTCATGGGAAGTGAATTCACCATCTCTATCTGATCTCAGACACTTAATCTTTAGACCTGTCTCTGTCTCAACCATATCCTTAAAGATTTTGAAATTCTCTAGAGCCTTATATTTCTCGCTTAGGTAACCAACATCATCCTAGAATAATCATCAATAAGCAACATGAAATACTTGTAACCTTATAAACTTCTAACTCTAGAAGGACCACACAATTTAGTATGCACAAGCTCCAACAATTCATTTGAACAATGTTGTTTTCTCTAAAATTAAATTCTCTTTTTCTTTCCTAACTGACATTCCTTGCATCTGGCATTAAAAGGTTTTACCAACTTAGGAAGATCTCTCACTTCCTGAGTAGAACTTATCTTGATAATATTGTCAAATTTTACATGACACATTCTCCTATGCTACAACCAACTTTCATCAACTTGAGCAATCATACAACTTTTACTAGTAGCATTCAGGTGAAAGATGTTACCTTTTGTTTTTGTACTTGAAGCAATCACATTTTTGGAACTTCCAATATTCTACACTTTACATCCTTGAATTCAAGATTGTATGCCTTATCAACCATCTGTCTGACACTTAAAATATTATGCATCAAACCTTCAACGTATACGACATCATCAGTATTATTCTTACCATCAAGACAAATACATCCTTTGCCACAGATTATACCCACCATTGTTATCACCAAATCTTACAACACCACCATCATACTTTAATAGGCTCACAAATTTTCTTTTATCACCTGTCATGTGATGAGAGAATCCACTATCAATTGCCCATTCATCCTTCTCTTTAACTTGAGAAACTAGGGCTTTCTCCACATTTGTACAACTAGTAGATTCAGTAGACACACAATTATTTTCCTTGATAGAAATAAATACCCATTCGTCCTCACTTGCATTCCCTTTATCAGATTCATCATCTCACACACCTTCATCAACAATATAATAACACTTCCTTTCAAATTTAGGCTTTTTTGGTCTTGACTTATGGGACTCTTTTCGAGCACCTTGATGTAAAATGACCTATCTTATTGCAAGAAAAACATTTAATAGACAACTTTCCTTTATACTTGCCTTGTCCTCTGGCTTCTCTTTTGACAATAAGTGCTTCAAGCTCATCCAATTCTCTCTCTTCTTCTTCAATCTATCTCATTTCTTCCTCATACTTGAATACCTTTCTAGAAGAACTTTCATTTGGATCATATCTCTTCTTATCTCTTCTAGAAGTAGTAGCTTTGAATGTAGATTCTATCTTAGGAAGGGCATCACCGAATTCACTCAACTCAAAAGCAGTAAGTTTACTAATCGACATATCTCTGGTTACATTTTTCACAGTCAGGAGCTCATCAATAGTTGTAGCTTTGACTTTGTATGCATCAAGAAAGGATCTAAGCACTTTAGCAATAATCTCTAATTCATCCAACTATCCATTAGCACATTTGATACCACACACAAGTTCATTCACTCTTTGCATGAAAGTAGTAATATTCTCATCATCACCCATTCTCAACATTTCGTATTTCCTTTTCAAACATTGTAACTTAGCAATATAAACATTAGCATCACCTTCATACAAAGTTTCCAACTTTTTCCAGATCTCATAAGCAGTCTTTAGATACATAACATTTGTCATCTCAGAATCAGTCAAAGCACTCAAAAGAGCTTCCTTAGCTCTGATATTGTATTCAACATCCCTAATCTCAACAGTAGTAGTAGGAACATTTTGAGGAATAACATACCTATTACTTGTAATGCTCCAGTAAGATTCACCAATGCATCTCAGATGACACTCCATTCGATTCTTCCACAGATAATAATGTGTTCCATCAAATCTCAGAGTATCCTTCTTATATGTTGTCATCCCAGATCACCTCAAGCTGTTAAACTTCTTCCAAGGAACTTGCTCTGATACCAATTGTCGACAACACAAGGGCAAACAACTAAGGGGGGGTGAATTAGTTGTCACAAAATTTCAAACCTATTAAATTTATTAATCCCTATTCTCAGATCTGATTAATAACCATGAAAGTATAAATCAACAACACATCAAAAACACACATAACACCAATATTTTTATGTGGAAACCTTGTTAGGGGAAAAACCATGGTGGAGGTCAGTCCACATGTTTATACCCTATTAAAAGTATAAGAAGAATAAACGGGGAATGCACATGCATTTAGGCACACTGCCTAGAGCTCATTGCTCAAATATAAAGGAAGACTCATTGTCTTACATAAAAATTCAAATTACAACCATCCGTATTTTGAACTGAGAAAGTAGCATCTACTAATGCCTAATTACAGTTCCGGTTAAGCACATGAACACTTCTTCACTCTTCTTCACACTTTGCTATGCCTTTGAAATATTTAGAACATTTTTCATGCACACACACTTGTTCACTCACATTCAAATGAAGAAAAAATCACTTATATATATCCACAACAAGGAATTACATTGCTTCATCTCAGTTTCAACAAAATAATAAGATGAATACAAACTATTGGCCCAAAGCAATAAACATTATTAATGTGAATCAACCAATATCGGCCACAACATAGTGAAGACCCAAAATAATATCTTGGAACACAAAAAAGCTCCAAAAATTATTCCTTGAAGATCCACAACACGCTACAATCACCCTATCAGCGATGAACATGAAAATCATGAACACATAAGAGAAAATCACCGATCATGAACGCAACAATCAATACAGACAGGCAACATAGATAGAGAATGATCTAGAAACATACACAAACACCATAGGATAATTTGCAACAACTCATATTACCATAATCACATTATCATCTTCCAGAAACACCAGCTATAGTAACATAATAACTCTAGAAACATATAAACTCATAACTTGCTCAGAGCTTCATGCGAACCTCTTAAACTTTCGCTTGATAAACTAGATACACTTGAAAACAAACCCTTTAATCCAAAAATTCTAACCATCAACATACTAAACTTTCCATCATACTGATCTTCACTGTTTCACATACAACCTAGAACATATTTTATTACAATTTTCTCAATATCCTTAACATATATAGTCTTAAAGACATTAATGCTAATAGTGTTGACATCAATGACAACCACATATCAACAACACAACCACAACATCCAACAGTTTAGTTATGTGGAATTTCATTTTGGCTTGTCGAGATGTCATTAATCCTTTTCTTTCTTGGGAAGTTAATAGGGGTGATCAAATATTGTTTTGGAGAGATTCTTGGAATGGTCTGTCACCACTTAATTTGAATCAAGACATGTAACTAGCTAAGCATACTCTTTCTCAAATCTGGGGAAAATATTTAAAGGATTATATTTCTTCTTCTTATCCAATGATAGGCCTTTTCAAATGGAAAGATCTATCATCTATTCTGATTCCATATAATTAAAAAAATGTATTATCAAATATTCTGAAACAAAGGGTTGTGTATCTTTCCCACTGTCCAGATAAGATTTTTTGGGCACCATCCAAAATTGGAGTGTACACAATCAAACAGGTCTATACATCAATCATTGTACAAGCTTCTTGGAATCAGTCTCAAAGAGCTTTTTTTTTAATTGGAATTCAATGCAATTTCCTAAGGTAGGTAGTTTTTTTTGGTTGGCCTTGAAAAAAAGGATCCTCACAAGTGACCTCCTAGAAAAAAATAGAATAACAAGAACTTTCAAATGTGTTTTGTGCAAAGACAAAGATGAAACAGTTGATCACCTTTTTTTTTCTTGTTCAGTGGCATATGAGATATGGACTTTCATCATGGACAAGCTGAATGTTGTTTTCCCATTACCTAATTCTCTTTGGGACATGTTTTCTAGCTGGCCAATTCTTTATAAGTCTGCATTATTTGTGTGTATCTAGTTAGTTACCCCAAATTTAGTAATCTCGTCAATATAGTTGGAAAGAAACAAATGTATATTCAGAAATCAAGATTTATTAGTTTAGAGAATTAAGTTTAAGGTTGAGAAAGAAATTTCAGAAGTTTATAATTCTTATGTGGCCTGCTTTAAGTCAATTTCCTCTATATTCATCAACTATGATAAATTTATTTTTTAATCATTGGAAACATATAGTCTTGCCACTTAAGGGGAATCCAATGCTTTCAAATTCCAAAAAAGTGGGTAGATCTAAGGTAAAATGAAAGCTTCCAACCTCACCATTTTTTAAACTTAATTTTGATGGTGCTTCTAGCGGGAAACCTAGGCACATCAAGAGTTGGTTGTTGTATTCGAGACTCGATAGGATCTTTGGTAGCAGCTAAAGTAGTTCATATTCATCCTTGTAAAAAATAACATGGCAAAAGATAAAGCTCTATTAACAGGTTTATCTTTGGTAAAGGACCTTAATAACAATAAAATTCACTTGGAGGGTGACTTGCTTTTGATAATCAATGCATGCAAATCAAAGAGTCTATGTAATTGATAAATAATATATGTTCTCAAGAAATCTTAGATTTTTCTAGCAACATTTGAAGACATCTACATCTCTCACACCTACCGAGAAGGGAATAAACTAGCAGATGGTTTTACTAATCTGGCTTGTGTTCATCAGGAGCATATAATTATAAAACATGATGAAGATTTAATGAGGTTTCCCTACCTTCAAGAAATATATTTTTCAGAAAAATATTTTTTCAGCTAAGTTAATTTTTTGGTTCATATGTGATATATAGTAAAATCTGAGCTTGATATGAAGTGGAAGTTGATTATGTTGAGTAAATAAAGTATATCAGTTTTATTTATTCTGATGGCCCCATAATTGTTGATTTAAAAGATTTCTAATTGTCTTACTGACAATATGTTGTGGTAGTGACTACCGATGGAATACAGGTCATGCTCGGTAAATCTACATGGCCCAATATAGTGTTCTAAATGGATGGGGATTTCTTTAAATAATCATCGGCTTTTTTGTCATGTCTCATCAATTTTAAACAATGATGGTATTATGGTGGCATTTTATGCATATAGTACAAAAATTATCTCAACTGACAAGATTAAGTTGTAATGATGATTATCATTTAACGCCTCAAGGCTACATTAGAAAAATCAAATGGAGGATGAGATTTCTAGCTGCCACAACTTGCTCTAGCAGGACACTTGGTTGTCACTCCTTGTTTTTCGAAAATGATTTCTATTTTGTAGGTACCTTATAATATTTTCAAGGCACTCAACATTAATTTTATCTATGATGGAGGAGATTTCGCACGATACAAAATTCTTTGTGTGTGCTTATCAACTCAGTGGCCTTTGCTTGTCATGATCCTTTCTTGCAAATTGATCTTGGCTTTAAAATATGACTCTTAAGTTAATTTTTCACCCAAAAGTTCTGAAGGTTTTTAGGGAAATAAGCTCTACAAGTTTGTTGTGTCCAATTCATCCAAAATGATGTCTTGGCCATGGAACTTTAGGGTATGTTGTCCATTAAAGCCTTCCAAGCACCCGTTTGAATAACATATCACACATGAAGACCTGGCGATGGTGTTTTAGGTAGATTTTCCTAGTGTGGAAGATTTTATGTGTTCAGTCCTTAGTTTTGAGTTTACAAGCCCTAGAACCCGAAGGTTAATCTTTCCTTCCCAAGTTCTCTTTGTATTCTTGTCAAACATCATAGATCATCTTCAGTCTTTTTTAGAATTGGAGTCAATTGTTAGTAAATTTTTCAAACCCGAAATGCTTGATGTCAAATCTCTTTTGCAATTTTCTCAAGGGTATAATGTTTTTTCTGGTGAACGGTACTTGGGAGGTTTATTTCCTAGGGATTATGTCAAAAATAATATGGGGTTTGAGGGGATATATGAAGCAATAAAGTTAGATTTGTAGTATAGGAATAATAATCTCCTTTTGAAGGTGCTGAGGAAAAATGGTCAGCATCTGTTTCCTCTATGAGAATATTCCTCACCCCATTCACAATTCAATTTCCATTGTGGATGATGAGGGTGGTAGTTTTTCTACACCAGCCACTGTGGAAAGGAAGTGGATTCTAGACATTCTAGTGTCTCCACTAGGTACGAAGGGAATTGAGCTGACTCCAGACAAAAATGTGTTAGGTTCTTCACCTAATGTATTTTTTACTCCTAAACTGAGGGCGTCCATTGATCAAGTAGATCTCAAAGGCAAGGAGCCACTTATTGGTTTTGATTTCTTTGATGAAAATTGATTTCAAGGGTTAGCTGAAGGTCAAGATGAAAATTTAGTGAAAGAAGGAGATCGAATGGAGGAGTAGAAACTTAATATTTTTTGTTTTGTTCTTGGATGTTTATGGTTGATATATGTATGGCTAATATAAGGAGTATAGATTGTATATGTTTGTTAGTATGAAGTCATGGGCAGTTTGTAGGAAGTATAGCTTAATCCAGTTGCCAATTTTGATCTTTTTTGGAAAATTTTGATCATATTTTAGAGATAGATGTAATATTTTCCATTGTAATATATCTATATATAGGCTTTAATGCCTTTTATCTATTTTTTTTTTTTAATGAGGGCATCTTGTCAACATAGTGATAATGCCACAATGACGTTCACATGAATGAAGTAAGGATTACTATGTTACTAGAAGATTTCAAAGGGATAATGAAACACATGATGAATTAGGATGTGTCTAGGGTCTCACTATACCACATGAAGTTGGTTTTTGAGGTCTACAATAGTAATGGAGAAGATAACTTTGGTCAATAATGAGTGGAAGAAAATATTTCTTGTAACGGTACATGTGTATAGGATAAAATTTGGATGGGGATACTATAAAATAGAAGGGATAAAGACACAAGACCAAGAGGGGATTGATGGAAGCCCTAAAATTTTGGTTCCATTTCAAAAATTGTATTAATTTTAGCAAGTTTTTTCAAGATCTCTCTCTATTGAAACCCTAAGTCTTTGCCCAAGTCGATGTTATGTAATATCATTGACCTTCTATATCCCATCCTCGATCATGTTAAAAAATCTTATGTCATTGAGCTCATGAAATTACTAGCCCCTTGTGCCTAGGTCGTAAACATATTTTATTTTATAAGGTTAAGCAATTGACCTTGTTTGGCCTTTCCATCCTTTGAAAATATGTTTTAATGTCCTCTAAGGCCTTTTCTACATTGTCCTAGCTGGCCCCCTTCCTTAAAAAAACTTGTGGGCACATGCTAAATGATCCCACTTAAGTATCATTGATCGCTTCCAATTATCACTCATCATAGATAGTTTTATGAAAATAGATTTAGATTGGTGATGAGTGATGAATGATGTTTCCTTTGTTTTACATATCACAGATGGATTTGAGAAATTTTGATTCATAACAACAATATATGATGCTTGAGTTTCTCTTTGCATCGTTGGGGGTTTGGCTATCAGTAATTTCTCTTGAGTTTTGAGTTCTCAATTGGTGATGAGCAATGTATTTAGAGCTATTTGTATTTCTTTTCATATCTCATTGTGGATAGTTATGCACTTTTCTTGATGAGATTAGTGATAAGAAATGGGGTCTCTAGTCAATATTTTTCATCAATATTTTGGAAGGGGTGAATGAGTGATATGTTTGTGACCGTTGATTTCAAGGGAGGATGCATGTGGCATGATTTAGTTACATCACAATATTTTATATGTCGCTGATATGGTCTTGAATTTTATAAATGAATTAGCACTACATGATGTGAGATGAATTTTTACAAGTAGGACAGTGATCCAATGGTCATGATTCCATCATGCTAGTTCTCTTGTCACTAATTGAGCCCTAGAGATTTGGGGCAGATCCACGATGGGTGATGGGATTTTTGAAGCATTGTTCTTTCATTTTCTAGCTCTTTGTACTTCACTGATGTAAATGAAATAGCACATACTAGGGTGGTGATGTATGATAATTGTCAGATTTATATGACTAATGAAGTTAAGAGTAAATGTGGCAAATTTTTGAGGTGGTATCATCATTTTTGAGGCACATGTTGTAGAAGATAGAAACAATGCATTTTGGAAGGCTAGATTGTCTTCTTCAACCAATTGCATGGAGTTAGTTGTCTTTTTCTGCCCCTTGTTTTAAAATGATTAAGTGGAACTTTCTGGGGAATCTCTAAAATTAGGGTGAAATTTTCCCTCAAATTCAAATGTAATTGTAATTTAGCATGTTGCTTGTTGCTCCCATGTCTTTATAAATGGGATTCTAGGGCCTATTACAAAAGGAGGTTGGGTAGTAATTTATTCTAGGATTTAGTTACATAGGGATAAAAAAGGTTACTGAATGGTCTAGTGATACATCTTAGGTTCAAGTCTATCAATACACATATGTAATCTTAATGGTAATACTGGCAATATAGAATTGTATTAGTGTAAGTTCAAATAATTAATGTGGGTGCTTGAATATGGCTATAAAATTGTATTAACTTGAATGTAAGATGCTAGTAAGAAGTATAACTTAATACACAATGTTGAACTACTGTAATGCAGAATTTTAGAGATTCATATAATGTTAGGTGTGAAAATTATAATCATATTATGTAGGTGTTGGTATTGACTTTTTTCCAAGGATGAGGCACTAGACTAAGTTAGGTAGTTATGTTGTATTGTGTTGACTAATATGACCATTAACCAGTCATTAAATAAACTTATATAAAAGGGGTTATAAAGTTATGAGGTTTTACCATTCTCATGCTCTAAGAGTGAATTATGATTGAGAAGTAGCCAACTTCTTTGATATGTTTACTAGTTGAGCATCTATGTGAGAATCATATGTGTATATTGCAGTGTTACTGATACAAATCACATAAGAGTATCATTATGAAACAATTGCTAGGGATCACCCTCCTAGGTTTCATAGAGCCCTAAGTGAAGAAGTGAGGGCCTCTGAACCCTTATGTATTGGCCAATCCTTACCCTTGTTAACCATTGAATTCTATCAGATTCATAGGTACGATCAATTTGTTGGAGTATGGACAGACATTGAGAGGGGGGGTGAATCAATGTCTAAACCTTTTTAAACTTCGACCAAGAATTTTAATTTTGATATCATTTCTATCGATAACAAAGTAGAGTAATCACTTTGATAGAATTCATGAAAATGGGTAAATAAAGATATGACAACATTAACCCAGTCCATTAGACAACTTATGTCAATATGATTTGAGTAAGATATCTTGCACTTGCCAAAAACATTATGACTGATATTGTTTAAAAATCAAAGCATGATGACAGTACAAGTGCAACTCATAAGACTATGTAAATGAAGACCAACATTATTGAATCACATCTTAACCAACTGATTTCAATGCAACTTTATAAGACACTACAACAACTGTGCAAAAGAATGATACAAGATAGGTATTGGGACAACAAAAACCTTTAGAACATTATAAAAATTCTTGATCTATGAATCAAATCAATACATTTATGCTTTCTTTTGAATCAATTTTTTTAACAATGATAGAATATTTGTGAAAGACATTTTGATATACAAATTTGTAGAGATGAAGGAACTAACATTCAACAATGTTCAGACTGATAAGAACAATCACTCACAAAATCATCACAGTCTTAAAACATTATCACATCAAAATAGTGAGACCACAAGATGAAGAATTTTTCAAGTGGAAAACCCTCTTGGGGTAGAAAAAACACTCCAGAAAATAATGCCTCACTGGCTTGACTTCAAAAACCACTGTATACAATGCTTTATTGAAAAATTGTAGAGAACCTGCTCTAGGAGCACCAAACCCTTACAATTTTAGGAACACCCATTCCAAGGAGCACCAACCCCTTCTCAAACTCAGAACAATAATTTATCAAAGGATTTCTTTGTTTCCATTTAACTCACATCTGCCTCTCATTCTAGTCTGTCTAATATCCTAAAGATTCATGTTTGAATCTATAAAATAATAAACACATTATATTTTTATGTTCTCTACATCATATTTGCAATATTTTTACTACAGAGCTTTTTGCACTAACATTTGTTAGAATTCCTCAACCTCTCCCATGGTGATTAATCACTATATATATATATATATATATATATATATATATCTTTTACAAAATACATAGATTTTGTTTAGTACCTTCATCAAAGGTTTTAGATAAGATAGAATGTCATGATTTTTTTGTTCTCAGAACCTTGAATAAAACAAAATTTCCGCCAATAATATCATATGTTCCAAGAATACAAAAATACAATAACAATATGCACCAATAATAATCATCTATCTTTTTTGAAGGTCTTTTCTCAAGCTAAATAGTATCCCTAAAATGATTCAAGAAAACCCTTAAATCTATGGCAGGTGGACAAATCCTTGACAACCTATTCCTTAAAGAAAAATGCCTTCGGCCACATGAATTTTTACAAGAACCAATGACATATCACAAACTACCAAGAAAAAACTCAATCTCCCACTATGCCTATTTTGTTTGAAAAAACAAGAAATTTTCATAATACCCATAATGGAAAACAAATGAAACCGAAAACATAGCATGCTATTACAATCAGATATACTCAAGTAACCCATTTATTCCTTTTCTAAATCGACTAAAGAACTAGTAACTTGACCATTTGAAAATTTCTTCTTGCAAAGGAAAGAATACTTGATAATGAAGAGTGAAACCACAAAAAGAGAGCATGATAACCTGTTTAGAAGCATCTACCAACCCAACAAGTAATTTCATCAAATATCCTTCCTCCTTCATGCCCTTAACCAATGAAAAGCATCAAACTAAGCAACCATACCCCTCATTGCTTAAACATAGAGTATTACATTATGTCATTAGCGTTTCAAGAAGCAGAATCATCAAAACACAACAGTTACATTATCTTCATGGCAACGGTTAGGGTTACCAACCCTATTTTTGCAAGAAGAGCCAACAAAAAGAATTCTACCCTAACCAATACTTTCACAAGGTATTCAATTACTATGCCAAGAAAGATAAAAGTTGAAGTTCGAAAAGATAATACACATTGTAATGAGTTTAAGTCCACTGCCAATAATCACCTTGGAGGATGACACAATGATGATTTAATTACCATGGAAGCCGACACAATAATCCCTTGATTATTGCTCCTAATTGTCAACATAATCATCTAATAAAATTTATTCCATGTCCATGAATTTCAAAATTTTGACAAGGATAATGAGAAAAGAAGGTTG
Source organism: Sequoiadendron giganteum (assembly GCA_007115665.2). Taxonomy (NCBI): domain Eukaryota; kingdom Viridiplantae; phylum Streptophyta; class Pinopsida; order Cupressales; family Cupressaceae; genus Sequoiadendron; species Sequoiadendron giganteum. Next base: position 750,371,804 of record CM021100.1, read on the forward strand.
TTGAATGCACATTAATCAACCAAGAATTATATTCAAAAGACTTTACACAAAATCAAAAACACAAGTGATTGATAGGAGAGTTATCACCTTTAAAGTATGCTTTGGGAAACCCGATATGGTTTAGCTCTTTTTAGATGCCGATTCCAAAATACCAACCAATGAAAAAGACCAATACCACATTTAGTGCTTGACACCATCTATGGTGAAAAATATGAATAATTCAATATCCCCACTGAAGGTAATATCAACCATGAGATGCTTCAAGGACATTTACCAAAGAATTATTATGAAATTCTTGCTGACTGAAACAAATTCTTTAGAAAAAATGATTGCTAGAAGAGAAATGTGCAAATTATAAACCAAATTTCATGAACACTTAAGAAGCCACCTTCCATTGTCAAAATAAAGGCAAAGAAACCTGGTATCACTTATTCAATGTGACCTTATTTCACTTAGCCAAGTTATCAACCCTTGCTAAAGAGGATTATATGAAACTAGATAAAGACATCATATGCCAAGATCAAACTAAAAATGATCAACTGAAATAATATATCTCCTAAATATACCTGAACCTAAATTATCAAGAATATGATCAACTTGAAGCATAAAGATCCTGGGACCTATCAAGATAACAATGACATATATATTTGAAGAAAATGCATGCCTTTAAACAATGAACACCATGTCAACCAATCTGAGATACCATCAATCTGAACTTGTACCTATAAATACCATGACACCATTTGTGTCTTTGTCATCAAGGACAAACAACTAAGGGGTGAGAACAACAAACTCCCCCTTTTTTGCATCAAAGACAAAGGGTGGAGAAAATGTGTAATTCTTCAAGTAGATGTATATACCCATATATGTAACATATGAACATGTTGATCTCATAGCAATAATAACAATATGTCCTTTCCAAAAATCTTGATCCATATGGAAAAATATAATATTATAATGCAACAAACCCAATTGTCAAATGATACCTGAAAACTGAAGACCTATTACCTTGGCATTTTTCTTTGTCATCAAGGATTGAAGACCAGTTACTTGAACATACCACCTTCTTTGTCATGTTAAACTCCATCCTCCATTGTCACCTCACAGAAAAAATTATTTGATTAGCACTGATACATTGAGCCACATCAAGAAAATTTGATAGGCTTTGCAACAAAATGATTCCAAGACAAACCATTACATCCAAAACAATCTCATTTAAAAACAATGTGTATTGTCATTTCAAAAAATTCTTAATCCTATCAACCAATAGATGAAGCTAGATAAGTAAACACTGTGAAAAGAATTCGAATATAATAGAGAAACAAATTAGATCACTACCCAAAGTATATCATTTTCCAAAAAGCAACAAGAATCAATAGCATATAATGATCCAGAGCACCAAAAGTGGACAAACAGTCATTGTCAGTAGCAAGGATACTGACTATCAAGAACAAAACAAGCTTAAAAGAAAATCTCAAGATACTCTTACCGATTAGCCTTTCTCCCCCCAATGTCACTTACTAAGTATGGAAATACCATAAATTTAACCCCTTGTCAAAATTTCTTTAGAACTACTTTATTATTTTAGCACTAACTTCATACAACCTGCAAACTTTGAAGCTTCAATTGTTGTTTCAATACACTTGAATAGACTCTTTCTAACTTTTTATAAACCTTGTTCCTTGTCCTTCTATTGTAAATCATAGATTTGAACCTTTTATGTCATTGTACAACTTGGAGATCTGTAAAATAGAAACATAAACCATCATAGTGTGCTGACAAAAAGAATCCCAAATACACTTTACTCACTTAGCTCAAATATGACAAAGAGATTATCACTGTATCATTAGCACTTATATCTGTAAGTCATATTTAAATTGAATTCTAGAATCTTTAACAATAGATACTACTTTGAATTTTCATAAATTCTCCTCACAACTTTTTATACAAATTTTCAAGATAATCTCTATGAATTTATCTCCTTGAAAACAATCTTAGACCAGGCTTTCAACATCTCTTGTAATATCACTTTTTTAAATAAACATTTGACGATAGATACAAATCAGAACTTCAGATCACACATTTTCCATAATGGCTTCCAATCTGCATGAATACTACCTTAGACAAAGATTCTGCACCAAGAAGGTAAGATTGCAAATCTAAAAACCTCACAGTAACCTTTCAAGAATGATTTAGCAACTGAAGCACCACTCACAAATCTCTTGAAAAACTTCAAGCACAAAATGAACACAAATCATAGCAATGAATCACGATGGTATTCTCAAATTTGAAAAATTTAAGGTGCCCATTTCGAAAATTTTGCCTCTTCACTTTCAGAAGTGCACCGGATGAATTAGTCTAAGTGACCCACTTTGGAGGGTCGTAATTTGGAGCCAGATGATCATCATGTCAAAATGATTGTTGTTTTGCATTTTCTATACCAAGATGAGCTTGTATGTTAATTTTCAGAGTTTTATGAGCTGATTTTCTATTTTTACCAAATCAAAACTAAATGCAATTTCTCCTATTTTGCATCTGCATTTCCTAAAACCTTTCTAAGAGGCCAACTTTGAGCATCAATATCTTTTGATGGGAGATGGTTCAAGAAAAATCCTTTTGTACATGTGCTTAGGGTACCTAAATGATATAATGTGTCCAGTGATAGCTTGCTAGGAGTTGATTAGCTATTTTTTGAAAAATTACAATTGGGTTAGTTTCAATTGATTCAGAACAATTGTTTGTTGCAGAAAGTTTAATTAAGCAACTTTGATAGTTAATAACTTTTGCCTCATGAATGATTTCCCTGATCCTCATTTTTCATTGCATTATTTGGACCAATGTCTACATGCCTATAGGATTTCATAGCTCCAGGAGGCCGTTTGACTAGTTTTCCAAGCTGATTCCAGAGCCCACCTGACCAATTTTGTCCATTTTGCAAAAGTACCTGAAATAAATTTTTAATGGAAACCCATTTCATATTTTTACTACAAAAGCACTCAGAAGTTGTCCCATATCAATTTGAGCATGAAACTTGTTTGAAAATGATTTTTCTTTTTAGCCAGGCCCACATGGGGACTTGACATGCTTTGCATAAGTAAAGGTGAAAATGTTGCATTTCGCATAGAGTTACTCATATTTATAGTCCCTCAAATTACACTACTATGGTGTTGCAAATAATCACTAACTAGTGATATTCTCTACTTAGGCTACATAAGTATGATGGTATGGAAAGAAAATGTTATATAGAGTGGTGTCTCACTTGGTTTCCCGTAAGACAAAGTCACAAATCTATCTAGTCTTATTAAATTCTTTGAGAAGCTACATGCATTGGAAAGGGGAAATATTTTAGTGGGATAATATGGTTCATATAAATAGAGGATATATTTAAAATGGTTTAAATTTTTTTATGATGGAATTTACTTGATGCAAGAAAGTGATGGATTAAATAAAGAAATGATGGTTTTCACATTCAAAATTGTGGAGATATATACAAAGAAATGAGAAATGTTTTGCAGCTGAAAGGGACTTCATTATGTTAACAACCAAATTTAATTGTGTTCTATAATATGAAAATAAATGAAGGAACATGGCAGCCAGATTGAAAAGGCTTGAGAGCTATAATACAAATCAGTGTTAGCTAATTCCAATCAAATGAATAAAACTTCCCCAAATGAGAAACATGTGTTTACACATTTTTTTGGAAAACACACTCTCTCTATGTACCGATCATCAATGTGGAAATGATCAAGTTCTTGCTGCCACATTACAATTGGGCATCCTCTGGGGAAACAATATGGAAGAATATGAAGAATGGAGAAAATAAGCTACAACTCTCAAGTTACAATATCCCCAAGATATACAATTATTAATATCAATTCTTGATGGATTTGTCTCAATGAGTTTGAATGAAGAAAACATAAATCACTAGGAGGAGACAATAGACACAACAAATGAGATAATTGACAGTATTGATGAGGATGAACTGGCAAAGTATTTTTCAATTAAGAGTGAATCTCAAAATGTGGATGCAGAGCGTTCTTAAATGGAAATTTTACTTGAAATCTAGAATTGGTTTGTAGTTTTAAAATGAAAATGGAAGGAACCAACGCACTGAAGCTGCATAGGCAAGGCAACTAAACTTGGATTGAAACCTAAATTAATGTAGTCTCATGGAACTCCAATATTGTAAGTGGAAGGTTTGTCAAATATGGATATCCCTTAAAGAATTTGGAAATAAATGGAGTGCCATGTTTGCAGCTGATGCACTAAATGGATTCATAGAAAATTCTTTAGAAACTTTCAAGCTGCAAATCGATAGAGGGAAAACCGCGCTAACACTGAGAAAGCCTATGAATTGTTACAATTTTCAAATGGGTGTGGTTTCACAAAACACTATGGATGTGTATGCACAAGATGGATTTGTTTGAAAAAGCTTAGAAGCTATTGAAGAAAATGCGTGCGAGGTTTGAAATAGGGTGGGCATCCATCAAAGCTAAGGATGCCATCATTGCAGAATGCATCCAAAATGGACATTTAAAAAGACCTTAGAAACTTTTAAATAAATGCAATTGACAAATGCAAAGAAGTTGGGTGCATGGGCATGAAGGCTTTCAAATTGCAGGAGGGCACTATCAAAAGTTGAAGGGAGGTGCCATCACATTCAAATTTTTGCTATGCACTAAATGGCCAGGCATCAAAGAAGGCAGCTCGATGGAATTGGGGTAGTGCAATTAAGGGTATAGACACCCAACAAAGAATACAAATGCCAAAAGTTGGAGTGACCAACACACAGTGTAGAGGAATGAATGACTAATTGCTCGAGTGTCCATTCGATGTTGCAAATGTTGGTTCGAACCGGCAAGAACCATTCTATGATGAAGACTCCGCCATGGATGGAGGAAGAAAAATTCAGCTGAGCAAAAGCAGGAGCTAGGGCAAGCAACAAGTGAAGAAGTAGATCGATAGCGGGAAGTGAAGGATTGATGCAACACCATCTGCACCGTTACACATGACCCTCACACAATAAAAGTGATGCAATAAAAATTCATGCGAGGTGTGCGAGAATAGGCCACATGGAAAATGTGGGCCCAAGAAGAGCTCTATCGAATGGGTAAAATTACAAAAAGGGCCGATTGTTTTATTTTTTAAAATTTTCATTTGCTTTTCCAAAAAGAAAAACATTTATGACTTTAAATGTGCCCGAGATAAATTTTTCAAAGAGATAAATAAAGGGGTGGGCCCAACAAAGTGTGAAGGGGAGATATTTACATGAGAGGTGATTTATAAATGCAGAAGGTAAAGGTAAAATGTGAAGTGAATTTTTAAAAGATGCCTTTAGCTAAAATTTTAAATGAAGTATGTAAAATACAATTGGCACATGAATATGAAATGTTGTGGGTAAACATTTTATTTTACCCAGGCAAGAAATTTTTTTAATGTGGCAAGTAAAATGAATAAGATGGAGATATTTTATAAAGTGAATTTATTCACTTTATAAAGAAAACACATGTGTTGAGAAATAAAGTATTGTCACAATAAAGAACAAAGGCAAAAATCAAGAGGGATTTTTACATAGTAGGGTAAATTGGAGATTCTCCACATGGGAAGATTTTGGTTTCAAAACAAAGATAAGAAAATGAAATTTTGAGAGAATGAGTTTGTTGCTGTAAATGATGAGAGAAGAGAGAAGTTTTTCCAGATATTTTCAGCTTCTTGTTGTTGTTCAACGGGAAAAAGGTTGTCAGATGTCATTAATGGATTAGTTTTAGGGCTGCTTCTATTTTCTATTTCTTCTCTTTCTCTTCTCATTGTAAGGGTTCTAAAACTTTGTATGGGGTTGGGTAGATATAGAATTGTAAATTCTGAGTTATTTCTTGAATCTGTAAGCTGTAATTTTCTGATTTCATGAGCAAATACAACCAGTTTATGCAAATAAAATCATGAAGTTGTTTGCACATTCATGGACATCTTCAGATCATCTCCATATTTGTACACATTTAGTCATATAAATTCAATAATATTACAAAGTATCTTTGAGTTTATCATCTCAAATTTCATGAGATTATTTTTTCTGTTCATTGTTCTATTACAAAGAAATGGTTAAAATGCTTTGAGCAGGTGATTGTGATTTCAGGTGTGCAAATGGGATTTGATAAGGAGAATTTGAATGATAATAAGAGAGGGATTGTTGGTGCAAGAAACTAACAGTTGATGTAAAGCATTAGCAATATAAATCCACTGGTTGAAGTATGTTTTCAGGTGAATTCATTTTATGTGTTTGACTCCATGGCCCAAAATTGGCACTGATCTATTATTGAGTTTTATGCATCTCAAAAACAAATTTAAATGCAAAATCATTTTAAATACTTGTTGTTCGGTTGAGGTTTAATGTTGTGTTATGCCTCTCAATTGTTGAGTGAGTATTGATCTACTGAGAATTTATCCAAGTTTGAAGTTGTTAGTGCTCGCTGTGGTTTAATTGAATTGGGAATTATCTGCTATAAAAAGCAATGTCACTATGTATGGTTGAATTAAGTTTTAGACATTGTGTAGGTTGACACACCTTGGTCCCGCAGAGCTAGAAGTGTTGGAGATTTCAGTCTTTTACTGAATCTTGTTAGTTGGCCACTAACTTTGAGAATTCTTAAACATAGAGGTTGGCTACCTCTTAGAGAGTTTCAAAGCTTAGCTAGAAAAATAAAACACCAACAAAATTCTGAGTCTACTGGGGAAAAAATTAGAAGTTTTGGTTGCAGATGGTGTTGTTATAGAGTCATTATAATCTTGACATATTACTTGTAACCAGAGGTTGAACTTTATTGAATTGTTTTTCTGCCTATGTCACTAACAGAATGGCGACTCTACTGGGGAGAATTTGTGAAAATTCTTATTGCAGGATCTAGCCTTAAGAGTCATTGCATAGAGTCAAATTTTTTCCATTCTGAATTTGGTTCAAATAATGAAGGATTTCAAACCTGGAGAAGAATTTGTTGTAGTGAACCTGATTTTTTTTGTAATCTGTGGTGCTTTGTTGGCGGAAGGGACTCAGAAGAAAATTTACATGTGAAAGAAATTCATACTGCTTGAAGTTCAGTCCTCTTTCAAGAGAGGTGGTGAATCTGTTAATAAGACTAGTTGAAAATTTGAAGAAAGTTCCAGATCTACAAATATTTCCAGTCAGGAAGACATTTTGCAGCAGCTGCAACATTTCCAGGTATTCTTCATTCTTGGTTTTCAATAAATTCATGTATGAAAACCATATGTGAACATTTTAGAAGAAAATTTGGTTCCCTATTGAGTGAATTATCACTAAGAAAGGGAAATGACAGTAATATTGAGTTTGCATACTTTTGAATTGTAATTTTCAGCCCATGTATTTTGTTAGAGAAGTATGGTAGCTATTAAATTTTCCCACTAGATAGGTCTTAGGTGTAGCTGCCTTTGAATTATACATTGTAATACTTTGAGATCATTATGAAAGATAGAAATAGGATAATGAATGATCAGTTATAGAGATGATATGTGAAATTTGAAAAAGGCATGTCAAAATGCTTCAAAATATGCATCCTAGTATGGTTCTGTGTGCAACCATGGTTTCTGATTAGACCTAGCCAGATTGTCAAAGAAGTTTCAGCACTGGAAGGTACAAAGCTATCAATTTCAGTGGCATTATTGGTTACCCAAATGATATTCCAGCTAAAGTCAGAAATGAGTTACCAAGATTCATTGGTGACAAGTTTGAATCAACAAATAAACATCTACAAGAGTTCAATAATGTGATGGATGATTATGAGATTGATTACGAAGATGTGTTCATGAGACTATTTGTTCAATATCTAAGGGGAGATGCAAGATATTGGTTCTCTTATTTACCGTCTACCTCTATTCATTCATGGGAATATTTTAAGGCAGTGTTCATGGAGCAATTTGGAGAGAGGATTAACCTTGTTTTGATAAGGAAAAGGTTCATGAACATGGAGAAAGGAAAAATCAGTTAGTCCCATCTTTTAATCTCACGTTTTCAAAGATCATAATAGAGATTCTTGAAGACATAAGACCAAATGATGTTGAATGTTTGGTTGTGTATTTAGGAGCATTTGACAAGAAAATGAGTTATCTATTAAGAGATAAAGAACCCACAACCCTACATCAAGCATATCAAGTTGCTATAGATATTGAGAGCAATTTGAGGTATTCAATGATGAAAGGGCATAGGGTTGTGAGTGTTGGTCATCCTAACACATCTAATGCAAATAGGACTCATAGATCAAATAATAAAAATGCCTATTGGGAGGCTAATGTTGCTGCTCTAATTTCTCCATCATCATGTGCAGATCCTAATGAATGCCAAGTTGAAAGGTGTACATAAAAAAATAAAGATTCATATTGTATGGATGAAGATACTAATTGTAATCAGTTCACAATCAACACATGTGTAGATCCTTGCAGCAACAATAAAGATGAAGATACATGGTATGATGAAGAAATAGATATGCATGGAAATTTTTCTTGCAATATCTTGTGTGATGAAGAAATGAAAGAGATGCAAAAAATAATTATATGTCAGGTTTTGGTTAGTGAAAATAAGGCTAATGTTGATGATATCTCCTCACAAATCAGTGATCAAGACATTGAAGATAGAAGTTCAAGCACTTACTCTGACGAATCTGAGTATGGATTATGTGGTGATAAGTCTTCTTGTGATAAGGATGCGGATGATAGCCGAATTGGTTGTTCTTTTGTTGATTTTGAATGATCTTATAAGAATAATATGGAGGCACTGTCTTCACCTCAAGAATGTAAAGACATGAATTCTCATGGAATCACTTGTCCATAAGTGAATGATCTAATTGCATTTGATGAAAATTTGGAATGTAATTCAGATTTGACATCAATGGAGCATGCTAATTCTAAGTGTGATGAAGAATTCAAGGGCAAACATATGTGTGTTAAATTTGTTGATCATGAACATAGTAATGTTGGAAGTGATGAAGATGTTGATGAACCTTCTTATGTCTTTGCTGCCCATGATTGCTTTTGTGAAGCAAATTTTGAAATTTTAATTACACATTCAACTCATAAGGTTGATCATGTTTATTGTTATTATGCTGGTCATACTAGCTTGAATGAAGTAGACTTGGAAATTTTTATATCAGACGAGGATAACATTAGTATGTAAGATGTGGAGGACATGATTTCACTCCCAGGTGATCAAATTATGCATTATGATGAAAATTTGAGTAATAGGATGCCACCAGTTTTGGGTAATGATTTTATGGAGCTTGAAGAGTTTTTTGACCATGATATCGCAGATTATGTGAACATGGAAGACTTCAGATGTGCACATACTAAGCAATCTGAGGATGGGAATGAAGTTCAAAATGTGTCTATCTACTCTTCTAGTGATTATAGTGATTTTGAATGCAATGATGATTTGAAGGATTTGGACCTTCATGCTAAGGAGGCTGAGGCTCTTATGTCAAAAATAAATATAATGGAAAATCCATTGTTTGATGAGCCTACATCTTCACTAGAGAGGAGGAATGATGACACTTATTGGAGTAGAGATAATCCACTCTTTGTTGAGAGTTCCAATGATGCATTTCACACATGGTTGGAATGTGGTATTGAACAAGAAAAGGAACACATTGATGAACTCCTCAAGGGCATTTCCTATGATTTATTTACATTTGAAAAAATTGTTGCAGGTAAGGTTGAACATCATGATGCCAACTACTTGGAGAAGTTTGAACATTTTCAGTTTCTAGTTCAGCTGGAAGGTATTTTTATGGAGCATGACAATGAGATGAATAACAAGAAATGCTATTTCCAATATGAACATATTTCATATGATGAATATAACACATATGTGTCATGTGATGATGAAAGCTTGCAATTTATGATTGATTATGCAATGAAGAATGACAGAGATTATACTGACAGTGGTATGCTCAAAAAATTTGTGAGAAATGTCAGTGGCAGTGTTTGTAATCAGGCAAATTTCAGTGATCATCACATTTTTCTGCTTGTAAGAAGAAGGTTACCTATGTTATTATGGTATGACAGAGGCAAGCATAGATTGAGGGAGATCAACTCTTTTTACAGAATTGGGTTTGACAAAGGTAAAAGTTGATTCCCATTTTTTATTTGGTGGCCTGGGGTCACTAGATGAAGTTGAAAACAAAGTTGAATAAAGGAGTAGTTTGCAAGCACCTGATAGACTCAATATTTGGTCTACTCCCCAAAGATTTGGAATCTTGCTATGCCCACAAGGGGCATACATTCCCAATCAGAGCCACTGATGGAACTCTCAAATTTGAAAAATTTAAGGTCCCATTTCAAAAAACTTGCCTCTGCACTTTCAGAAGTGCACCTGATGAATCACTCTGAGTGACCCACTTTGGAGGGTCGTAATTTGGAGCCAGATGATTTTCATGTCAAAATGATTGTTGTTCTGCATTCTCTATACCAAGATGAGATTGTATGTCAGGTTTCAGAGTTCTATGAGCTGATTTTCTATTTTTACCAAATCAAAACCAAATGCAATTTCTCCTATTTTGCATTTACATTCCCTGAAACCTATCTGAGAGGCCAACTTTGAGCATCAATATATTTTGATGGGAGAGGGTTCAAGAAAATTCCTTTTGCACATGTTCTCAGGTTACCTAAATGATCTACTGTGTCCACTGACAGCTCGCCAAGAGTTGGTTTGCTATTTTTTTGCAAAATGACAATTGGGTCAGTTTCAATTGGTTCAAAACAGTTGTTTGTTGCAAAAAGTTTGAGTAAGCAACTTTGATAGTTAATAAATTTTTCATCATGATTGATTTACCTAATCCACCTTTTGAACTTCATTCTTTGGACCAACATCTACATTCTTGTGAAATTTCATAGCTCCAAGAGGCCATTTGACTAGTTTTCCAAGATGATTCCAAAGCCCACCTGACCAGTTTTGCCCATTTTGCAAAAGTGTCTGAAAGCATATTTTAATGGAAACCCATTTCATGTTTTTACTCCAAAAGCACTCAGAAGTTGTCCCAAATCAATTTGAGCATGAAACTTGTTTGGAAAAGATTTTTTTTTTAGCCGGGCCCACATGGGGACCCGACATGCTTTGCATAAGTAAAGGTGGAAATGTTCCATTTCGCATAGAGTTACTCATCTTTATAGTCCCTCAAATTACACTAGTGTGTTGTTGCAAATAATCACTAACCAATGATATTCTCCCCTCAGGCTACAAAAGTATGATGGTATGGAAATAAAATGTGATATAGAGTGGTGTCTCACTTGGTTTCCCGTAAGACAAAGTCACAAATCTATCTAATCTTATTAAATTGTTTGAACATCTACATACATTGGAAAGGGGAAATATTTTAGTGGGCTAATATGGTTTGTATAAATAAAGGATATATTTAAAATTGTTTAAATTTGTTTATGATGGAATTTAGTTGACGCAAGAAAGTGATGGATTAAATAAAGAAATGATGGTTTTCACATTCAAAATTGTGGAGATATATACAAAGAAATGAGAATTTTTTTGCACCTGAAAGGGACTTCATTATGTTAACAACCAAATTTAATTGTGTTCTACAATAAGGAAATAAATGAAGGAACATGGCAGCCAGATTGAAAAGGCTCCAGAGCTATAATATAAATCAATGTTAGCTAGTTCCAATCAAATGAATAAAACTTCTCCAAATGAGAAACCTGTGTTTTCACATTTTTTTGGAAAACACACTTTCTCTATGTACCAATCATCAGTCTGGAAATGATCAAGTTCCTATTGCCACATTACAGTTGGGCATCCTTTGGGGAAACAATATGGAAGAATATGAAGAATGGAGAAAATTAGCTACAGCTCTCAAGTTACAATATCCCCAAGATATACAATTATTGATGGAGTTGTCTCAATGAGTTTGAATGAAGAAAAAATAAATGACCATGAGGAGACAATAGACACAAAAAATGAGATAATTGACAGTATTGATGAGGATGAACTGGCAAAGCATTTTTCAATTAAGAGTGAATCTGAAAACGTGGATGCAGAGTGTCCTTAGCTAGAAATTTCACCTGAAATCTAGAATTGGTTTGTAGGTTTAAAATTAAAATGGAAGGAACCAACACACTGGAGCAGCATAGGTAAGGCAAGTAAACTTGGATCGAAACCTAAGTTAATGTAGTCTCATGGAACACCAATATTGCAAGTGGAAGGTTTGTCAAATATGGATATCCCTTAAAGCATTTGGAAATAAATGGAGTGCCATGTTTGCAGCCGATGCACTAAATGGATTCATAGTAAATGCTTTAGAAACTTTCAAGCTGCAAATCGATAGAGGGAAAACCGCGCCAGCATGGAGAAATCCTATGAATTTTTACAATTTTGAAATGGGTGTGGTTTCACAAAATGCTATGGATGCATATGCACAAGATTAATTTTTTTGAAAGAGCTTAGAAGCTATTCAAGAAAATGCGTGGGAGGTTTGAAACAGGGTGGGCATCCATAAAAGCTAACGACGCCATCATTGTAGAATGTGTCCAAAATGGACATTTAAAATGACCTTAGAAACTTTTAAGTAAATGCAATTGGAAAATGAAAAGAAGTTGGTTGTGCGGGCATGAAGGCTTTCAAATTGCAGGAGGGGCATGGTCAGAAGTTGAAGGGACGTTCCATCACATGCCAGAGAGGGAGTGTCATCACATGCAAGTTTTTGCTACACACAAAATGGCTAGGCATCAGAGAAATGAATGACTAATTGCTTGGGAATCCATTCGATGTTCCAAAGAGGGGTTCGAGCTAGTAGGAACCATTCTATGATGAAGAATCTGGCATGGATGGAGGAAGCAAATGTAGCTGAGCATAAGCAGGAGTTAGGGCAACCAACAAGTGAGGAAGTGGATTGATGGTGGGAAGTGAAGGATTGATGCAGCATGATCTAGACCATTGCTCGCAACCCTCACACAATAAAATTCACCCAGGAAAAAATCATATGAGGTGTGCAAGAATAGGCCACGTGGAAAATGTGGGCCCGAGAAGAGCACTATCGAATGGGTAAAATTACAAAACAGGTCGATTGTTTTATTTTTAAAATTCTTAATTTTCTTTTCCAAAAAGAAAAACATTTATGACTTTAAATATGCCTGAGATAAATTTTTCAAAGAGATAAATAAAGGGGTGGGCCCAAAAAAGTGTGAAGGGCAGATATTTATGTGATAGGTAATTTATAAATGCAGAAGGTAAAGGTAAAATGTGAAGTGAATTTTTAAAAGATTCCTTTAGCTAATATTTTAAATGAAGTATGTAAAATACAAGTGGAATGTGAATATGAAATGTTGTGGGTAAACATTTTATTTTACCCAGGCAAGATATTTTTTAAATGTGGCAAGTAAAATGAATAAGATGGAGATATTTTATAAAGTGAATTTATTCACTTTATAAAGAAAACACATGTGCTGGGAAATAAAGTATCACCACAACAAAGAAAAAAGGAAAAAATCAAGAGGCATTTTTACATGGTAGGGTAAAATTGGAGATTCTGCACATGGGCAGATTTTTGTTTCAAAACAAAGATAAGAAAAGGCTGTTTTGAGAGAATGAGTTTGTTGTTGTAAATTATGAGAGAAGAGAGAAGTTGTTCCAGATATTTTCAGCTTCTTGTTGTTGTTCAACGGGAAAGAGGTTGCCAGATGTCATCAACAAATCAATTTTAGGGCTTCTTATGTTTTCTCTTTCTTCTCTTTCTGTTCTCATTGTAAGGGTTCTGAGATTTGGTTTTGAAACTTTGTATGGGGTTGGGTAGATAGAGAATTGTAAATTTTGAGTTATTCCTTGAGTCTGTAAGCTATGATTTTCTGATTTCATGAGCAAACACAACCAATTTATGCAAATAAAATCATGAAAATGTTTGCACATTAATGAATATCTTTAGATTGTCTCCATATTTTTACACATTTAGTCATATAAATTCAATAATACAAATTATCTTTGAGTTTATCATCTCAAATTTCATGAGATTGTTTTGTCTGTTCATTGTTCTATTTCAAAGAAATGGTTAAAATTCTTTGAGCAGGTGATTATGATTTCAAGTGTGCTGATGGGATTTGATAAGGAGAATTTGATTGATAATAAGAGAGGGGTTGTTGGTGCAAGACACTAACAGTTGATGTAAAGCATTATCAACTTAAATCCACTGGTTGAAGTCTGTTTGCTGGTGAATTCATTTTATGTGTTTGACTCCATGGCCCAGAATTGGTAGTGATCTGTTACTTAGTTTTATGCATCTCAAAAATAAATTTAAAAGAAAAATCATTTTAAATCCATGTTGTTCAATTGAGGTTTAATGTTGTGTTATGCCTCTTAATTTCTGAGTGAGTATTGATCTACTGAGAGTTTAGCCAGGTTTGAAGTTGTCAGTGCTCTCTATGGTTTAATTGAATTGGGAATTATTTGATATAAAAAGAAATGTTTGTGTGTATGGTTGAATTAAGTTTTAGACATTGTGTAGGTTGACCCACCTTGGTCCTGTAGAGCCAGAAGTGTAGGATATTTCAGTCTTTGACTAAATCTTGTCAGTTGGCCACTAACTTCGAGAATTCTTAAACATAGAGGTTGGCTACCTCTTAGAGAGTTTCAAAGCTTAGCTGGAAAAATAAAACACCAACAACTCACACAAATATTCAATAAGAAAGGCACAACCCTTGTTCTCTCCATCGGATAAAAATAAATACCATTCGCTTGTGAACAACATGACTGCTTCTATAATTATACTTCAAAAAATGAGAAACTTATGAGCCCACATCACCACCTTGACTTTACAAGAGGCATAAAATAAAACATACTACACACTTGACCCAACCTTAGCAAGAATACTAATCAAGTAAATTCATTAGCCTGAATTGCCATGCATACACAGAACTCTATCAAACATAAACATGCCTCCTTTTTGACAGCCACACACAAAAACAATTAACTCTCCTAAAAAAGATAGCAACATTCTCTATTCCATATAGCACCCGATGGTCATGGTTTTGCATAATATCATCTTCAGTTCACACAACAAAACAGTCCTAAACTCAACATATTCAAATTAACATAACATATCAAATTTCTACCCAAGTCATACTCAGCACTATAGACCCTCATAACCAATTCAATCAAAATAAACATAATGAAATTTTGACATTTACAAACCTTTATTTTTTTAGATGTTATACCACCAATAGAAAAATCATGTTGGAATACCTCATTCTTGACTTCATAGGGGTAAAATATGTTACCATAATAGACTCCCCCTGAGTCTTTGCTTCTTTTTCAGGACCTGGATGGAAACACCTATGCATGGAGTGCACAAGGAGTTTTCAAACATTCATCTTTATTTCTCTTTTTGTCATCTTGATTGCTCTTTCTTCTCCACACCAATGTAGACTTTTTCACTTGTTTGTTTAAAGTACTTGTCTTTCTATTAAATCTGCATTGTTGTACTTTATTCCCAATGATATTACATTTGAAACAAATGATATTGTGACTGATTTAAGGAACATAATACTTCCTAAAGAAATTTCCAACTTTGTTTCCATCATAATTATCACTTGTATTCATTCTAAAATCTTTTCTAAAATGACCAAAGTTGTTACAATTGTAACACACCACATTCTCATTTCTAGAGACATTAGAATGATTCTTATTTGACCATCTCATGTTATCAATTGCCTTATGAAAAAATTCATTACAAGCGTAACAATATTCTTGAAAAAAATGATTGTACCTAAATGACTGATTATGTCAAGGATGTGAAGATCTGAAAAAATTTCTCCTTTCTTTAAGAATACATTTGAATTTTCTTCTAGCAGCAATGTTATCTTCTAATTTTGTTTTCTCTTCACTCTTCGGTGCAACAACATGGTGACCAAGATCAACCTTCATTCTTGGTGTAAACATTTTTCCATCTACAGTAGCAAACACTCTTTTATATTCTTTGATAGAGCTTCGTCCAACCTCATATCCCAATCCTATAGGATCCTTAGAATGCTTTTTCCTATCCAACATCTCATTCAATAGATTAGTACTATGATCAAATTTCTGATTTATACTTGATTCAACCTTGACACTTTCAAGATCTTTCCTTAATGCAACTATTTCTCCTTCAATTTTTTGACATTCAATCTTTCTAACCTCCAAATTCAACCTTACAACATCTATTATCCTCTTAATTTCTTCAATTTCAATTTTTTTCCTTATAATCATATCATCCTTAAGAGTTAGTTATTTTAACAAGGAATCATTATCTGAAAATTTCTGTAAAGAAGCACTCTCGTTTTATAGTTTATTGCACAATTCATCCTTGTCTTTTAACTTGACTTCCAATCCCTCTTTAGTCCTTTCTGTATCAACAATTTCAGCTTTCATAAATTCCATAATCTTTTTATCATCATTATGATTTTGTATTACACTTTTATTGACATTAACACTTTGTTGTAAGTGTACCTTGAGATTCTCATTTTCCTATTTAAGCCTTTTAAGTTCATCTAGGGCAGCAAGTAGTTATCCTTCCAAATCAACTTCAAAATCATCACCTTCACATTCCTTTTCACCAAATTCTTATTCAAAGTCACTTACTACGTGATATTCTTCTTCTCCAATAATAGGATCACATTTAGTATCAAATGGCAGGGGTATTTCTTGAGACAAAACTTCACTAGATTTGATAAAGGTTGGTTTATCAACTTTTTTCTTGACACTAGGGGCTTTCTTTTGACCTTTGATTCTTTTGCACTTGGCCATAACAAATACTCCATGAGAAGGAAACCCTAAGTTGGTTAGACTTATGTATGGGTATGGATCTAATACCACTTGTTGGAGTATGGACAAACATTTAGAGGGGGGGTGAATCAATGTCTAAACCTTTTTAAACTTCGACCAATAGTTTTAATTCTTATATCCTTTCTAATGATAACATAGCAGAGTAATCACTTTGAGACCATTCATGAAAAGGGGTAAATACAAATATGACAACATTAACTCAGTCCATTAGACAACTTATGTCAATATGATTTGAGTAAGATATCTTGCACTTGCCAAAACAATTGTGACTGACACTGTTTAACAATCAAAGCATGATGATAGTACAGGTGCAACTCATAAGACTATTGAAATGAAGACCAACATTATTGAATCAATTCCTAACCAACTAATTTCAATGCAGCTTTACAAGACACTGCAAAACTATGCAAGATAATGACACAAGATCGTTATTGAGACAAAAAAAACCTTTAGCACATGTTATAAAAATTCTTGAGCTATGAATCAAATAAATGCATTTATGCTTTCTTTTGAATCATAATTTTTAGCAATGATAGAAAATTTGTGCAATAAATTTTGATATAAACATTTGGGAAGATGAAGGAACTAACATTCAACAATGTTGAGATTGATAAGAACAATCACTCACAAAATAATTAGTCTTAAAGCATTATCACATCAAAATAATGAGACCATAAGACCAAGAATTTATCGAGTGGAAAAAACTCTTGGGGTAGAAAAATCACTCTAGAAAATGATGCCTCACTGGCTTAACTTTAAAAAACACTGTATACAATGCCTTACTAGAAAATTTTAGAGCACCCACTCTACGAGCACCAACCCCTTATGATTTTAGGAACACCCATTCCAAGGAGCACCAACCCCTTCTCAAAATCAGAACAATAATTTATTAGAGGATTTATTTGTTTCCATTTAACTCACATTTGTGTCTCATTCTAGTCTATCTAATATCCTAAAGATTCATGCTTGAATCTCTAAAATACCAAAAACATTAGATTTTTATGTTCTCTGCATCATATTTGCAATTTTTTTATTACAAAGCTTTTTGTACTAGAATTTTTCAAAATTCCTCAACCTCTCCCACATTGATTAATCACTATATATATATATATATCTTTTATAAAATACACAGATTATGTTTAGTACCTTCACTAAAGGTTTTAGATAAGACAAAATTTCATGACTTTTTTTTTCTCAGAACCTTGAATAAAACAAAATTTGTACCAATAATATCATATGTTCCAAGAATACGAAAATACAATAACAATATGCACCAATAATAATCATTTGTCTTTTTCAAAGGTCTTTGCTCAAGCTGGATATTATCCCTGAAATGATTCAAGAAAACCCTTAAACCTATGGCAGGTGGACAACTCATTAACAACTTGTTCCTTAAAGAAAAATGCCTTCAACCACATGAATTTGTACAAGAACCAATGACATATCACAAACTACCAAGAACAAAATATATTTCCCACTATACCTATTTTGTTTGAAATAAACAAGAACTTTTCAAAATACCCATAATGGAAAACAAATGAAACCGAAAACATAACATGCTATTATTGTCAGAGATACTCAAGTAACCCATTTATTCCTTTTCTAATTCAAGAAAAGAACCAGTAACTTTCCCATTTCAAAATTTCTTCTTGCAAAAGAAAGAATACTTGATAATGAAGAGTGAAACCAAAAAAAGAGAGCATGATAACCTATTTAGAAGCATCTACAAACCCAATAGGTAACACTATCGAATCTCTTTCCTCCTTTGTTACCTTAACCAATGAAAAGCATCAAATTGAGCAACCATACCCCTCATTGCTTAAACAAAGAGTATTACATTATGTCATTAATGTTTCAACAAGCAGAATCATCGAAGTATAGCACTTACATTTTCTTCATCACGGCGGTTAGGGTTACCAACCCTATTTTTGCAAGAAGAGCAAATGAAAAGAATTCTGCCCTAAACAATACTTTCACAAGGTATTCAATTACTATGCCAAGAAAGATAAAAGTTGAAGTTCGAAAAGATAATACACATTGTAATGAGTTTAAGTCCACTGCCAATAATCACCTTGGAGGACGACACAATGATGATTTAATTACCATGGAAGCCGACACAATAATCCCTTGATTATTGCTCCTAATTGTCAATTCAACATAATCATCTAGTAAAATTTATTCCATGTCCATGAATTTCAAAATTCCAACAAGGATAATGAGAAAAGAAGGTTGTTGAATGCACATTAATCAACCAAGAATTATATTCAAAAGACTTTACACAAAGTCAAAAACACAAGTGATCAATAGGAGAGTTATCACCTTTAAAGTATGCTTTGGGAAACCCGATATGGTTTAGCTCTTTTTAGATGCCGATTCCAAAATACCAACCAATGAAAAAGACCAATAGCACATTTAATGCCTAAAACCATCTATGGTGAAAATAATGAATAATTCAATATCCCCACTGAAGGAACTATCAACCATGAGATACTTCAATTACAGTTACCAAAGAATTATGATGAAATACTTACGGAACGAAATAAATGCTTCAGACAAAATAATTGCTAGAAGAGCAATGTGCAAATTATAAACCAGATTTCATGAACACTTAAGAAGCCACCTTCCATTGTCAAAACAAATGAAAAGAAAGTTGGTATCACTTATTCAATGTGACCTTATTTCACTTACCCAAGTTATCAACCCTTGCTAAAGAGGATTATATGAAACCAGATAAAGACATCATATGCCAAGATCAAACTGAAAATGAAAAACTAAAATAATATATTTGTTGAATATACCTGAAATTGAATCATCAAGAATATGATCAATCTGAAGCATAAAGATCCTAGGACCTATCAAAATAATAATGGCATATATATCTGAAGCAAATGCATGCCTTGAAACAATGAACACCATGTCAACCAATCTAAGATACCATCAACGTGAACCTATACCTGTAAATACCACGACACCATTTGTGTCTTTTTCATCAAGGAAAAACAACTGAGGGGTGACAACAACACACATTTGGTTCTAAAATATAACCTAAAAAAATGGCTACTCCGTTGGGGAATGACTTGAGGAAATTTTGATAAAATATTTTTATGCATTAGAGATTCATTTGAGGTTTCAAGTGAAATATTTTTCTAGTATTTTATCCCCGGAGTTCTATATCTATGATGTCAGTAAGTTGAATCATAGAAATGTTTCAGGATTTTGTTGTGTTCTTTTGAAACTGAAAATCCTTTTTTAAATCTACTATAATTCCAAAATATTTTCATAATCTCAATAACTATGGGTGGTGACTTCAAGATCTATGCATTAGTATTCACTATTTGAAGAACTCTAGAAAAAGTAGAATGAAAAGTTGATGAGAAAGGATAAGAAATCTCAGTGTGAGTATGTTGTTGGAGAAGACCTAGAATGAAATTAATCTTTGAATGAGATTCATATTTCTTGAGGCTCGGTCCTCTATGAAGAGAGGTGGCGACTCTGTCAAAAGAACCTGATGAAGAGGTGGAGGAATCTTTAGATCTGCAAAGTTTTCTAGTCAAAAGCACAATTCAAGATAGTTCTAACATATCTAGGTACTTCCCCTATTTGGATTTTCATAGAGCATAAACATGTTATGACAATCATATGTGATAGTTTGAAAGAATGTTGATTCCCTATTAAGTGAATTAAGCAATAATAAAAGGAATGATAGTGGTAGTATTTTCATACTTTTGAGCTATAATTTGAAGTTTCTATGTTGTAATGAAGAAGTATGCTCGTTCTTGAAATCTACCCATTAGAGAGAATTTCAGATCTAGATGCATTTGAGTTATGCATTGTAATATTTTAAGGTCATGATAAAAGAAAGAAATAGGGCAGTGATCAACTATAGGGTTGATGTTTAAAATTTGTAAAGGGGTGTAATAAAATGTATCATTCACTTATACATCCTTGTGGGGTGCACAATTTAAACATGAAGAGTGTGCAACCCTTGTCATGTCATCAAAGAAGTTTCTTTGTTGAAAGATATAGACCATTAAATTTCAGTGGTATTCAAGGTTTCCCAAACCCTGTTCCTAATGAAGTTAGGGAACGTTTGCCAAATTTTGAAGGTCAAAGCTCAAAATCAACATCTCACCATCTGAAGGAGTTTTTATATTTGATGGATGATTATGAGATAGATCATGAAGATGTTGTCATGAAATTATTTGTTAAATCTCTAAAGGGAGATTCCAAAGGCTAGTTTTCATATTTTCCAGTATGTTTTATCCCTTCGTGGAGTGAGTTAATGGTGGCATTCATAGAATAATCCAATGAAAGGATTAATACCAATGTAGTAAGGAATTGTTATTGGGAAATCCAAAAGGATGAAGAGGAATTGATCCCAACCTTCAACCTCAGATTTACAAAGGCATTAAGAAATATTCCTGAAAATATGAGACCCTATGATGTAGAATGTTAAATTGTGTATTTGGGTGCCTTTGATAATAAGATGGGATATTTTTCAAGAGATAATGATCCCTTAACATTGTAGCATACATATAAAATAGCAATGGATATTGATAAAATAATATGAGATATTTAATGATGAAGGGATATATGGCTGCAAGTGTTTGTTGTCCTAAAAAACACCATATAAATGAAATTCATAAGAATGAAATAGGTGATCGAGGTGATGATGCTTTTGAAAATATTTCAAAATTGCAGCATAATAAGCATAGATTGATCCATGATGAACCTCAAAAAACTTTAAGCAATGTTAATCATATGTTCTTTGTTAAAAAACTGTCTAGCATGAAAAGACATGAGGGAGAATCACCATATGAATTGTTAGCAAGGTTCTTGGATGCCTTGTTAGAAATTCCTCAAAATTTGAGACTTGAAGATTTAGTATGTATTGAAATATTCTATGAAATTTATGAACCAAGGCTTGGTACCTTACCCAAGGAATTGAAACCTCAGTATTTTGATCAGATAATTGGTTGGATTAGAATTTTCGGAGGCCAAGTATGACTACATACAAAAATTGGGATCTCAAAAAGATAGTGGTAGTCACCCTGTGGATAAGGATCAAAGACCTATCCATGTAATGGATAGGGATATCTCAAAGGATGAACATCTATCTAGTGGTGTAGATGAAGACATTGGTAGATTTTCAAGTATTGTTGATGTACCTTTGGAAATTGATAACCCATGTAGTGAAAATCAGAGCTCTGATTATCCTTATGAGGAATATGAATCTATTTGTGAACATTATCTAGAGGCATTATTCATGCCTAAAGGGTGCAACAACATGAATACTCACAAGGTTTTTTCCTTACCATTGAATGAATAAAATACATGTAAAGAATTCTTGGAATGCAATTTGGTTATACCAAAACTGGAAAGTGCTAGTAGTATGGTTGGTGATGAATTCAAAGATAAGAATGTATGTGTTCAATATCTTGAGCCTAAGCATGATGCTAATAATGATGAGAGTTTTGTTACTAACCAATAGGATCAAGCCTCAATTATCTATGACCATCCATATAAAATAAAAATAGAATATGTGAGTGTATTAGCATAGATGGATAGGGTTGTATCTGATAGGGATTGTATCAAGAAGGAAATGGGTGAAGAGATAGGTATGGTTGCTAGTGAGAAACATTCAGATGGTAAATAAAATCTTATACTAGAGACAGTGCATTCATCAATTGAGGAAATGTTTGGGATTTTTTTATTGACCTTATCACTCCTAAACTTTTTAGCCCATCTTATGAGACATCCTGCTTTGAAATGGTTGTTGATACAAGGGGTAAATTGAACCATATTAATGAACCTGAAATGGAAATATTCTTCGATGCTTGGGATGGTTTGATGATGCTATTTTTGGGGAAATCCACAACCAAAATGAGAGCAATATTGCTATGGGATCTGATGAATCAATTTCCCAAGAAAGTAGAGCATATGAAAACATATTTGGTTTGTATTTCTCTAAGGAATGTGAACACCATTTTGAAAAGAAGCTTTTATATGAAAAATTCTTGTTCATACATAAAGTGAATGTGTTTTTGGTGTGGGGCAGAAATCAGATGATTATGACCCTAGAATACTAGAAATGAAATTGAAAAATTACTCTAAAGGGTTGGAGTATGTGCCCTTGGATGAGATTCCTAAAAGGAGTATGTATGAGGGAATTCAATTTAGAGAGAAAAATGAATTTGATGTCAGCTTATGTGATGATAGTGATTAGATGGATTATGAATGCTTCACTTTTCCTATCTAGTTGAATGGGCATTTGATGGAATATGGTTGTAAGCCGAGTCAGATAGAATGCTACACTAATCATGTGCTCAATCAATGTTTGACTATAGCTCTCAATCAAATATGAATGATAATGATAATAATATATTCAAACATATTTCCATAATGGTTGATTTCAGTATCTGCAGTGTGATCAATGAGTGGGAAATTCATGTGAATTTTCTCAGCTTTGGCATGGTACAGACAATAGAAAACAAGATTTTTGACAGGGGCAAGTACTAGTCCTAAGTTTTGGGGCCTAGGGCCACCAAATAAAGTTGAAGTTAGATAAACTTGTAGAACGCATATTGAAATCTTGCATATCATAAGAGGCTTCAATGAAAATGGAGATTGGATCTCTTCGTATGGCCTTGTAACTTATGTAAATATTGTACGTATGTGGTTTTCTTTGCTTTGGTTTTCTTGCTTGATTTGGCTGGTCCTTGGTTTTTGATCCTTTGTGCTTGGTCTATTTCACCCGAGATATTGGATTCTCACTGTAGACACCGAAAATTGGTCTAGGCCTTCAAGTACCACTTTCGACATAATTTTCTATTGTCCATGGTCATGATTAAATAATGTTTATTATTTAATTACCTTTCTAAACACATATTTTCTCTATTAATTAAATAACCTTTTAATTATTTAATTAATTCATTGTGACCCTTTATTCAACTTGATTAATTAAATAAATCGTATTTATTTAATTATGTCGCTAACTAATTAATTCTTCTTTCTTAATTAAATAATTTATTATTTAATTACCCCTTTGTCATATTTCAACTATAATTAAATATTTATTATTTAATTATTCAATTAATCCTTTTCAACAATCAATTAAATAAATTATCATTATATATTTGATTAAATCTTTCAATTTTTGAATGTTGAATTAAATTAAAATTTTATTCATATTTAATTGTTTTCATCACATTCTTCTATCATCCAGTTATCTAATCATTCACTCACCATCTGACTCGAGATCTATTTTTAATCCTATAGTTATCTCTGGATTCAATATTTGATCGTCTTTGTGAGGAGACTCTCTGTCACGACCAATTAGTTAACTAGTTCTAACTCATATGCATGAATGTGTTTATTAATTAAATATCTTTATTTAATTAATTAATCCATGTATGCATTTGAATAGATTATTCTTTGAGTTCTAACTTTGTCTTTTTCATTCAAAGTCTATTTCTTCTACTCATGTTCTTTCTATTTTCGAACAGTCTTGACACAAGATTAATTTATTGTTCTAATTTAATCTTTATCCTGTAGAATTTCCCAACTCACCTTCTAACTGACACAGAACTCACATCACATGGCATTCATCAATCTCAATCGTTGATATCACTTTTGAATTTGAGCTAATCGTTCAAAAACCTAATTTCTATAAATTGACCTATCATTATCATTATTCCTCCTCCCGAAATCAATACTTTTGAGAAGAACATATTATCTTCGATATTTTGCTGAGACAATACATCTAGGTTATGCTTGCATCAATACTAAAATTTGAGGGTACGAATACTGAGACAACAAAATGGAGAAGGATAATCAAGATAATTTGAAGAAGTGGACGCATATTCAGTGAGACTATTCTAGTTATAATTTTAATTATTTTTTTCATTTTTACTCATTCTTAGTTGTTTGATTTTAGATTAATATTTGTTAGATTAGATTAACACATCTATCTATGTATTTTATCCATTTATATTCTAGGTCTACACTCACTCTATTCCTAAGGAATAGATGTCCCCAACTCTATCCACTAATGGAACCCACAAAATTTTGGTTCCATTTCAAAAAAATTATAAATTTCAGCTAGTTTCAATGTGTCTGGACTTAGGGTTTTTCTCACTGCTCTTGCCTTGGGATTTTTTTGTCATGATATCTCTCTATTGAAACCCTAAGTGTTTGCCCTTATCAATGTTATGTTCTATCATTGAACTTCTATATCCCATCACTAGTCATGTTAAAACATATTATGTCATTGAGCTTGTGAAATTACTAGTCCCTTGTGCCTAGGTCGTAAACATATTTTATTTTATAAGGTTAAGCAATTGACCTTGTTTTCCCTTTACATCCTTTGAAAATATGTTTTAATGTCCTCTGAGGCCTTTTTTACGTTGTCCTAGATGGCCCCATTAAAAAAACTTGTGGGAACATGCTAAATGATCCCACTTATCACCCATCACAGATAGTTTTATGAATACAAATTTAGATTGGTGATGAGTGATGAATGATGTTTCCTTTTTATCACGTATCGTGGATGGCTTTGAGAAATTTTGATTCATAACAGTGATATGTGATGCTTGATTTTATCATTGCATCATTGAGGGTTTGAATATTGTTAATTTCTCTTGAGTTTTGAGTTCTAAATTGGTGATGAGAAATGTCCTTAGAGCTCTTTGTATTTATTTTCATCGCTCATTAGGGATAGTTGTGCACTTATCTTGATCAGATTAGTGATGAGCGATGGGGTCTATAGTCTATATGTGTCATCACTATTTTGAAAGGGGTGAATGAGTGATATGTTTGTGACCATTGATTTCAAGGGAGGATGCACGTGGCATGCTTTTATTCCATTGTAATATTGTATCCATCATTGATATGGTCTAGAATTTCATACACGAATCAATGATACTTGATGTGAGATGAAGTTTTCCAAGAAGGACAATGATCCAATGGTTGTGATTCCATCATGCCAATTCTCTTGTCAGTGATTGAACCCTAGAGAGTTGGGGCAGATATGTGACGAGCGATGGGATGTTTAAATGATTTTTCTTTCATTTGCTAGCACTTTGTACTTTACCAATGTGAATGAAAGAGCATGAACCAGGGTGGTGATGCATGATAATTATCAGATTTATATGACTAATGAAGTTAAGAGTAAATGTGGAAACTTTCTGAGGTGGTATCACCATTTTTAAGGCATATGTTATAAAAGCCTGAAACAACACCTTTTGGAAGGCTAGCTCATCTTCTTCAGTCGATTGCATGGATTTTATTATCTTTTGCTTCCCCTTGTTTTGAAATGATTAAGTGTAACCATCTGGGGAATCTTTGAAATTAGGGTGAAATTTTCCCTCAAATAAAAATGTAATTGTAATTCAGCCTATTGCTTGTTGCTCCCATGTCTTTATAAATGGGATTCCAAGGCTTGTTACAAAAGGAGGTTGGGTAGTAATTTATTCTAGAATTTGGTCACATAGGGATTAAAAGGGTTACTGAATGGTCTAGTGATATGTCTTAGGTTCAATTCTATCAATACACATATGTAATCTTAATGGTAATATTGGCAATATAGAATAGTATTAGTGCAAGTTCAACACCATTTTACTCTCATATGTACTAGTTTTACAAAGTATGAATAATATAATCAAGGTTATCTTATTTGTCTCTATCAATTTTAGATGGATGTGTTTATCTATTCTTGTTTATTAATTCAAAGAATTAATGTAGGTGTAGACATGGAAAATGTACAAATTCAGTTCGGCACACTTGATCCTGATCACTAACAACATTTCCTCCTAAATCATACTCTTAGAATTTCATCATATTATGTTTCTTAATTTAATAAATAATTATTTATTTGATTAAGTCTTTCTCCTCCATTGATTAAATTAATCAGTTTAATTAACCTTATGTTTTTTTTTAATTAAATAAATCATTTTATGTGATTAAAGTCTCTAAAGTCCTCTTATAAAATTAAATAAATTAAACCTTATTTGATTTTATCTAACATTTTCCCACTTAGTTAAATAAATAAAAATCATTTATTTAATTAATCATTTCCTCTCAATTCTGATTTAAATCAACTCATCAATTTGAGTCAAAATTGTCAAATCATATAATCTCTCATTAAATTAATCAAAATATTGATTAAGTTAATCCTTGTCATTAAAATCCTCTAGAGAATGCAACTTGCACATAAAAATAGATTTAATTCATTTATTAAATCTCTATTTTCCCTCACATGGGATAACAAGGGAATATTCCCTCAAGTTTGAATTCAAAAAGTCCAAGTGGACTTGTACATCAAACAAAGCATTCACTCCTCTTACATGTCCTTGTGCATTGAGCAAACTAGCATTTATTTCATTCTTTTTTCCCTCTCACATGTCATTTCCTCAAATTCAAATTCCACCTAATTGCATTTATTGGCACTTTGGCCAAAATGTGCACAACCATCAACCATTCACATGGTGACAAGTGGCATTCAACCATTGGGTGAAAGTTAGCCCACATTGCCCAAATCTTGCTCTCTCTTCCAAATTCAATTCTATAAATTGGAGGCTTCTCTCCTCATTATTCATCCACAATTTCATGCAAAGTTACTCTCTTAACATTGAGAGCCAATTTTGTGCACACCACTCCACATTTAATCATTTTCACAATTTCATAGCTAGGTTATGCTCAAATCTCATCATGGAGATTTGATCAATCTACACATAAACATTGCAATTTAGGAGTTGGGAAAGGGCCAATTTCAACACTTCAATTGGCACCAATTCCCCCATGGGATCACTAGTTTGCTCACTTAATTAGGATTTACTTTCATTTATTTAGTTTGTTCTTCATTTTCCTAGTTTAAGTTTGAGTAGATGGATTTCATGGGGAATCCTTCATTCTTGTTTGCATTTGATCTAACATCTTGATTTTTTTGTTTTTTTTGTGCAATTGCAGGTTTAGGGGTTCACAATAGGTTCTTGAATATGGCTATAAATTTGTATTAAATCGAATGATAGGATGCTAGTAAGAAGTAGATTTTAAGATACAATGCTGAAATACTGTAACACAACATTTCAGAGCTTCATTTAATATCAAGTGTGAAGATTATTGTCATATTATGTAGGTGTTGGTATTGAATCTATTCCAAGGATGAGGCACTAGACTAACTTAGGTAGTTATGTTGTATTGTGTTGACTAACTCATCCATTATCTAGTCATTAAATCAAATTCTATAAAAGGGGTTATAAAGTTATGAGGTTTTACCATTCTCATGCTCTAAGAGTTAATTATGATAAATAAGAATCCAAATTCTTTGATATGTTTACTAGTGAAACATCTATGTGAGAATCATCTGTGTATATTGCAGTGTTATTGATACAAATGACATAAGAGTGTTATTATGAAAACATTGCTATGGATCACACTCCCAAGTTTCATAGAGCTAGAAGTGAAGAAGTGAGGGCCTCTAAACCCTTACTTATGTGTTGGCCAATCCGTACCCTTGCTAACCATTGAATTCTAGTAGATTCATAGGTAAGTGGTAAGACCAAGTTTGGTTCTAAAAAAATAACCAACAAGGATAATTGAACATATGGTGAAATAATAGAGGGTATAATAGAATGGTAGTCAAATGTGTTAGTGGAACATAAAATGGACTAGTATAGATTAGTGGGATGGTCTAAGAGGGAATCATAGAACATAGGGTGAACTATTAGAGGTTAATGGGATGAGATTAGGAGGGAAAAAAGGAACATAGGGTGAATTAGGGGAAGATAATGAGACAAGATCAAGAGGGGATAATGGAACATATGGTGAAATAAGAGAGGGTAATGGGATGGGAATATAAGTGGTTAATGGAACATAAGATGGAATAGAATAGATTAATGGGATGGGCTAGGATGGGATAACAAAATATAGCATGAACTATTAGAGGTTAATGGGATGGGATTAGGAGGGAATACAGGAACATAGGGTGAATTAGGGGAAGATAATGGGACAAGACCAAGAGGAGATAATGGAACATAGGATGGACTAGTATAAATTGATGGGATGGATTAGGATGGGATAAAAAAATATAGGGTAAACTATTAGAGGTTAATGGGATGGGATTAGTAGGGAATAATGGATCATAGGGTGAATTAGGAGGTGTCTAGGGTTTGACTATAGTACATGAAGTGGGAACTTGACCTATGTGTAGTAATAATAAACAAAATTAAATGAACTTGCTAAATTTTATCTAAGTATCAATGTTGAATGTATTATTCAACAATTCATCTATCATAGCCATCGCCTCTATAGATGATGTAGGTTGTGCAGCTAGATCTCGAGCACTCTAATAATCATACGTGCAAACAACACCACAAGTTCCACAATGGTGGGGTGGAGCTTGGGGCCTACACGTTTCCTCCACATTAGGCTCTACTAGAGGCCTCACACACTATATAATGGTCTAAGTGAGCGAGCTAATCGAATCCAGCGTGTCCAACTTGATATTGTCCTTAACAATGGAAGGAAAAAAAACATGCTCCGCCATGGATTTGGCCAAGGGTCTTGATGTAATACCCCTCTGTTTTGCTTTGTGTGTTTGCTTTATGCTATGTATGGGATGCAGCTACTGTTATACTGGACACACCTTGTTGTTTGTGTTTTGATCGCCACTATTGAGCGACATTGGTTATTGTGTGATGTGGATTATCTGACTATTGGTTCACATGCATTATGGATTATTGATGTTAGTAGAGTTAGCATGAGATATTGTATTACATGATTTCTGATTATGATGTAATGTTAGTCTTGGATGAGTGTATTGGTGAAGAGGACGGTTCACATCACTCACTTGTGAGCGCCTTGTGAATCCGTGATTCCTTCTTACAGTGTGTATTATATACTGGATATACTGTATTATGCTGTTTATTTGGTTGCAGGTTGCAGGTACATGACACTGACTCCACCTGGTTTCACAGGTCTGAGCATGTCGATCCAACGGTTAAGTTGAAAAGGGAGATAGTAACTAGATAACATGTGTCAGGTCTACGCCCTAGCCTTAGTGTGTTGTTCGTCCTGTTTTGTGAGTCGTGTCTACTTGGTTTAATGTTATATGATTTTATTAAGATGCTTTATTATTCAATCATTATGTTAGAATTATTGTATTGTTGAAAGTAGAAGTTAATTTTAATATTAAGTGAAATCTATGCTTAGATGAAGTATATATGTTGATTATGAAATTGTATTAATTAAATTAATCTTGAAAAAGGTTGAATTTAATTATTAAATAATTAAAATTAATTAATTGAGTTATTGCATTAAATTAAATTAAATTAAATTAAATAAATTGAAAGAAAAGTGAAATTGCATTTAGAAATCAATTTGAGGTTTTCAAAAATGGGAAAAGGAAATAAATATCTATTTTCACTTTGCATGCAAAAGGAAATTAGGGTTAGATTAGATATTTTAGTTTTAATATGAATGCATGTTTTCAATTTTTTGGAGGAGAGAGGTTTTTGGAAGGATTATTATTTTCAGAGGAATTTGGGAAATTTTGAAGATATTGCACAAGTAGGGTTTGAATCAAATTTTGGATTTTGGAATTGGAATTGGTTGCACTTTTGAAGAAAAGTTTGGAGGAGGCTTCTATCAAGAGAAATTTCTTCGTCTTCTGTAGCATCACATTCCAGGTTTTATACTTGATGTTTATTTCAATTTTTAATTGAATAGTTGAAGAAATGTTGATAAATTTACTGTAGGAGATTATTTAGTATACAAAACCATAGATCCATTGTTTAAATTTCAATTTATAATGTTCTCAAACATTTAGGATTAATTGTGGAAAATCTACTTTGAAAACAATGAGATCTATTTTGCAAATTTAAAACCCTGTAGAAAATATTGTTGAAAATCAAACCCTTATAGAAAACCTTTAGTAAAAAGGTTTGTTTGAATTTTCTTTATTTAGTTATTGTGAATTTTAAAGAATAGTGTTGAAAGAAATTTGAATTTTCACCATTTTGAGTTCGAACAAAATTCTGGAAAAGTTGATCAATTTCATGATTCTGGTTTAAAAAAAATAAAATTTATTTTCCCTATTTTTCCAGAAATAATATTCTGTGAAAATATATATATATATATAGTTAATATGTATTATATTTGATAAATATAAATACATAAAAACATATAAAGATATCTATTATTTTTAGTTGTTTAAAAGTTAAATTATTTTCATGTGTTTGGAAAAGTTGTCGTCGGCACAGTTTCCCAGAAATCTCGTTAATGGCGAAAATTTGTATTCTGTGTTTGTAAAAAAATAAACAAAATAAAAAAATAGAAGGGAGAAAAAAAAAATAATAAATAAAAAAAAATAATAAAAATGAGTTAATGGCAAGTGGGGTGGTCAAATCCCCACTGCCATCCTTCCCAAGGAGGTGTACCTCCCATGGGAAGTGCGCCACCCTTAGGGGACGCACCCACCATGGGAGGTGTGGACTCCCTAGGCGCCGACCGCTGTACATATGTACAGACGGAGCAGGCAGGCCGCAGGTACCGTCCGCCGGACGGGTACCGTCCGGACCTACATTTTATATTTATTTATTTTTTAATTTTTCTTTATTTATTTTTAATTTTTCTTTATTGCTATTTTTTAATTGTTTTTTTTTAATTATTATTTTATTTTTATAGTTTTTTTTAATTTTTATTTAATTTGTTTTGGTTTTCGTGTATGAGATTCTAGTGGTTAAAATTTGCACTTATATGGATGAAATTTTTTTATTTTTATGTTTAATTTTATTAATT
Organism: Sequoiadendron giganteum; assembly: GCA_007115665.2. Lineage (NCBI taxonomy): Eukaryota > Viridiplantae > Streptophyta > Pinopsida > Cupressales > Cupressaceae > Sequoiadendron > Sequoiadendron giganteum. Next base: position 750,403,416 of record CM021100.1, read on the forward strand.
ATTATATATGTTAATATTATATAGTCATATATAATATTTAATATATAATTATAATTTAATAGGGGAAAATAGACTCTTAAGTTTAGAGATTTTCTTTTCTAGAATTATTAATTTTTTTTTTTAGATTGATAAATTTATTGTAAAACAGAGGGTTATGGTTTTTAGATAATCTTAGCATGTTGTAAATTTAGTGGGATTATTTTATTAGAAGGAAGTTATTTAAATAGTTAAAGGATGCTTCATAATAGATTCATTAGGACATTTGTATTTATATTTAATGTTCAAATTTAAATTATTAGTGCATACATGTAATTGGACAATAAATTAAACTGAAGTGCTTATGAGGATGTTTAGATAAGGTTTATAAGTTTATTTATTTAAAGAAGAAATTTAATTGATTTAATGTCATGTTGATATCTCTTTTTAATTTCAATTTCTGCGAGATATGTTAGATAAGAATATGGATTTAATATATCCAAATATAGTGGAATTGATTGCTAGTTCACCTCTAATATTAAATTCTCTTTTGTTAAATTGTTTGGGAAAGGGTGATTGGTGTAATTATTGTAAAGTCTTCCAGTGTATGTGGGTAATTCCCATGTTAATTAATATTCGTCTTTCTCTTGGGTAGTGTTGTATGAGTTTGTTTTCCTCCTAGTGTTGGAGTGGGATTCTTATTGTCATTTCCTAGATTAGGAGAGACAGAGTTATTCAGTTCTAAAGCACTTGAGTCACCCTTGGAGTCTAGATTGGAGTAGTGAGTTATCCATTAGAAGAGTGGCTTTTGTTAGGGGCCGGAGCCCAAAGAGGTAAACCGGGTAACCTTCGAAAGTGTTTTTAAGAAGTAATAATTAAAGCAAAGCATTTAGACTACTAGGATGCATTCACATTAACCAAGATAAAATTAGCCTCACTCACAGACACAAGGGCTTGTTTAGACTTGGGGTGAGTGAGAAGGCCTAGAATGGCAAGGTCAACTAGCTTGTCCATACGAGAGGTAGTTGATTCCGCTTGAGTGAGTATGAGGGCCGAGATTCGGTTGAGGTCACCAGGATTACCAGAACCTATGAAGGATGCCCAGAGGAGATCTCATGACGCACCTTGCGATGACACTCTATCTAGGATAACCTTGAGTATATGTTGTGTGTATGGTTTCTTTAGCACACTTGATTTTATTATGACTGGAAGCAATGTAACCATGTTAGTGTTAGATTTATATTGTGCATATGTATGGTTGAGTCAGTTAGTTCTGTTAGTCAGCCTTTGGTTAGAGGTAGTAGATATCTTGTCCATGTTGTATTTTTACTATCTCCTAGCATGGGGGGTGGGCCTTCGGGTACCACTAGGTAGGGTGGAACATGCACCAAATCCGTTGGGTCCCCCATTGTTCTTCAGTTTGTGGAAGCGAGACATCTAGTTGGACAGCTTGTGGATATTGTTACTCTCTTCTTGTTCTATTGTAATTCTTCTTGTATCAGTTGTATTTACCCCTCTTGTTGTTATGAGGTGGATCTTGTAATTCTTATACTTATGTATTTTTACTCATTCTGGGAATGAGGATTGTAATCATGTAATGGAATTATGTAATGGATTTATGTGATGGTTAATCTATTCTATCTTGTATTTACTTATGTTAGATGTATGTCATTACTTGCGATGTTTGTTGCAATATAATTTAAATGATGTTTATTAATGGGAATTATGTAATCTCGGTTATGTAGCCTTAGGGGAGGTTTTCAATTATAGGTGAACATGTATGTTTAATTCAACCTTTAAAAAAAAATAAAAAATTAGTACACTTTTGTAGCGAATTGAAACTTCCTCTAGGGTTGCGTGGCGGGGCATTACACTTGATACCAATGATGAATTACATCATGCACCCAATCTATCATGTGTAGAGTCCCCACCTCTACCTTGAAAGTTTAAGATGCCAAAATAATTTGGCATCTTATTGAGGACAAACTCACTATAGAGTTTCCTAAAAAATTATTGTGGTACCTCATGGTTATTGCATGGAGTTTGGTCAAATACCATCCACCACCACTCCAAAAAATTATTTTAAATCAATTCATGGTGGTACCAATGGGCGGGGAACCTCCTCCATGCATGAGATAATGGTGTGTTGGTTTTTGGGTCTATAAATAGGGAACACAAGTCGTATTTGCTAATTTTTTGTTTTATCACATCTACATATGACAAACCATTAGCATAAAATTGTCTTAACTCATGCCTCTTATTTGACTAAAAAATTATTTTATTGCTTATTTCTCCTACATGAGATACAATTGAATTGAATGATTCAAAAATACCTCTCCTATAAGGGTGGGTTTGAACATGCTCAATTAAACTTTCAATTAATTGTTCAATGTCTCTTTTATTATTTTCAATTTGATTTAGGATATTTTATTATGTTCCTTGAGTATTCCTATGAACTGATGGAGGGGTTTGAGGTTGTTCTTGTTCAGGAGGCTCTTCATGAGGGGGTGATTGTGAATTATCAATGTTTAGAGGTGGAGCTTCATTCCCTAAGAATTAGAAAAAAAAAATATTTAAAAAACCTATTTCAATCTACATTCTAATTCAAAATCAAAATAAAAACAATAGAAATACATACCTCTTTGCAATATTTGACCTCTTTGACATGTCGGTAGCATCCTCATGAAGAATTGAAAGCTAAGAGTGCAATAAATGGAAGAGATTTCACAAGCGCGAGTTGCACAGATGAAAAAATCAAAGACAAGTCATGGGTTGAGCAAAAATGATGAAAGGAAGGAACACTTTTTGTTTTTATTTAAATTTTTCATTTGACATGCACCAAATGGTATTTTTTTTTCATTTTTAAAAATTTGGCATGTATTTTGTGTCATAGATCTATACACACACCCTTTAATCATCCTACTATCAAAACATTCTCCACCTGAATGGGTATTACACAAAGGGTTTTGGATGGATCAACCCCAAATCATGCATTCATTTATATCATTCGTTGAGTAAAGTCTATGGAACTTTCTTCTACATTGCTTCTATCTAAATGTTATGGTGATGGATTAATATTATCTAAGCTCCCCTTGGAAGAAACTCAACCATAATAGGAAGATTTGGAGGGCATGTAATAGAACCCATGAATAGATCAACATTCAGATGATACAATTTCTACATTATTCATGTTTTAATTCTGAATTCTTCAAGTGTCATGGCATTCTTCATCCCATAAGAGGGCTCTTTAGCCATTTTTCAAAACTCTACTCATGATTTTTAATTCACATCCACTGCCTACATAATCCGCTCTATGGACTTCTCTACAAATGTTTCCTTTGTACTCTTGTCACATCCAAATATTATTATTTCACATTTATAGGTGCTTAAATGCATTCATAGCATCATGATAAACTGTGAGAATGAAAACCCATGATTTTTTCCTTCATCATTGGTAAAAGAAATTTCTTCAATATTTTCAATTTCATATTCCTTCAACTTTTTGTGACAACGTCCTTTGAGAGAACCATTTTGTATTGTTCTTGAGAGGTCTATGTCCTAAATTTTTTATTGACCAAATCTTGTACCACTGGTCTAAGATCCGTGCCTCCATTATTTATGATTGAGTTGGTTATTATAACCAGTAAATATCATGTAAGTTTAATCAGTTCTTGATCAACACATCCATTCAATTGATTTTTATGGATTTTATTGCAAATTGACTCAATCAATTATCTTTGGTCTATCCATTGGATTCATAATAATTTCAACCTCCATAGGGCATTAAGATAATATCCTTCTTTGTTTTCACACAAAAGTTGAACACTCTAATATACACCACTCTTTGTAAAATGTAGTAGGGAAATATGTCAAACAATAACCCTTTTTCAACTTTTCATTTTGTCAAAAAGTTCATATTACAGGTCTCTACTATCACAAGTCTTCTTATTTTGAGCAACCTTAATAAGTTGTTTGACTTCATTCTTTTCTTTCAAATTTTTTTCATGTATACTTCCATGAAATTCCTTCTCATTTCTTGAAATGAATTGGGCACATCCATCTCTACAAAGTCTATCATCTTTTGATTTCCACCAATCCTATAGGTGTTGTGCCTAATCACATGTATTACATCATTAAAGGAAGGCTACATATTTAAATGGAAATTTTTATAAATATGAATGGTTACTTTCTCCTAGGTTATGTATTCCTCTTCATTTTATTGATATGATGGCTTCAAAAAATTATCATGACTCATAGAAGTTGAGGATGTACCACAATCAAAATATTGTCTGCTTAGTCATTTTCTATCAGTTTGAACATCCATGGTGTTAGAAAACACCCCTACATCATGAAATACCTTTTCACTCTCATTAGTATAAATAGAATGAGACTTTTAATTTTGAGATTCACCAACATGTTGATTAAATAGTTGGCCATGTTTGGTATACATAGGGCATGCTATCTCCTTGGTATCAAGAATTCTAGTAGCCTTTTGAATATAGAAGGCAACCAAGATTGTATTGTAATCTCACAAACCTCAGATTGTGTTTCTAAATACCTCATCAAAGATATCAAAATATACTTTCACATTCCCCATTGAATGAATGACACAATATTTTTCATTATTTATCTCATTCAAAAATTGATTAATTTATTTCTCTTTAGTTGTTGAAAAATTGATGCCATCCAATTCAATCGCTCTACCTAATACTTCTTGAAAGTCTCTTTTCCATAATCTTTCTGAGCACCACCCTTAATAATTGAATTTTGTGACATCTTATCTCTTTAAAATATCCCATAAAAATCTGAAATACATCCTAAATTGAAGTGGGTATTCATTAGAATTTTCTTTCTGACATTTTGCACTATGATTAGACTAGGTCAAGTAGCTTCTAGAATCACCTTGGAAAACTGATTAAATATTCTCCTAGAGCCACAAAAATGCACTAACATGTTGATTTATGATATGGGAACATGATTTCCAAATGTATTTGCATAAATCCATAAGGATTACAAGATATCGATGCTCAAATTTTCTCACTTAACTATTTTTGAAACTATCCCTGTTAAAAATCCAATTGGAACTCACCAACTTGCCATTTTGAAAAAATATTAGATCTCTTCATGGAAAGATGCCACTTGAGAAATTAGTTCATTTAATTCTAATGAACATGTGTGCAAAATATTTTTTCACAAATCCACTCTCTTCACAAAATATTGACGGTCAAAAGTGACCTCTATGAATTATCTAGAAATGCAGATGTCAAAATTGTGTAAAATCCATTTGCTTTTGATTTTGAAAAATATCAAACAAGATGTTGGGATCTTGAAAATTGACATGGGAGAAAATTAATATGGGGGGAATCTGAAACACCACTTTTTCATCATGAAAATCATCCAACTCATAAATATTGTCCTCCAGAGTTGACCTCCCTAGCAGATTTAACAATGTGTAGACAACAGACTCTTCCAAAACCCTTCAACTTGGCACTTTAAAACTTTGTCAAATCTGATCATATGATGCTGAAATTGAACATAACACTAACCTATGGTAGATGAACATGCTTGCAAAATTCTTTGGCATAAGAGTGAATAGGTTTCAAGTTATGATCCTTCAAAGTAGGCTATCGGGGAAGATATTACAACTGTATTTTTGAGTGTTGCAATCCATTTTTCCATCATGGACACTACAAAAAATTGAAGGTTCTAGTAGTTTGAATACAAGGACCATCCTCTATATCTTATATAGGTAGAATAATGAAAAATGGACAAATGGTGATCAGACAAATGGTTTTTAATATTTTCAAAATTCCTACTAGAAAATTCATAACTAATTATTTACTTGTAAAAATATACAAAAAAATATGTCACATCTAGGCATGTGTCCTCTACTTATATTGAAAGATTCGAAAAATATATTTTTTTGTCTCATCATTAGGGTGTCTAGACAAACACATCCTTTTTTATTTTTTTCAAAATTTTGATGTATTATTGCATTAAAATTTTAAATTTTTACCAAATCAATTTTTTTCCAAAAAGGGCCTAATAGCTTACAAACTATATTCAATTTTCTACAATTTCTATTCCTACATATTTTCAAATTCTTATGTGAAGTTGCTTAAGTCCTTTTTTTGTATTTCATTGCCACTTAAGGGCCCTATTTACCCCATCATGATCCTACACTGACCCACAAATACCCTTAGACATGATAAATATGGTCATATGAGATTTTTAGTTATGATATTTTGGTGGCTTAATATTTTCAATTGAAGAGGTAACCACCATGGTGTTTGATGTTAGATTCGATAGTGAACACCATAGCTTCCAAAAATGAGAGATCAAAGCAACTAATTTTCTATAAAACAAATAGAGAAATATTTGACCACACAAGAATTTGATATTACATGTATTTAATAATGAATGTGAATTTATTACAAAGTACAATATTGAATTCTTCTAAAAGAAAAAGTGAAATCCCTATGTGAGGATTTGATTAAATTGTGATGAGTTTTCTAATCAAATGCAATGAGAGAAATTTACCTATAAATAGACCAATCTAAAATAAAAGTTAAATCCTAAGTTTAACTTAAGTGAATAAAGTAATAAGGGACCTAATAATTAATTATTGATTCATTAATTATCAATTGATTATCCTAATTTCTCAAACACCCCCCTTAATATCAACTTAGGGAGAAGCTAAAACAATGATAAATTATATTGTAATACCCCTCCGTTTTGTTTCTTGTTCAAGTTGCTTTATGCTATGTTTGGTTGCAATTACTTTGATACTGGATACATTTTGTTATGATGTTTTGATCATTATTATTGAGTGACAAATATTATTGTGGGATGTAGTTATCTGATTATTATTTCACATGCATTATGGATTAATGATGTTGTAGAGTTAACATAAGATATTATTATGAGATTACTGGATTATGATGGAAGTGTTAGTTTCAATGAGTGTATTGGTGAAGAGGACGGTTTCGCATCACTCGTTTGCGAGCGCCCTACGAATCCGTAATTCCTTCTTCACGGTGTGTATTATATGCTGGATATATTGTATGATGTTGTTTACTTGGTTGCAAGATTGCAGGTACATGACATCGACTCCACCTGGTTTCACAAGTTTGAGCGTGTCGATCCAACGGTTAAGTTGAACGGGAGATAGTAGCTAGGTAACATGTGTCAAGTCTATACCCTAGCCTTAGTGTGTCATCAGTTGTGTGTGTCGAGTCATTGTTTATCTTGCTTCGATGTTATTTAATTCTGAGGCATTCTTGATTTGGAAATAGATATTTAGAATAATTGCATTTAAATCATGTTGATGGTTATTTAATTTAAATAATGCAATGTGGATAAAAGTTTATATTTAAATTAATTAATTATATTTAGTTTATTTAATTAATTAAATTTAATCCAAGGGGTTGAATTTAGTTATTAAATAATTAAATTAATTAATTAAACGTGATATAAGAGAATGAAAGGAAATAAAAGAATTAGAATTAATTTTGGAATTTAATTTCAACGTGTGGGAATTAAATTAGAAATTGTAATTAAATTTTTATTTGGGAAATTGGTTTCAACTTTGCAAATTAATTTATTATTTAAAATTGCATTTTAAATTGAAAGTGGGTTTTTGAAAAGTGAAATTGAAATTGAAATTTGAAAGTGAAATTGAAATTAAAAATTGAAATTGAAATTGAAATGTCTAATTTGCATGTAATGTGAATTAGGGTTGTAAATATTGAAATTGAAATATCTAATTTGCATGTAATGTGAATTAGGGTTGAATTAGGTATTTTTGATTTATAAAGAATACATGTTTTAATTTTAGAGGAGGAAAAGTTTTTAGGAAAATTCATTTCTATAGCAAGGAAGAAATTTTGGAAAATTTGCACAAGGGTTTGAAGAAAGTTTGATTGTAGAATTGATTGAAGGAAAGATTGTTTGCATTTGTTGAATTTTGGATTGGATTCTTTGGAGGATTGAAGAAAATTTAGGAAATCTTTGGAGGAGACTTGCATCAAAAATTCATCTCTTCCTGTAGCTTCTTGTACCAGGTTTTCCTCTTTGTGTTTTATTGTTCTTGATTTTTTTTTTTTAAATAGTAGTGATTAAAGATTTGTTTGTTAAATCTGTTTTAGAAAACAAATTTGATATTAGAAGAAAAGAATTAAATAAAGTTACAGCCTTTGCTTGTGAAAATTCTTGAGTGAAAATTGTGAAAACCTTAGTTGAATTTAAATTATTTGGAGAAATTGATTTTATTGTTATTGAAATCAAACATAGAGATTGAACAATACATTTAGAATGATTTTAGAAAATAAAACCCTCTGTTTGTTATTAAAAATTGAATTTTAAAATCTGCAGTATAGTTATATTTTTCATGGTAAAATGGTCTGATTGTGTCGCCTATAACTTCACTTTTACAAACTGGATTTTCAGGAAATTTAAAGGGTTTTTGCATTTTGAAATTTTCTTACCCCTGTCCAAAAATCGTAAATACCCAGATCGTAGTTTCTGAGTTATGCTTAAAACATGAGGCTGCTGTTAAGTTATTTTTCCCATGGCTGTTCTGAAAATAAAATAATAATAAATTGATATTTATAAATATTAATATTTTATGTATTGTTATTATAATATTAAAATATTATTTAATAATATTTTATATTATAATTTATAATACTAAAGTATTGTATTTATTTATATTATTTTAAATAAAATTTGTATATTAGATTAGTGGAATTAAAATTATAAACATATGGGAAATTATTGTTATTTTAAAATGGCTTGTCAAAGTTTAATTGAAAGAGTTAAATATTTGATTTAAAGAATGCAATATATTATTGAATAGAGATTTAAAATTGGATTGATTAGTGTATATGGAAAATGGATAGAGAAACAATATGTTATTATATTAAAAGTGATTGAATGTGTTAAATAGAAAATTGAATGAGATGTAAGATTTGGTTAGGAAATGGAAAGAGTTTACTTGCATGGATTTGTGTCGATTTAAAAGTAAATTAAAAAGTTGTTTTATTGATGAAGCAATCAATTATGTTCTATTTAGATTAATTGAATCATTGTGATTGGATTATGAAAGAGATATGGATTTAATATATCCAAAAGTAGTATCTTCCTCATGCTTATCTTAAACGATTTAATTCTTTATATTCAGTAAATGGAAGTAAGTTTAATTGTTTTAGATTTCCAATAATGAAAAGGGAAATAGGGGTTATGATTATTTTAGATGATCTACTTATCATGTCTTTGACTTTGTCAACACTACCTATTGAATGAGTATGGATTTAGGAAATCCAAATATTAGATTTGATTGATGACTTGAATGCTTTTGTTGCTATGTCGTCAAGTTGCATTGCTGGTTTTGGGATTTAGTGTTAGTCTTAAATTATAAGTCTTCCAGAAGAACTTAGAGGATAAGGGTTGTTGAATCTTTATGCCATCCAGTTGTTTTTCCTTGGGTAGTGCATGGCGTCTTTTCAGTTTTATCCAGTTTTCATGAATGGGAATGTTTGCACCTCCTTGGTTTAGGAGTGGATTATGGGATCCGTGTCTCCTTGTATGGAGTGACCTTGTTATGTGGTTTCACCTTGTTGCCTCCTGTGAAAGGAGTGGACTATGTGTTGTTGCCTCCAAGATGTTTGGAGTGAGATATTTTGTACCTCCTGTGAAAGGTGTGGACTATGTACTGTTTCCTCCAAGATGTTTGGAGTGAGTTTCTATTATTTGTATCCTCCTTATGTTGGAGTGGATTATGATGCCTTATTGGTATGCACTTGTGGTTCCCTTGGTGGATTGTTTTGATGTGTGTTGTCGAATAGAAGAGTGGCTTTTGGTAGGTGCCAGAGCCCAAAGAGGTAAACTAGATAACCTTCAGGAGTGATTTAAACAAGTGATAATTAAAATAATGTACCTAGAAGATAAGGACTAAATTCTCACTAATCAAGATAATTTAATCCTCACTCATAGACGCAAGGGCTTGTTTAGACTTGGGATGAGTGAGAAGGCCTGGAATGGCAAGATCAACTATCTAGTTCTTGCGAGAGGTAGTTGATTCCGCATGAGTGAGTATGAGTGCCGGGATTCGGTTGAGGCCACCAGGATTACTTGTGCCGGAGCCTATGAAAAATGCCCAGAGGATATCTCATGACAAACCTTGCAATGACACTCTATCTATGACAACTATTGTTAATTATTTTATGTGTATAGTTATTTGAACATACTTGATCTACTTTATGTCTAGAAGCAATGTGACCTATGTCAGTGATGTTGGAGTTGTACTTGTATTGTACTTATATTGTATTTGATTTGTACTTGTATTGTACTTGAGTTGTACTTGATTCATACTCGTATGGTGAATGAGTTGTACTTGTTAATTCATTTGGTTGGTTATAATAGTATGAGTCAGTATGAGTTTGCCTTTGGTTAGAGGTATTAGAATCTTTGTCCATGTTACTTTGTTACTATCTCCTAGCATGGGGGGTGGGCCTTCGGGTACCACATTGGTAGGGTGGAATATGCACCAAAACCGTTGGGTCCCCATCTATCTTCAGTACTTGGTGGCGAGACATCTAGATGGACAACTCGCGGTTCTTGTTGTAATTACTTGTATTGTAATATTTTAACTTATGTATAAGTTATTCATCCCTCTTTTGTTATGAGGTGGAGTTATGTAATTGTAATACATTTGTACTATTGTCTCATTTTGGAATGAGTGATGTAACTATTGGATTAAGATAATGTTTATGAGATTGTATCTTGGTTGATTATCTTATTATGCTATGTGGTATTCTTATGATGTATGATGTTTATATCATAAAGTTCATAATGCTTTGGTTTATGTAATATGTATGTGTGGGTTTAAGTAATCCTAACCTTGTAGTCTTAGAGGTTGTTGTTAATTAGTAAGTGAATGTGTATGTTAAATGCACTTTATTAAAAAAAAATTAGTTCACTTAAGATGTTAATTGCAACTTCCTTTAAGGTTACTTGGCGGGGCATTACATATATATTCATGGATTCATGAGTGGGTCTTGGCTACAAGGCTTGATGAGATACACATATACAAATAAATGAATATTTTATAACAAGAAAAGGAGAAATCCACATGAGAAAAAATATTCTCTAAAAAAGAGAAAATGAAATAACTACACTAGTGAATAAAGGATAAGAGGATTCAATGTAACCCCCCAAGGATTGATCATATCACACAAGTACAATAAATGTACCCCTATTAGGAGAGAGAAAATTAGGATATGAAACCCCCATAAATATAGAGCTCATGTGCCAATAATGAATGCCTAAAGATAGAACATGATCCACTACTTTCAAACAAAAATTTTCCCCTTAAGAAGAAACATATTCACCACTGATTAGAGAATCCATTCCCCAAAAAATGGAAGAAACAAGAATCCAAATACAAATGATGCATGCCTTTGAAAAGTGCCCATGTGTCCACATGTTAAAAAGAGATGGTGTCAATCCAAAAAACTAATAAATTTGATGTAGAAAAATATTCAAAGATGATGAAGATGATGGGAAAAAATAAATGATGTGGCCTTCAATAAAGAGGAGATAAATTTCATAAAATTAATCCTATAGTTTTTTAATTTGAGACTCTACAAACAAGGATGATATTTCTTAATCCCAAGTAGGTGTTTTTGGAAGAAGATAAATGTCATGTTGCACTGAACCAATAGGGTCCAAGGATGTGGCAATGCCAAGCCAAGCTATAAAAATATAAGATTGTGATGGAGTATTGATCAAAAGATTGGGAACATGAATACAAGTCTCTGAACTATTGAAACATACAAGACTTGTGATATACTCAAACTCCTCTAAAGTATCATCATCAAAGGGTATGAAATCTATATCTAGAAGAGGAATAAGACAATCTATAGTATGATTCTCTAGGTATGGAGAGATGTGAGGGTCTTCATGAATTTCTTAAAGTTGATTCTAAAGTGCTTGGTGACAATCAATATCCAATACATCACAAATAGTTTCATGACCTATACTAGAATACATTATTCCTATAAAATGATCACTAATAATACCCCATGCTAAATAAATCCTTGGTGAGTCCATAAAGATAAGGTAAAATATCAAGCCACCTAAGATGAGTCAGCATTCCATTTTTCCAACTCTCATAATTATTCTTTTTGAGTATGACTATGTAGAAGGATGAACAATAAACCCATGACACTTTCTCAAATTAAAAATTTAGAGACCGAAAACCTCAATGCATGTAAAGTAGATTAAATGAAGTCATCTTATGAAAATAAATCAATTCCAAGTGTTAAGGTGTCCAAGTAATTGATAAAAATATGAAATCATAAAAAAAATATGCCTTGGGTAGGTTATAGAAAAAGTGCATGTGTAGATCTCAAGAGGAAAAAAATACCTTTTCAACATTGCAAGACTCATAAACAGAGATATATAGGAAAAAAATTATGAGCTCATAAGTATAAAATAATGATCTAACTTTGAATAAGAATAAAATGAACCAATAGAAAATTTGATATTGAGATTTGCACCACTAGAAAGTACATTGAAGTGGCTTTCCAAAAGTATCTTGTTTTCCCAATTTTGACACAATATGCCCAAGTTATGTCAAAAAGAAAAAAAATTGCTCCTTTGGGGAAAATTAGGGCTTGGAGGGGGGTGATATGGTTGTACGATTGATCGTACTGCTAACATTAGTGTGACAAAACACCGAATTCAACAATATATTCAAGGAAGATTCTCATCAAAAAAATTCCTATGCCGAAAAAGTGTACAAATTCTAACATTTATTCCTTGGGAGATTCTTTGGTGGGAAGAAAAAATTTCATACCCAAATAGTAATATACAAAAAAATATTAAAATATTCCATGGTTGTCATTTGTTTTGTAGCTGCTAGTTTGCATTTGTTATCTTTTAGTTGGTTATAAGTTGTCACCAATTATTTTACTATTGTTGGACGACAAGAATGCGAGTCGTCAGCAAGGAAATGATCCATTGAATGAATTGAAAAGACTCAAGGGATGGTTATTCCCTAAGCGGCCACAAGGGCCAAGGGTTGTAGGGTATAGTCTATACCCTTTGGCTAACATTTTTTTTTTCTCTTTTTACCTTTTTTGCCTTTTATATTTTTATTCTAGAAAAAATATTGAATAAAAACCAAATAATTATTTTATAACCCTAATTGTAAATAAGGTACATGTTGGCCTATATTGGTTGACAAGTGATTGTACAACCATGTGGTCATATAGACTTCACTTCAATAATCGTGATACCTAGTTTTGTATTTTTATATTTACTTTACTTGGGTTTGAGTGTTTTGACATACATTTTTAAGGTTTTTGGCCTTTCTAGACTCAATGATGATGATTGTTTCACTCGAGGATGAGAATTTTTTTTCCTCAAGGTCTAATCTACTATAATTTGGATAGGAAGTCACACATCTATTGCTTTGATACCAAGTTAGAGTTGATAGTGAACCTTGGCATAGCTCCCAAAAATCACCTCCAACCAAACCATCTATGAAAAATGAGAGATCAAAGAAATTGATTTACTATACAACTAAGAGATAAATGATTGATCTACACAAGCATATATGATGTGCCTTCTATATTAAACAATGAGCATGAATTGATTACAAAGTACAATAATGAATGCTTATAAAATAAAAAAGTCCAAACCCAAGATGAGAATTTCATTAGAAAGTGACAGGTTTTCTAATCCTATGCAATGGGACAATTTGACCTATAAATAGCTGAATCTAATAATAAAACACTCATAATTTTTAGCTTAGGTGAATAAAGTAATAAGGGATCTAATAAATAATTAATGATTAATTAATTATCAAGTGGTTATTTTAATTAGTCTAACATTTGAGGTTTTCAAAAAATGTATGGGAAAGGGTTGTTCTCTGATGTATATAGATACTAAAGATAAAACTTTATCCCCCCACAACAAGAAAAAAAAATCCATAATACAACTTTGAGATCTTAAAAACGTTAAAATTTAGGAAAATCACATCAAATTAATCTCTATGTACTTGGTGAATTTTCTAGAAAAATGGACTATAAATTTGTATAAAACACTAAAAAACCTTTCCAATTCTTATTCATTTGTAAAAAATGAGTTCATATACCTAAGTTATGACCTCAGAAGTGTAAACAAGAAGATTTGATTTCTACAACCTATAGAAAATTCTTAGAGAAAAATATGGAAAAATAGCTACACCACTAATATGAGTGTGAAACTAGCTCTTCAACAATATTTCATTTGCAAAAAATGGACAACCAATGCAAAATTTATACCCAATTATGGAAAAATTGCACAATTAGGCCTTTAAAGTATGTTGGGGGCTAAAAATTTATCCCTTGGTCATTTGGGAAACCATCATTAGGAATAGGGGGCTTAGGTGTAGGGGTGCAATCACTAATAGGACTAATGCTAGTGGTAGGAAGCCCACAAGGGATAAATTCCTAGCACTTGTGGTCACTGATGTGATAAGCTATGAATAGTAAGGGATTTGAGGGTTGCTAGGAAGTGGAGTTGTATTGGGTGTTTCTTAGTAAATGTGTCTGTGGTAGAAACACTTGGTCATGGTTGAGTACTGCCCATTGGGGGTCGCTTTATCCCTTATTTAATTTTTGTATTTTAAATTTTAATTTCATTGTACGATATGAAAAATATAGGGATTGTACAGCCTTTATACTAAAAAAATTACCTCAAAAGCTCCCATCACCAAATATAGGAAAATTTATAGTCAAAATTTATTTATTTGACCTCGTAAACATAATTGTGATCTTTATTTTTCTCCAGCACACACAAAAACATAGCCAAGTCCAAAACATAAAAATAAATAAAGATTCTAGATTTGATGCTCATGCAACCCTAGTTGAAGAAAAAAATTAAAATTGGGGAAGGGGTTTACTAAATGCACACATTGATACCATGTTGAAATTGTGAAACACACATAAAGTATGATCAAATAGAAAAAAAGAACACCTTCCACACATGACAGATACAAACAATGATTTTATATTTCCTCAAAAAGCAAAAGAAAACAAAATAATACAAAGGAGAATTCTTATAAGAGAAAACCCTAAATGAGAAAGGAATTAGATCATGAAAAATTTCATCATCCTATGTGATAATACATAATGATCTAATAATAAATCATTTTAATAAAAGAAAAAATTCACTCTTAAGTTTAGCTTAAGTGCATAAAGTAAAAATAGCCTAATAAGTAACTAAAAACTAATCAATAATTAGCTAATGGGGCATCTACAAGAAGTTGGGTCCACAAAAAACTCAAAAAGTGGAAGTGTTTTTCCTAATTTTTAGAACTTGTCGCAGTTGGCTTGAAAATTTGAAGCACTTACACATTTCATCTTTAAAAAAATTAATAATATGAAATTTAGTATTTTGAGTCTAGTTTCCAAATATGCAATTAATTCGAACACGAATATGATAAAAATTAATTTTTAATAGGAATTTATAAAACCCACTTTTTAAAAGTTATTTTTTTAGGACAATACCATGCACATTTACGAACACCATAATTTGACCTAAATGAAAGTATTTTTATAATTCATTTTGGAGAAGGATGTGTAAAAAATAGAAGATTGATGAGGATATTTATTTATAACCTTTTTTAATTTATTTTTATTAATTTTGTATTCACTTTAATTGTTGTTTTTGAAAACCAAGGTATACAAACACCATAATTTGACCTAAACTAATCATTTTTTTTTTTTCATTGTGTAGAGAATTGTTTGTAGATTGGTGTCATATAATTTTTAACAGATTAAAAGTTATTAAAAAACTAAAAAATCTCAATACTTTTGTAGTGTAGGAAAATTCATACCCTTGCATTTTCACACTTGTTTGGGCCTACCTCGCTTTATTTATCCTTCTTTATGTATTAATTGGTCCTATTTTGCATTCACAAGCCTAATAAACTACATATTATTTTGGTTAATCTCGACAATCATCAAAGGGAAAATGATTATTAAATGTTTTTCTCTGTGTGTCCTTGATTTTTGGGTTGGGACTAAAATGCCACCTAGGGCATCTTAGTCCCCCAAAGGTCTTGGGACCCTGATTTTGAACACACCTAAAAAGGTCCCTTTTTCGAGTTTGTGCCCCAAGAATTGAGCCTCATGACTAAGAAGTCACCAAGGGAATCTTAATCCTTGGCTTATTTTTAGGATTTAATTTCAAATTCTAGTGGGATTTAGCCTCCTTCAATCAATATTTTCCTATGTCAACTTGGTGTGATGTAATTTTGGGATATTAAGTGTAGATAAGTATAAATACAAGGTTCATTCATTCATTTTCATCCTAGCAACTTGAGTATTCATTCCTAATATAAAATTGAGTTCACAAGAGCATTCAAGAGAAACTCTTCAAGCATTTTGGAGCCATCATCAAGATTCAAGCATCATATCAAAGGCTATTCTTGCATCATGTGTGTTTTTGTGCTAACATGTGTTATGTAGGATTTTATTCAAGAAAGCAATTCAAGCAAGATCTATCAAAGCATTCCATTGATTCAAGATCTACATTCCAATCAACCATTTCACACAAGGTTGCAAACTTTACAACAAGGGTTTGGTGGGTTGTAGGATTGCATGTTGTTCATTCATCATTTCCCTCCTTTATTCTATTTCATTTCAAGGTTTAATTACCAACAAGGGGTTTTACCAAGGCAAACCTCCATTCACTAACATTCAACAATTTTTCTCTCTCTTATATCCTTGTGGTTGTAGATTTAGGTTGAAGACTTGAATACCATTTCGAGTGCAAGATTGCAAAGTTGTAAAGTTGCATTACAAAGTTGTCATCTTCATGAAAACTCACTTACAAGTCAAATCTGAAAGTTTTAAAACTAGAGATCTGAGGAGAAGCAAGTGTAGACCTTGGAACTCAAGATCAAATTTGAATTTTTGAGAAATCTAGAATGGGACTAATACACTACCTAGGGTTTCTTAGTCCTCCCAGGGGTATTTTTTAGAGATTCTTTGAGATTTTGTTTTGAGATCTAAAGATTTTGCATTTGTCCCAAAAAATAGAAGTGGGACTCAGACAATAGTAAGGGAATCTTTGTCCTCCTTGGCATATTTGGATAGCTTATTTGAATTTCTATAATCCTCACAACATCTCCAAACTTCCTAGGTACACACATCCTATCTTGTTGTTGCATAATTTCATCATTTGCATCTTTCATTTAGCTTGAATAACTAGGTTTTGTAGGTTGAATTCTTATTTTTCTTTCCAAGAATTTTCTCTTGGTGAACCCCTTAAAAACCTAAAATAACACCCCCTCTTCCTAAGTACTCCTAATTGAGAGTTCACTCACCTAGTGAGGTTGATGGTCAATCCAAATAGGGTTCTTAGGAAATATTTGAATCATTGGTGGGAAATTGGAGTGACATTACATCATCCCATGTTTCACCCTTAATCATTTTGGTGAACCAGAATTCTTTGAACATTCTTCTTCTGATTTGGAGTTCATAAAATTCCTAGATCTATATTGCATCTTACATTAGTGAAAGTGTGCCTAGGGTTTCTTGCATCTTTCATTAGTAAAATTGCATCTAGGGTTTATTATATTTGCATTAGTGAAAGTGCATATAGGTTGCATTTTTACTTTCTTGCATCATTTAATTTCATTGAAACACTAAAAAGTGCATTGTTAGTCATTCCAATAGCACTTACAAACATTGTTATTGCATTAAAAAGTAAAAAAAGTGCATTCAACTTTGCATTCAATTTCTTGTTACAAGTTACTTTTTATTGCATCCATTTGCATAATTTTTTGTTTCCAAACATCAGACCCCTAAATAGGCAACCTGTAAACATTGTAGACAACCCAAAATTTTCTATTTTGTGACAAAAACCTTTGCTAGGACAAAAAAACCCTTCCTAGCGTATTAGTCCCTCTCAAGGTTTTTTTTCTTTTCTCAGAAGCCTCTATGTGCTATTTTTTGTCTATTTCAATGCCTGGAACTTAAGAATCTCATCAGGAGGACCAAGATGCCCTTATTGGAATCTTAGTCCCTATTAACTTTGAATTTCTAGTTTTCAGGATTTTAAATTTCTTTTCTATTCTTTTGTTGGCTGTTGTAAGTTTTTTGTTTTAGTTTGTAGAATTATTGTTATCTCAGTTTCTTTCATTTTCAAGTGCATTTTCTTAATATTGCATCATGGATATGTGCTTTGGAAATTTTTGGATGTCCCTAACATATTTTGTAGATGTTTCAAGTTGTGCATTTGATAATGATCCTAATGATATTGAACACACTCATGCTTAATCAACTCCTAATGCATGTCCTCCTCATGATGTTGACATCATTAGAGAATATGATGTTAGCATGAATATGTTTCTCGATGATTTCCTTAGAAACCTTGAAGATAATGAATCCTTTTACCCATCCATGAAACAACCGAATCCCCCTAAAATTCCACCTCTTGAGATGTTTGGTTACTTACATCCAAAAACTGAAACAAAATTTGAACCTAAGTTTCCTATAATAGGTGAGCCTAGTTCCTCTAAACAAACAAATACTCAACCATCCTATGATAATAAAGTAACAAACACTTCAATCAATCTCATAGAAACATATGGAAAAGGATTCACAGTCTTGAGTAAACAAGGATGTGATACAACAAGTGAACATGAAATTCACCAAATCCTACAGAAAATTCCAACTAATGAAAACATAAAAGGCTTAGGATATCAAGATCCCCCTCACAATGTAAGAATTCCTAGAGAATACCTAAAGCTTTATAGTGATGGTATGGTAATTTTTGATTCACCTCCTGATATGAATTTACTTCTTCCTAAAGATCAAGAAATGGCTCACAACATTGAAAAGGATGAGAGGATATGCTTCGGTCCTCCTGCTTATTCAACTACAGAAGTTGGTGAATCTAGAAAACGCAAACCACCTTACAAAATAAAGAAACCTCAATTACCTTGTCCACCATCTTCAATTGAATGAACTTTACACATACTTTTAAGTCAATGTATTATCACATTACCACCCAAACCTAAAACTCAATTTCCAAATCCTAAGAACAATAACATATATTATTACAAATATCATAGGATTTTTAGTCATAGTATCGGTGCATGTCGTACCTTACAACACATTTAAAAGAATTGATATAATATAAATAATCCCTTAAAATGGGACCCCTCGTAATGTAATAGTTGTAGAATCTTGACATTCTCACTATTACATGATCCTTCTCATCACCTACCTTGCCTCATTCTTGCCTTGCACTTAGTGGGGGCAAGAAGTAGATGGAATTGCCCTAGTAAGGCATTCTTTTGTTGTCTCTTAGGTTCGTCATCTACCTTCCGCTTATATAGACTAAGGTTGGGAGGTGTATGACCTGATTTAGGTTGACTTGCATGTTCCCTACTAGTCTTTTTCTTTCTTTTTATGTGATTTCATGTGTGTATTGTGATCCCCCATGATGTTCTACTTGATGTTCCTTCTCTCTTTGTGCATTCCTCTATGTGTACCTTCATTCTTCTATATTTTTTAATCTCTTCACTTTTTAATTTTCCTTTTTATCTTTTGTTTTCCTTTTGGGGATGATGCAAGGAATCTAGACACCCTATGTCTCTTCCATGTTGACCCAAAATAGTTTTCATTATCTTCTCTTTTCCTTTCATTTTTGTCTTGTGTTTTCCTTTTGGGGATGATGCAAGGCTTCGAGATACCTTATGCCTCTAAAATGTTGACCCAAAAAATTTTCCTTTGTTTTCCCCCTCTTTATGTCATTCTTCCAGTTCTATGTGTATTTGGGGAATGATGATAGTTCCAAGATCTCTAATATCATTGCAGTAAAGACAGATGCTGACCCCAAATTCATAGATCCCTTATATGTTTCTGGGGGGAAACCCTCTTTTCCTTTTCATGTTTTGGCTACTTTAAATTAATTTCTCAGACCATTGTGTTAGAAATTTCTTTAAAGTGGGGGCGTATATTGGCATTATCTTTGGCATGATTTCATTTGCATTTTTTCGATTTCCTTTCTTCTTACGATGTGTCATTTTCTTAGTGGTTTCATTGGATGCTGACTTCCTCTAAGAGCATGATATTTCCTTTTCCTCTCTTGGAAAAGTTAGATACAATGTTCCCCAAGACGAGACCCTTGCACTTTTTCTCTCTTGGAAAAGTTAGATACAATGTTCCCCAAGATGAGACCCCTTGCACTTGTCCTCTCTTGGAAAAAAGGATGAGACATTTTGCACTTGTCCTCTCTTGGAAGAATTGGGTATGACATTCCCCAAGATGAGACCTTGTATTTATCCTCTCTCAAAGATATTGGGAACAATGTCCCTTAAGCTTAGGACCTCACTCGGACTAAGAAAAATACCTTTGAACATCTCTTTTACGTCCATTTTCTTTTTGGTTCCTTATCAAATTCATGGAGGTATGGCTTTGATATGGTTTCCTAGGGCTCACCTAGTGAACAACTAGCTTCACTATCTCGTGTGAGAATGCATTTTCTTTTTGTGCCTTATTAAATTCATGTAGGTATGGCTTTGATATGGTTTCTTGGGGCTCACCTAGTGTGCAATTAGCTTCACTAGCCCTTGTGAGCATGCATTTTCTTTTTGTCCTTATCATATTCATGGGGGTATGATTTTGATATGGACTTCCTAGGGCTCACCTAGTCAACAACTAGCTCCCACTAGCCCTTGTGAGCATGTGCTTTTGTTTGCATAATGGATAGTGAATTTCACTTGTAAACCTGTTTGGACAAACACCCTAAACCCAGTCCACCGCATTGGATGGCCAATTGAAGCTTGATCAATTGTGTATTTCTTTTTCTTTTCCTCTTCATTGATGGTGTATGTTTGCGATCTGATTATGGCTTCATATATCATCCACATGTGTATTCCTTTGTGACTATATTGGTTTTTCATAGGATCCAGATCCTAAGGGTTTGGCCACCCTCCTTATTATTGTCATCCTATCTTACTAGAATTCATATATTTGACCCCTCTTGATTGCATGGTTGGCTACTTTAGTGTGAGTTTGAAGCAAGTTTAGTGTAGGAAAATGCATACCCTTGCATTTTAACACTTTTTTGGGCCCCACTTGATTTATTTATCCTTCTTTATGTCTCAATTGGTCCTATTTTGCATCTACAAGCCTAATAAAATACATATTTTTCTAGTTGATCCCGATAATCATCAAAGGGAAAATGATCATTTAATGTTTTTTTCTATGTGTCCTTGATTTTTGGGTAAAGACTAAAATGCCACCCAGGGTGTCTTAGTCCCCCAAAGGTCTTGCGACCCTGATTTTGAACACACCTAAAAAGGTCCATTTTTGGAGTATGTGCCCCGAGAATTGAACCTTGGGACTAAGACGCCACCAAGGGAATCTTAGTCCTTAGCTTATTTTTAGGATTTAATTTCAAATTTTGGTAGTATTTTTCCTCTTTCAATTAATATTTTCCTATGTCGGCTTGGTGTGATGTAATTTAGGGATATTAAGAATAGATAAGGATAAATACAAGGTTCATTTATTCATTTTCATCCTAGAAACTTGAGTATTCATTCCTAATAGAAATTTGAGTTTACCAGAGCATTCAAGAGCAGCTCTTCAAGCATTTTGGAGCCATCATCAAGATTCAAGTATCATATCAAATGCTATTCTTACATCATGTGTGTTTGTGTGCTAACATGTGTGATGTAGGGTTTTGATTCAAGAAAGAAAATCAAGCAAGATCTATCAAAGCATTCCATTGATTCAAGATCTACATTTCAATTATCCATTTCACACATGGTTGCAAACTTTACAACAAGGGTTTGGTGGGTTGTAGCATTGCATGTTGTTCATTCATCATTTCCCTCCTTTATTCTATTTCATTTCAAGATTTAATTACCAACAAGGGGTTTGACCAAGGCACCCTCTCTTGTATCCTTGTGGTTTTATATTTAGGCTGAAGGCATGAAGATCATTTGGAGTGCAAGATTGAAAAGCTGCAAATTTTCATTACAAAGTTGTCATCTTCATGGAAATTCATGTATAGGTTAAATCCAAAAGTTTCAAAACCAAAGATCTGAGAAGAAGCAAGTACAGATCTTGAAGCTCAAGATCACATTCAGAGTTTTAGAAATCCAAAATGGGACTAATACACAACCTAGGGAATCTTAGTCCTCCTAGGGGTATTATTCAAATATTCTTTGATATTTTTTTCCCTAGATCCGAAGATTTTGCATCTGCCCCAAAAAATAGAAGTGGAACTAAGACAACATTAAGGGTGTCTTTGTCCTCCCTAGCATATTTGGATAACTTCTTTGCATTTACATAATCCTCAAAACATCTCCAAACTTTCTAGGTACACACATCTTATCTTTCTATTGTATAATTTCATTATTTGCATCTTTCATTTAGCTTGCATAACTAGGTTTTGTAGGTTCAATTCTTATTTATCTTTCTGAGCATTTGCTTGGTGGTGAACCCCTTAAAAACCTAAAAGAACACCCCCCATTCCTAATTCCATTGAGATTTGACTCACCTTGTGAGGTTTATGGTCAATCCAAATAGGGTTATTAGTACATCTTTAAATGATTGGTGGGAAAGTGGAGTGACATTGCATCATCCCGTATTTCACCATTAATCAATTTCAATTTTACAAACCAGTTTTCTTAAAAAATAATTAAAAAATAGAAAACATAATCCAATCATAAAAAAATTATTTATTTAGAAACTATACATCATGATCTATAATGGGTTTTAATTTTATAAACCAATTTTGAAATAAAATTGTCAGCTATATTACCAAATGCACTCATTTCTCTTGACATTGCCTTAGTCTTTAAGTTGCATGTCCAAAGCTAATGGTTGGATTACCAAGCTTTTCTCGAGCCTAAAACCAAATAGAAAAGCAAGTTGAGATTTCATTTTTTTATAATGGATACCCTATTTAAAATTGGTACCCATTCTATTCTTAGAATGGGTACCCGTTTTAAAGTGGGTACCCATTTAGGAATGAGATCCTGATCTAAGGCTTGAGATATCATTCCTAAATGGGCACCCATTCCTTTCAGAATTCTTTGGCTGAAATTCCCCTCTTCATGGACCCAACTTCTTGCACTTACCCAATGAATAATTACTCTAGGAATATTTTTTACTGATCATATTTTCAAATGAATAATTTAGTCAAGTTAATACTTAATTCACCTTGTCACTTAATTAACTATATTACATGTTATATTAATTCATTCATTTTAAATCCCCATAAATCCCATCATAATTAATTAATTGATTAATCATTATTAATTAACTAATTAGTTCCTGAATAACTCAAGCACATCTATAATTAAATAAATAAATAACCTTAGTTATCCTTTTCCCGCATTCTACTCATCAATAAAAATAGTTAATTAATATGATAATCATGTTAACTCTAAATCAAATTAAATGAGTAGTCAATAAAGCTAGTTAACTAAATAGTTATGTTCATTTAATATTCAATCACACTAGCTAACTAGTCAATTACATTATCTAATTAATCAATCAAGTGAGTTAACTATTTAATTATTTTAGTTTCCTAAACAATGTGTTGTATGGTTATCTTGCATGATCAATTAAGAAATGAATTAAAGCAATTAGATCCTAAAACATTAAGAATATACAATATAATGATCAGATAGAAATCCATACTCAATGAAATCCATTCAACATTTCCATATAGATTCAATTAAATCAATAACTCCTAATTCTAAATAATTGAATCAAATGACAAGTAAATCTTCAATCCCATTGTGGATTGATGCAAACTTGTAGTGATGTGGATTTCTCAATTAAATACATAATCCATTTGTAAGAGCTTTGTTGAAGAGGGATGATTCACAAAAAGGTTCTCAAATGCTCAAGGTTGGCCCAAGAATTATAGAGAGTAAGGATGCTAAGAAGATTGAGAATAAATTTCATGTTTGAGAGGCTTGCTTTTATAGATTTTAGGAAATTTTGATCAATGATCAAGATTTGATTTGAGGATCAATGGATGAGAGGAAATCAAGGAGGTGATTGTGGATCAAGAAGGATCAATGGTTGAGGATTTATGGGAGCCCAAAATATCCCTTATTTCATGGAAATAGGTTGAATACATTTTGAATTGGAGGAAATAATTTGAATTTGAAAAGAGAATATTATTTGTGCAAGTTGGAGAGTTAGAGAAAAATTAGCCAATCAAATAATGGTGTAGGAGCACCTTGAAGGTCTTTTGGAAGATCTTGGCAATTTTGGCTTGTAGGTGGTTCTAGCCAACCACCAAGGTAATAA
The DNA here is from genome assembly GCA_007115665.2 of Sequoiadendron giganteum. NCBI lineage: Eukaryota > Viridiplantae > Streptophyta > Pinopsida > Cupressales > Cupressaceae > Sequoiadendron > Sequoiadendron giganteum. The sequence continues at coordinate 750,427,733 of CM021100.1, forward strand.
GGACTAATTGTAAAGTCCCAAATGTTTTTTTGATGTGTTTTTTATGGAAAACCTTGGTTGGTTTAGAGCCTGGAGGTTTGGAAAAGTCTGAATGATAAAATTAGGCAAAACTAGACAAGGTTGTCTTAGGAATTTGGCCTAAAAATGCAAAAAAGGCATTAATGATGTTCTAATACCAACCTAAGGGTCCTATCATGTGGGATAAAGTTATATAAGGTCATCTAAACCCTAATACCTGGGTTGGAAGTTCATTTTCATGAATTGAGACTTGGAGAGCATATTGTGTGATTGGAATTCAACAACTTTTAAGTGAATTTTTGTGTTTGAGCCTTCTTCCAATCAATGATGGATTGAAAGGTCTTGTCTGATGGTTTGAGGATTTCCATTTTGTCACTTATTTACTATGTGAAGCATTATATTATCCTTTTAGTTCAATTGTTTTCTATTTTGCAATTTTTTGGAGTTTTGGCCTTATAGCCGGTTTAGGCCATTTTTTTGAAATAATGATCCCCACTTGAATTCCAATGGAAAGGATACCATGGAAACTTGGAATAAATTAAGGGACTATATTTACAGTGTATATAGTGTATGTGGAGTCTTGTTTTGCAGGGGAAGACTTGAATTCATCAAGCACTAGGCGAGTGCAAGTACATTCTGGCTAGTGGCTTGGAGAGGACAGCAGTAAAGAAAGATACTAAATGGATTGGATCGTGCCAATAAAGAGAATGGGAGTGTGGAAACATGTATTCCAGACATGTGTATGAAAGGAGGAGGGTTGGGGAGGTCAATGGATCCCTCAAAAAAGAGCCAAACCCCTAGAAACCCTTAAAATTAAGGGGTATGAGGACAGTCATATGAACGGCCATTTGGGAGACCTTACACCTGGTAAATATTGAAGCCTATGGTACTAATAGAAATAATATCCAAAAATATTTGGGGGTTGTTAAGACCATTTTTGAGAAAAGCCAAGAAAATGGGTTCTTGGAGGCCTAAAAGGGGCAAAAAGGCTACAAGGCCTAAAAGCTAAGTTTCTTGAATTCGATGGGTAAATGAAGAAAGAAACCTGAAAGAAGGATCAGAGTGGAGCAAGATCACCCTAGGAATAGTTGGAAGACCTATTCCAAGACCCAAGCAAGGTTTGGGAGCTTTGTGGCAAAATTGAGCCCAGGGAAGCTTAGTGGTGAATTGTGAGCAATGGTGAAGAATTTTAAATTGGTGGAGAGTCTTATGAGGTGAGAAGGGTTTAGGAGAGATCCCTAAGTAGGGTAGAGAGGAATAACCTAGGAATACCCGAGATTAGGTCTTGGGAAGAGCAAGAGTGCTCTTGAGGTATAGGACTCCCCATCAAATAATTAAGAAAATCATTTAATTATGAGGATGAGGGAAAATAAGATTTTGAATTAAATAATTAAGAATTATTTAATCAAATGAGATTAAATTAGTGTGAAAATAATGAATTAATCAAATAACCTTAATTATTCAATTAATAGGGGAATAAAGCGAATTTAACTAATAATTGGAAATTATTTAATCAAATAGAGGAATTAGGTGAATTACGAGGGAAATGTTATTAGTTGGTGAAATCAAGATGTACGATATAGTTAGGAAATTTTTTGGTGTCTAAATTTTTCCCCTCTCTGAAGCAATGTACCTCTTGCATTGTTTCAAAGACCTGATGCTACTTGGAAAAAATAAAATTCCATTGATTTTACTTGATGCCCCATTGTTCCCCAATAGATGAAGGAATTCTAGTGTGTTTCCCCCTCAAGAGATTGGCCAAAAATTTTAATTTTCGGATCAAGATCATGACTAGGTTATGAGAGTAGTTTTTCTGAGAAAAGGATGAAATTTAAGTCTTAGGAAGTTTATAAAGTGTGTAGGATCAATGAACAAGATTGTAAAATAAGCTAGCAAGGTAGACGTGGGAGAAAACCTAGGGTTTGGGGATCATATATAGGAATTTGGGCTCAAAAATCCTCGTTTGCACTCTTAGCTGTGTAATATTTTAGAGCTCTAAGAATCCACTCTCGAGGACACCTTTCAATGAAATTCATTCCTCAAGCTCCACATTACACAAATCTAGTTCGATAATTCTATAGGCCAATGAGAGTGGAACCACCAGTATGTACTACTTTAATTTTCACTTGCACATAGTTTTAGGTTGTTAAATGTGTAGCAAAAGGTAGGTAAAAAAATCATCGATGCATGGATTGATGCCTTTTCACCCCGATGTGTTGTATTTTCAGTTAGGAATGTTCATGTTTGTGATAGAGTGAGACATTTCAGATAATTTAACATGTTTTGGATATCCTAGTGTGGCTAAAGTGACACCTTTGAAAACCCATTTGCATTTGTATTTGGGGGTTTATTTCCTTTGAAAACAATTGCATTTTAGATTTTTATGCTTTATTGCATTTGTGCACAGTGATGAATTTGTTCTTTTGGTTTGTAGACTTAGGTTTTTTATCAAAAAATTGATAAATTGACATCATGGGCACTGTGATTTCAGGTGGTGCTTCATCCCATCTACTCTTATGAGTGAATTCCTAGGATTTTGGAGAAATTGACTACCATACATGAGGTTGAGGTTGATTTTCCAGCATTGATTGGTATGTATCATAGCACCTACATTCTTGAGATCAGATGACATAAGGTGATGATGATTACTCTTTTTGAGTAGTGGAGGTCTATTATAATGATATTTCACCTACCCACAAGAGAGTGTGCTATCACTTTGGAGAATTTTTAGTGCAACATTTAATTTCCTATTCATTGTGTTTAAGCTATTTATGATATGGATCAGGGAGCAACATCCATAGTGAGACTCTAGGTGAGGATAAGCTAGAGGTGGTGGATGGGTATATTGAATTACATCCTTATGTAGGAGAGGTAGATGATTTTTTTCATCCTTGTTGGATTTAGTATGGGGCCTTTGATGCTCAATAGATGATCACAATAGTTTCCCATTGGATGGGGATGGGTGATCGATGGTATGGTTACATAGGTTATTAGTTATGCATGTATCCCCACTCACTTATATCATGATATGCACAAGGTATACTATAGGGGAGCAACTATTTTATCACAAGGCATTAGTTTTCTCCATGTATAGGCATGAGAGCACATAGTTGTGACTCGGCCAATGGGAGAGTCAAAGAGAGATGATAGAGATCCTTTTTCATACTAATACACTTTTATGATAAAAAATAGGAGGATAGGAGATATTCGTTACTTCAGAGGGATATTTGATGACATGAATGAGGTTTTTTGGTGACCATGGATTCGATGTGAGGTATGGAGTGATGACCACCTTTAGATGATTTTTTATCGACTCATTGGTTGACCGAGCACACCCCTTACATTCTTGAGAGATATTTGCTAGATAGGGTATGTAGATAGTTTGGGGAGAGATCAAGAGTTCCCCCTGATGACTACCATGCTATATATGCTCGCACAATGCAAGAGGTTCCTACATTGGGTGGTATAGAATTACCACATACAACAAGCACTCAATTTGGACAGATATCTACCCTAGCATAGGGATGGGTCAATTGTCTCAAGGACCCAAGGATGAATCAAGATTATGATTCCATATGAGTGCTAAGGAGACCACTCATATTTACACACCCTATTAGTGATGGTGGTCCTAGAGTCATTGGAGACCATTAAAGGAGAGGAAAAGTAGGGCCTAGCAAAGAGAGGTGTCAAAGATAGAAAGTTGTGGTAGAGCATCAATAGATAGTAGAACATGTGGCTCATCATGATACACATTGAAAAGATCCTCCTTAGTAGGGACCACCTCAATAGGGACAACCATAATAGGATAAAAAATAGGTAACCCCTTAGCCAGATCCAAAGTAGCAACAAGAGGCTCCAGAGGAGGATGGGGATCCTGATCTCAAATTAACACTTGTATTATTAGAGAGGGATTAGGCCCATAGACAGAAGGATGGATATAGGTTAGAGCAGTTTTAGGTGACCACTCAACTTATTCAGATGACTATACAGAGAGACCAGAGCCTCACCAAGAGGTATCAGTCCATAGTTAAGAGAGATCAATAGAGATAAAAGAGAGATGATGTTACCCATTGCTAGAAAGAAGAGGCACATGTGGCTCAACTTACAATTGAGAGAGATGAGATTCATATAGAGAGAGATATTGAGTGCAATCAAAGGATGCAACTTGAGATTGTACAAGATATTATGATTAATATGGATCTTCATATGCAAGATACATGGTCTCTTATATAGGATGCTACATACTGTAGAACCCTTTATCGAGCTAGAGTTCTCAAAGATCACAAGTAGCCTAAGTTTTATGCATAGAGTAGTACAACAAATATATCTATTAGATTAGAGGGTGAATTGGTAGGACATTCTCAACAAGTGCCACTAGGATAGGGTGATCAACAACCAACAAGACAGGGTGATCAATAACATATTATTAGTCCACCACCTTGGAATCCTCTTGATAGGGAGGAGCATGGGAGATCAAGGTAGCTCAACTTTGTATATATTATATTTGATGTATTCATTATTGGTGTAGAAACATTTATATACATTCATTGGATTTTGAGCCTCATGTACTGTTACCCAATTTCACTATTAGCTCAATCAGGTAGAGCTCTCAAATTTTTCAAATGAAAAGAAGGGTTCATTTTAATGCTGCTATATTTCATTCATGTGTATAACAAAAAACTTAGAAGATTACAATACTGAACTACATTTATTCTTATGCATACAATATAAGAAATATTGTACAAATCTTGTTCGAAAGAGTAACCTTTATTGACAATATAAATGTGTAAGGTCTCACACAATCCATGAGACTAACTGATTTAATGCAAAAGAAAGAAAAAATTATACATTTATAGAAAATAAAATAACATATGGTGAAAGGTGACACGTCATTGTCTGAATCACGAGTCCTCATCCTTGTTGAGTTGCCTGTTGTCATCTTTCCTCCTCCATTTGTCTTGCACCCAACTTTTGTTTCCTTGTTGCTCCTAATTGCCTCCATCTGAGAGAGAGGGTTTTGTTAGAGCAATAAAAATTCATTAAATAACATATGCACATTCATCTATAAACATACGATCTAATCTTCATGTGTACTAAAACAAAAAGTATGCCAAAGATGTTCAAGAGAGCAACAAGATTATCAAACACATATGTCATATGCACATATTTTTCTAACGTGTTTTCTTATTGTGCAGGTATAGGGAAAATTATGTTACTATTTTGTTTCAAATGTTCTTAGCATGTGGGTTAAAATACAGCTCCCACAAGGGTTGAACTCAACATGCTGCCCCCTTCTTTCATCAAAGAGGGATAGTTGCAATTTACATCACCATTGAATCTTTATTGGCAGGTCTCATCAATCAAGGTGATATTGACAAATAACATAGATCATTGCTAATCAGAATACTCTTGCATTTGTAATGATTTTTCCTTGTCAATAGGAACATGTCACAAGACTCATATGCAAGGACTCTTAGTGGGTTACTAAACAAAGTCTTACTATTTTAATTAATATGCTATCAGGTCATCAAGTCCTATAAGAAGATATCAAGGGCTAACATAAGTGAAATGGAAATTTCAAAAGGAGGCAGTGATTTCAATGGTTTAATATATTGAGGATGCAAACACAAGGATGAACAATACATATAAGATTTCTAGTGGAAACCACCACCAAAAGGACAACAAACAATGGAAGGTAGGGATTGCATTTCTTTAAGTAGAGACAACATAGAAGGTAATTATCATGATAGTAATGGTATGATAAAGTATGCATATGAATAGAAAGTACAATAGTCAAGATGACAGATCTCACAAAAATAGATAGTCCTTTTGAAGAATGATAGTGACTTGAGATTTAACAGTGTACAAGATCACAAAGGTAATCACAAAGATCGTAGTCTATGGTGTGATTGGTGAAAAGATAATCAAAAGACAAATATCAAATCATATAGGTAGTAATAAGGAGCATGCATTTTGTTTTCTTCATAAGAATTATTATTAGATAATTGTTGTAGCTATAGTAGTTTCTCACCTATCATATTTTCTTCACATGACAAAGGCTTGCAAATATGCACTACCTATTGCAATGAGATGCAATTTTGATCCTGATCTGTGTTCCAAAGTCTCATTTGTTCTTGATCTCATTGAGGTAATTTTTGAGATATTCTTATGAAAACCAGTGATTGTATCAAGATCAGTTCAACTTTAACAAATTGACTAGAAAAATTGTTTACACCTCTTCACTGGTATGATTACAAGAAACTATAAGGATGATTGAATGAATTTGTAGCTTTTCACTTGAAATATTTTATCATTGAGGGAAACTTTACTCATCTATAGCAGAGAGTTTTCCATGCTGCAATAAGAACTATTTAGCTTTTGGAAATATTATGATCAATTACATATTGCTGCCATCTAGATCCATATGAATATGAGGATATATAGCTCATACAGTTATTAAAAGGATATTCTTTCCTTTGAGTAAAAGTCATTTTACAGAGTATTCATGAGGGATATACATGTATTAATTTTTTTGAGAGATAACAGTCAAATTTGTAATATCAATGGTATGTCATCATATGCATAGTATAGTAGAGATGTATGATAGTCTGACAAAGACAAGTAACAACATATTTAAGTGTCTTTTTCCATAGAAAGAGACATAAAAATAACAAATCTTCTCAATGGTAGATTAGGAAGTCTAGCAGGCCGAGCCATGAAAGTGCCTAGGTGAATAAATAAAGTAAAATCAAGAGAGAGTTTAAGAGATGAATGGAGGCATAGGTGTTTTGGGTAACCCAATGGAAAATTTCAATACCTACAAATGCATGAAGGGCCATGACTATTCCTTTTATTTTTTTAATTTTTTCCTTCAAAAAAATGCTTGAATATGCATTTGAAATACATGCAGTGGTAAATAGTGCAATAAAATGTAAGAGATAAATGTATTTAGAAATGTGTGTCAATGGCCATAGTTATTTACAAAAAATGTGCTCAAAATCAGCACTTTAACTACATAAAATGAAGGAGAAATGCCAAGTAGAATACAGAGGAATTGCTACAGGAGGAATAAAACTCTCGACAATTCTTAAGCTTGCATTTTATAGAAATACTAAAAAATAAAACATCAAAATTTTCATACAATAAGATGGATTACCCACACAGTCTTGAAGCAGGCCCGACATGGAAATTTTCATGATTCTCTAGTTCAGAAAAACCATAGTAGCTCGAGCTCGAAGTTTAAGAAAAGTTGCAAGTATAAACTAAAAATGTATTGTATAGGTTTTCTCAGGTTTTTTGTCTCTAGGATTTGAAAACTCTAACATACACCCACTTAACTAAGGGCATTTTCGCCTTGTTTTAATCATTTGCAACAAAAAAATTCCCTTTTCATTATTTTACCTTGCCAGGCGTCGAGGCGTGTCCCCTTATGACTTGTGAATTTTTTGCTTTATTTCAAAGCTCAAAAGATTGTCAATTTATTTTTGAATTAAAAAAGGAATGTAAAAAAATAGTTTAAGTGAGGTATTTATAAGTCACTTTGATTAAATTGTATTTTATTGTGCAAAATTTGAGATAGGGGTGTTGGTTTTCAAGCCTAGTCAAAAGGGGATATTGATTGAGTCTTTATGCTTTTGCAAGCGTATAGGATTAGTTCAATCAGTTAGTCAATGAAGGGAGAGAAATTTGGAGGGAATTTAGGTATTTTTGACCAAGTTTGGAGTCATTTTCTTATGCCTTTATGGTAGACTTGGTCAAATTTGACTTTTTCAACTTTTTGGAGCTCATTTGGAGAGGTTCTAGTTGCTATTTTTTAGGCTTTTTGGAGGCATCTGAGATCATCGAATTTCTAAAACCCTTTTAGGTGGCTTTTTGAGGGAGTTATGAGATATAGTCACTTGTGTGACTCATTTTGAGAGTAGTTCTTACTTGGTGCTTTTTCCGTTTTGTGACACTTTGGATTCCTTGAAGAAAAAAGACAAAGTTTTCTAACTCACATGCATATATTACAGTGTTTTTCCTTGAAATTCAATTAAGTACAATAATTTTGACCTTCTCAATTCTATTAAATGTGTGTAGTTGAATGATTGATATATATCTTTGTTATTTTTTCTCAAATCATTAAGTGTATGTCTTATCTTTAACACCTCTAAACTAAGAAATGCATGGTTTGTGTAGGTTATGAATTGTGTCATGGTGTTAATCAATGATTAGTTGTGAGAGTCTTTAATTTTCCTTCTAATTCTACAAAAACTAAAACCTTCTTATGAAATATTAATACATGAGCATGTGAAAGATGTGAGTTGTGTCTCTCAACAAACTAGCTTATTGAATTCATTGTGCATATTATGTAGTAATATTTTTCACATAAATTTGGTGTTTTCACCTTTTAGAGCAGTAAAATGGTACAAGTTTCATTTCAAGTACTCTTTCTTACCCTTTCCTTGACAAGAAAGTAGTTTTTAGGTCACACCATAGGAAGTCGGCCTTTTTCGGAGGTTGACCTCTATTTACAAGTTACCCATAGCTTTAGAGGTCTTCCCATGTTTTAGTGAATTATTGAAATTCAGATTCATCAATAAGCAATTCAGGTGATAACAATGTTTGAAACGCCTGGTGGAACAGTTTAAACTATTTTAGTTCAAAAAAATTCCCTCACAATGCTACTTTTTTATGTGTACAATAGTTGTTTCTGCATTTGGAGGCAAGTTCTTTACACATCTGGCGACTCTGAGTTCAATTTTTTTGGTTTCAGCAATTCAAGTGCTAATATATTTTAGGCTTCTGAAAGAAATATGATTTGAATGAAAATAAATGTCAAGTTTTCATGCACAACATGAGTATTCACCCGCATATCATGATTGAAAGTAAACATCCATAACATCATGACACATATATTTTTTGTGTGGAAACCCTGTTAGGGGAAAAACCATTGTGGAGATTAATCCACAGTTTGAGTACTCAAAGAATAATATTTAAAAACGGAATACACTTGTATTCAGGCATACTTCCTAGAGCTCACTGCTCAAAAGATAAAGGCTTATTGCCTACAAAATTCAGATTAAAACCATCTAAAGGAGTGAACTAAGATGATAGCATCTAACAATGCTAGGTAACAATTCTGGTGAAGCTCATGAAACTTATTTTGGATCTACCTCTGATTTTCCACTTCACTTTGCCCTACTTTTCTCTTTACTACTCTGCTATGACTCGTAATTCGTAATTATTTATATCTGAACACCACTTCTATCACACACACACACTTTTAAATGACAAGATAAATATTTTATATATATCTGTAATCAAGATTAATTGATCCAATAGTCGACTTCATATGGTACTAAGATATTTTAACTTGTCGGCCAGATCCACCATAAAATATATGCACATCCTCCAAAGCTAGTTAATACCAAGAGAGGACCCAAACAACACTTAATATAATATTGAGAATTATAATTAATTTCATCTTATACATCTGTGAATTCCATCTTTGTCGAGTCAACCTTCTAGCATAGATAATTGACAAATTAGTGCTATGTACCACCTAGATTGCTTACCAGTGAGTGCACATCAAAACTGAGATAATGCAAGCCTCTACAAACCTTCCTCAAATATTCATAACCCAAAATACCCATCCAGTGGGATGATTAGACCAACTTTTATTCCTTTAACCAGATCTCCTATTCTTTGCTATGTTATGTCGATAGGAGCCAAAAGTAGTGTTGCTCATTCAAATGCAAGACTTGAGTTGCATGACTTTGGTTGCCATCAATGAAAACACCTAAAATCCAAACTACTTAGCCATATTCCAACAATATCCCCCTTTGGCATTGATAGCAACACTTAGTGAAAAATGAATAAGTGTCGGAATCACTATAGGTATACTGCCAAACTGTTTGCTGCACTTTCTCCCCTTGAGATTCATAAGGCATTCTCTATCCTTATAAGGAATTTTTCACTGCATTCTCTCCCCCTTTGATATCAATGAAAAATGTGGGATGCCATATGCCAAAAAGTGACAAAAAATGTGTTCAAAATCATCAATTCATTAAGAAATATGGCATATATACACTTATAGTTCTTCTTCTTTAAACAAAATTACAAAAAACTTAGAAACACTTTACTGCTTATCTTTAGAAAATTAGCTTGTTGTTTTTCTTCACTTCTAGAAGCAACTTATCCCAACTATGAGTTGCAATTCAAATGCTAATAATCAAGCTATTATTCTTGGAAGTTTTTTTTATAATCTCAATGAGAGATTCAAGAATTGTGATTGCTTCTTCCAACTTTTCACCATTTTCCAAAATTTCCACCAACTGCTCTAGCTTGCACCTGACTAAATATTTTACCTTCCAAAAGGTGTCCACAAGAACATTCTTGGATAGTTGAATTTGTATTTGAGCTTCCTGCAATACCTAGATTCTCCTTCTGATAATGCCATTCGGATCCTGAGACATATCAAATTTTTTGCCAATGTCGTTCAATTCTGTCTCAAACTGATCCAACTTCTCCTTGTAACTGCTAACTACATGAGGCTAGTGGACACAATAGTTGTATATTTTTGTGGCTGAGTCAATACACTTCCTTAACTCATTGATTTTATTTTTAAGCTTAGCATGGGATAGTCTAAATTGTTCCTTTAGGTGAGAGATAATTTCACCTTCTTCTCTGCCTTTGTCTTCAAAGCCCATTGATTCTTTGCTACACTCAATCATTTCTTCAAGTAGAATATATTTTAGACTTTCCAATATTATCTTACAATGCTCAATATGAGCATTCAATACTTCCAAAATTAATTCATGATCGTAAGGTGGTCTGACTGACCATAACCTTGCAATTTTGTGCATACCACTTGTACTTTAGATAACTTTTTGTAGTTTTTCCTTTGACAAATCTTCTTCTTCCTCATTGCCTTTTTCCACATCGGAGTCATTTTCCAATTGATTCTCAGGCTCTTCATCAGATTATTTATTTGAAATGTCGACAACTTCCTTCTCTTTGCCTTTTCCCTCAATCTTGGGAACCTTGCTTTCTAGAGGGCTGTATTCAATAATCTCCTGACCTCTTTTCTATCCTCTATCAGTGCTACCGGAAGAGGAACCAATTTCCATTGTTCTTACCAGAGGGGAAATAATGATTGATCAACATTTCACAAGCATATACTTACATAAATTTTCAAATTCCGAATCTGAATTAGATAGACTCTTAGCATAAGAGTAAATTTGGGTGCATATTGATTTGTCCGATGTCCATGCTATATTGTCAATTTTTGGAAATGAATTCAAAAAGTACATAACCAAACATATAATTAGAGTGCCAAACCTAAATGGATAACTTGACTCTTTTCTTAATTGGACATTCTCCATCATCTAATCTTTCAATAATCTACATAGGTCAAAGTCTTGACCTTCAATTTTCATTTTATGAGCAATATATACTACGTCAGTTGATGTAGCCCCTTCCCAATTTTGGTAGAATATTTTATAGGTTATGTCGTGTGCAATGTACTTCATAATGGGATCTCTGATTGTTGCTATCAGCAGAGCTCTTTAATCTTTGATTATCCTAGTTAGGGTTTCAACCTCCTTGTTCCAGATAGATTTCTTCCTAGGAATATCACCAAATTTGCAAAATCTAGTTAATTTCTCAATTAATTATTTTGAGATTGTGTAAGGTTTTTCAAAAGTTAACACATCGCCATGCAATCTGTTCAACAAGAACTTTATGAATTCCACATATCCAAATTTCCATGTTTGGCTCTGCTCAATTGTTTTAATTCATCAAGAAGCAGTAGATTCATCATAGATATGATTTTTGCATTATTATACTCATCCAATGTGATCGAACCTTTTATTTTCTCCATTCTTTTCCATGTTATTAGGGTTCACAACTACACACCGAATTGTATGAGGAATTCAAGAGTGAAGAACCTAATAAAGTTTTTGATGAATTTGATTATGCTGCTTCGAAAACCACTTGTCGAGTGCTCTCCTTCTTGTCTTCGATGATGAAAAGTGACAAATAATGGCTTTGGACTTGAATTTTATAGCACGCACATGTGCAATAAATTCACTTGTCCTAAGTTTTCGATGACTTTGTTTTCTCAGACGACAGTAGAAAAATCTTTTGCAGACCAACAAATTAGTTGAATTTCTTTTTCTGAAGACATAAAAACTTATGTATATTGAAAGTGCACCTTCATGACTATTTTCTCCATTTTAGTACCATCTATAGATAGGGGAGGAAATATTTTCTAATAAAATCCCCCCTAGGTCAGTGGCCTCAATTAAATTACAAGAAGAATTACCGAAAGAAAGTCCAGGTAGAGATCAATTTCCAACATCATAATCATTTTTCTTCACCCATGTCTTCTTCATCTGATCTTTGATATCATCTATGGTTATATTTTCTTTTCCTTTTCCATTTTTCTCTATTTTATTCTCTTTGTATATAAGACCTTTTTTGTTTATGTTCTTATTTCTACAGAATCTGGCAATATGACTGTACTTGTTGCAGTTTTAGCACATAATGCTTCTTTGTGCATTCCGTTTGTTTCTTCTAAATCTCCATTGGTTAGCAATATTCCCTAACTTCCCACGTGCATAACATTCAATATTTCTCCTAACAATAGAGTGACTTGACATATTTTTGCATTCAATTGATTTATGACAATTATTTTTGCAATTGAAACATTGACCATAGAATGATGAGTCTTTTCAGCTCAAATTACTTCTAAACTGAGAAACCATATGACCAAACTTATTACAGGCAAAACAATACCCATTGAATTTTTGTGCATTAGGTTGTCTTATCGGATATTTTCCATTTTTCTTCTATCTGAAACTCTTTTGTGCTGATTTGGAATTTTCTCCTTTTTCATATCCAAGACCTCTCTTATCATTTCCACTCTTCTTTCCTTGAGTTAGCTCATCAAGCTTTACTAAACTAATTTTAAACTTTTCTTTGAATTCATTTGCAATGACAAGATCATTCCTAAGATTAGTAATCTTCTTACCAAGTTCATCTTCATTGTTTCTAGTTCTTTGCAATTCACTTTCCAACTGAGTATGTTCTCCACTTATTCTGTTGCATTCATCATATTTCTCTTTCAGATTCTGAGCTAGATTTTCTTCACTTTTCTTCCTTTCCTCTATCTCTTTAGTCATCTTCATCATCATAGATTCCATCTCATGTTTCAGGTTGGTATTATCTCTGGAAATATTTTCACATTCTTCGGTGATCTCCTTCAAATTTTGATTCAGGTGGGCATCATCCATATCTTCATTTTCCTTCTGTTGTATCTGATCAGAAAGATCTTTTCTCTTCGCCCTAGATTTGACTATCTAATCCTTCAATGACTAAAAGAATTTCTCAACATCTCTAATATTTTTTTTCAATTTTTGAGCTTTTGCTTTAGACTGATCAAGGTCATCAAGAGCTATCATAAGCTGCTATTGAAGACTACCAGAGTCCATCACATTCCAAGATCCAACTCAAGTTGCAAAAACTCTCTAGAGGACCTCGCTTTTATACCAATTTTTCGACTCAAGGGAACACTCAGAGGGGTAGTGAATCAGTGTTCGACAATATTCAAATTTTATCCATTCAAAACATGAAAGCATTTCATCATTGTATTAAAGAAAAGATGTATGCATTGAAAGTAAACATCCATAACATCATGACACATAGTTTTTTTGCATGGAGACCCTGTTAGGGGAAAAACCACAATGGAGATTAATCCACTATTTGAGTACTCAAAGTATAGTATTTAAAAAGAGAACGCACTTGCATTCAGGCACACTGACTAGAGCTCACTACTCAAAATATAAAGGCTTACTACCTACAAAATTTAGATTAAAACCATCTAAAGGAGTGAATTGAGATGACAACATCTAACAATGCCAGGTAATAGTTCCAGTGAAGCTCATGAAACTTATTTTGAATCTTCTCTCTGATTTTCCACTTCGCTTTGCCATGCTCTGCTCTTTACTGCTCTTCGCATCACTTTCACATTAATAATATTCTATGAATCACAATTCACACTTCTTTATATCTGAAAACCACTTCTATATAACACACACACTTTTAAATGACAAGAGAAATCTTTTATATATATCTGCAATCAAGATTAATTGATCCAACAGTCAGCTTCATATGGTATTAAGATATTTTAACTTGTTGACTAGATCCACCATAAAATATTTATGCACATCTTAGAGAGGACCCAAACAACACTTAATCTAATATTGAGACTTATAATTAATTTCATCCTATACATCCACAAATTCCATCTTTGTCGGGTCAGCCTTCTAGCATAGATAATTGACAGATTAGTGCTCTATACCACCTAGATTGCTTACTAGTGAGTGCACATCAAAATTGAGATACTGCAAGCCTCTACAAACCTTCATCAAAGATTCATAACCCAAAATACCTATCTGGTGGGATGATTCGACCAACTTTTATGCCTTTAACCAGATCTCTTGTTCATTGCTCTGTTCTACTGGTAGGAGCCAAAAGTAGTGCTGATCATTCAGATGCAAGACCTGAGTTGCATGATTGGGTTTCCATCAATGAAAAAACCTACAAGCCAAACTACTTATCCATATGCCAACATAAAATTCCAATTTTTAAGCCTACTGAATTTTATCACATCCCAAATTAGTATCTAAGAATTGAAATTCCAAGTTGCAAAAGTTTTCATCCTAAGGAAGAGATAGCAGTATGTTTGATGAATCTATTGATGCTCATGAATGGTCTTTAGTGAAATATCTAGAGGTAGAACAAAAGGATTTTGTTCATGATGCACTTGTATATGAGTTCAAACTTGAGAAGCTAGACTTTCAAATGTAAAATTAGGAATCAATAAATGATGTTGAGGAGCCTAGTCATTTAAGACAACAAATTTTAGAACCTAAGAAAGATGAGGATCCCCAAATTATTTCTTTTGCAAATGATGAGTTTTCATGCATAGAAGTAGATAGTCAAGAGAATCAAATTCTGATCACATAATTTGTAGGTACATAACAACATATAGATGCAAAAGAACAATATTTTTTCTGTAACGCCCCGCCACGCAACCCTAGAGGAAGTTGCAATTTACTAAATAAACAAACTAATTTTTTTTTTAAAAAGTGTAATAAATAAGAAAGTTCGCTACACGTTGCAACAACCCCTAGGGTCACGAGACTGAGGTTACCTAATAACCCACGATCTACAATCATGAAAAGAAACCACAACATAAAAATACTTATGAAATCAATAACACATACATTCCATACAAGATAAACTCATCAGAGAGAACTAAAGATACCATGAGTTCTCTTTTTACAATAAGATTACAACACTCATTCCCCGAATGAGGTAAATCCAAAAGCATGAATACATATTACAAATTCCACCTCAAGAACAAAGAGGGGTAATAAATAACAAGATTACATAAAAGCATAAAGTATACAAGGTAACTGGATCCCACGAGCTCTTCAACTGGAAAACTCGTCAACATGAACAAGAAGGAAGTCCAACGGAGTAAGGTGCACACCACCCAACCATGTGGAACCCAAAGGTCCACCCCCCGTGCTAGGAGATAGTAACAAGGTAACATGACAAGACCAACTACCTCTAGACACAGGCTGGAATCAAACTGATTCAAACTGACACAAAATTAACTCAAGTACAACTCAATTACATCCCAAGTACACCAAGCACGACTCTAACAGAGTTACATTGCTTCCAAGTATGATAGATCAGGTATGATAAGAAAACCAAACACAAACAATCAACTACCCACTACAAGGATACTATAACATCACTGACATGGACCACATTACATTAGATGACACTCAAATAAAACTCCTTCCCAAGGTTATCCAGTTTACCCTTCACGGCTCTGGCCCCTAATGGAAGTCACTTTTTACTTTACAACATACATTCAAAACAATACCACGAAAAATCCAAGAACAAACAACAGATAAGACGATCACTCCAATACCAGGAGGAAACATAAGTCAAGCCCTCTCCAAGCACTGGAGAGAGTAAGCACAACAAAACCACTCCTTACAAGGATCCACTATTCATATAAACCTCTCCTTTCACAAGAGGCACAACGCATCCCCGTTCATGGAAACCAGGTAGATCATTGACACAACCACAAGTACTAATCACGTAACTAACAAAAGGTTGACTTCACAACAACAACTTCCAAACTCAAGGGTTCACTAGAAGACTTACAAACCAAGATACTTAACCCATTACCTCAATCATGAACACAAAGGAATCAATCACACAAGCACTTGCAAAGAATAAACTAATTTTGGATACCTTAAATCCACTTCCTTAATCTAAACCATAAATCTAATGATGCAGTGAAACCAATTAAACAAGGCCTCTTCTAGACAAGGAACAATATATGTAACCCAAATATTAAATCACATAATTGCTCTTCCAATAATAATAAAATCAACATGAACTTCATTCATTCCTAAAACAGGTTGATACATGATATGACAACCCACTTAATTTAACCCTTTACGAAAGATTTTAACAAACTAAAGACATATTTAATCCAAATGCCAATATAAAAATACGAAGGAAGTAATCACTGACACAAATGAAACATCTACCCTTGGATATACTAAATCCATTTTCTTTTCAAAGGATCTCACATACAAATATACTAATTGTCTTCACAGAATAATAAACTATTAAAATCAATTGGTTCAACCGTTGTAGCGAAGGAATAATTCTAACTTAATAACTAACTCAATTCCCTTGACTACTTTAAACCCAACATAATCCTGTGCCTTTTATAGAATTCAATAATTTATAGTTTTAACAATTCTAATTTAATATTACCTCCTTCAGATACATGCCAAAATTTAACCCCAATATGTAATCCTATAATTACTCTTTCAATAATAAGAGAAACAACATTTTAAACAGGCAATTTTAACCATAACTACATCTTCTTTGAATTTCCTAATTCCACCTTATTCAATTAAAATTCACTAGATTGTTGCCATATTAAATCTGATTTACTAATGTCCTTTTTCGACATAAGGAGAGTTTTAAACTAATATTCAATTTACTTAATCACTGGTAATAATGAAAATAATTATTTACTTGGTCATTTCAGACATACTCCTTCACATCACCTATTTCTACTTTCCAAAATAGTTCATTTAAACATTAAATAATTTCTCTAATAAATATATTATCTGAAATCAAATAGTTGTCTTTTCCCAAAATAATATTTTAACTCAATTCACTAATATGACTATTGCACCTGATTTATAATTTTCTCATTTAACTCTAAATCAAATAGTTAATTTGAACTGTTGAGCTATTGAACTTAATCTAAGTTTCTCAAATACATTTAATTTCAACATCATTAAAACTATATTTTAATACATATGTTATTTAAAAATCTATACACATATATTAAAATAAAAGCCACAACTAAATATTTAAAATTCTAATGGTTCGTCTATTAACCATTTATGTTAACACAATTTATTATTTTCCCACTATATCATCTTAATTCTGTTATCTCTGCTATAACCTAGAATCAATATTTAATTTTCCCTTATTTGCAATCAATAATAATTAAATAGTCTTTACCCCTTCTATTTGAAATAAAACATTTAAGAAAATTATCTACAACTCTTTTGGAATAAATCATCTAGAACTTAATTAAGCATGATATAAAAATATATTATCCGTAATCCCCAGGCTAACCTTTTCATACAATATAATCTAAAAAAAAATTCCTTAATTAAACTATAACATTATACTATAAAATTTTCTCTAAAATTTACCCATGCCAAAAATTATCTCCCCTTGATATATATCTAAACATATAATATTCCTATATTATAAGATATAATATTCAAAATATTATTTAATAATATTTTAATATTATAAAATATGATATTAAAATATTATACTTTAATTTAATCAATATTATCTTTATTTAATTAAAAACCCCAAATGAAATAGGGAAAACTTTTATCATTGATTCTTGTGCCACATTTTAGGGCACCTTATGCCTTGGCCGCGGGTTTTATTTTGGTGCAGGGTCGGTGGCGGCGGCGACCATGGAAGAACACAGCCGACCTTGGCCGACTGTGGGTAACACAGTCGGCTCCCCTAAGGGCGCCGGCTATGTTACACACAGCCGCGCCAAGAGTGGCGGCCGGGCGGCGTAGGGAGGTGGGTATGGGGGCTGCGTGGAGGTTCTGCCTCCATAGTCGTCCCCTGTATGGGGGCGGCGGTGGGGGCAGCGCCTCCCACAGTTCCCCCCAATACAAATTAACAGAAAAAAAAACATTAAACCCCTCTTTTAAAACTGCAGTTTTTTTTTTTTTCGATTTCGCCCATGGCGAATTTCCAGTATAACATAAATTTCGAATAACTTATATATAAATATATATTTTATATATATATATGTATATATTTGTATATATGTTAATCATATATGCAAATTTATATATGTATATATAAAGTATATATATAAATAAATAGTTTCAACAAAACAGTCAAATTGAAGAACCAGAAAATACTCAAATCTTTCAAAGATTTTAACAGATAATTTTATTTATTTTTAAATAGATTTCTCAATAGAATTCTCAAATTTTAGCATAGAGAAAAGAAAGAACAAACCACATAAATTCTAACATGGATTTAGTCTTGAAATCAATTAGGGTTTTAAATTCATAATTTCCAAACAGCAATTCATATTGTGAATTATTTTCAAAATAATCAAATTTTAACAAGAAGAAAACCTGTTTTCAAAAAGCTTGAGAGATGGCCAAACGGTGCAAGTCTCCTCCTCAGATCCAAGCTCCTTCTCTTTTTCCAGAAGTTTGATAAGATCCACAAAGGTGCCATGATTCCTCTTCACAATCCATTTCCTCCATGCAACTTCAAAAACCCCCAAAACCCTAAATTCTTCCCTTCTCCATCTTTTTCCATTTCTTCATCCCTCCCCATTTTTCCCCAAAAAAACAATTAATACCAAAAAGAAAATATCTCCTCAAACCCTAAAGTCAAACTTTTGAAAGTAACCCTATTTTCTAATTTCCAGAAATAACATTTAAACCTTTTCTTAAATTTTCAATTTAAATCAATTCAAGAAACTTATAATCACTAAAGTGCATAAATAACTTCATTTCAAAATAGTTAATTTAAGTAAATTAATAAAATAAATCTAATCCAAGATTTAATTGTTTTATTAATTACATTAAATTAACCCATACATAAAATAACATTTTCTTAAGCTTTCAATTTACTTTAATTTAAGAAGAACTACAATTACCAAGATGCATAAATAACTTCTTTTCGACATAATTAATTTAAATAATTTAATAAAATAAATCAAATCCAAGATTTATTTATTTTATTAATTACATTAAATTAATCCTTAAATAAAATAACATTTTTCACAATATAATCGGATTAATTAAATTAACAATTTAACCACATAGTAATTTATTCAACTCTTCTAACTTGCAATATAATAAAATCAAAGCAAGAGAACCATAATATGTAATTCAACAACCCAGACCAAAACCTACGACACACACAAGACTAGGGTGATGGCTTGACAGAAGAAACCTAGCTACTATCTCCCAATTAACTGCCGTTGGCAATGGACACACTCAGACCTGTGAAACCAGGTGGAGTCAGTGTCTTGTACCTGTCAACCTGCGAACAATAAAATGTCGTACATGTATATCCGCATCATAGAAAACACACCGTGAAGAGGGAATCACGAAATTGCAGGGCGCTCGCAAGCGAGTGATGCAATCCCATCCCCTTCACCCATACAATGCTACTAACTGACGAATTTTAACATCAATAATTTAATCCAAACATAAACATCATTAATTCAAATATTTGCAATGCTAATCTAAGCATATCATAATGATAACATCTGAATAATATACCACCACATCAAAGTATAACGAGCACATTATTATGCAAAACAAAGATCCATTAAAAACGAGTACCACACTCCAAGCATTAACAGGAACCACAGCACAACCAACCGGACACTGCTGGGTCCAAAAAGCAAAAATGGAGGGGTCTTACATTTTCTCCTCTCAAAAGTGTTGTCCTGACGAAAATAATAATCCTGTTATCTTTAAAAGTACTAAGAAAAATGATGAGGATTTGTTCTGGGATGACTTGAAGGTTTTTGTTTCAAGCTTGGATAATAAACAATCTTCTAGTGAAGAGAATTAGGTAAATATCAGTATAACAATTGCAATTGAATCTGAGCCTCAAACCCTTACTAATTTACTTGATGAGCTTCTTGGTTATGTGGAAGAAACTGAAGCCAAAGTTATGATACAATCCTCAATGCCAAGTGTTGACTAGCACACTAAGAAATATGATGAAGATATGTTGATCAATATAAATACAAGTGTAGGAATCCAAGAATTGACAAACAAAGAAATGAGTTTAACATCTGACCCAACTCATTCAAATGAGATTGACATTGTGCAAGATAGAAAAATAGTATATTTCCAGAAAGAAATCAACATTAAGAGAAAAGGGTTTATTCTTTCCAGAGGATGCCCAATTAAATATCTAAAAAAAAAAATCCAAGGAGAGCAGAGTATGCCATTGTTCCATAAAAAGATGATGCAGTTACATTGGAACAATAGGATCAATTCACATATTCATTTGTAGACACCAGTATTTGTGATCTATTTGAAATGGTAAGTGAGTTTTTCTTTGTCTTTCTAAGTGTTCTACAAAAAGTATGGGGATATTCTTTTATTTTTCATGTTTGATCAACAAGCCATCAACTTGCATTTCATCCTTTCTTGGTTAGAAAGGGGAGCTACTTTTCAAAGGCGGTAAATGGTTTTGTTTGAGTTAGTGTTTTCTAGTTAGGATAGGTTAGATAGGTTTTTTTGATGCATTTTTCATTTCCCTAAGTGTTCCTCAACATAGTTAGGTATTTTTCTTTCCGCTTATTTTATTTTTCAATAAGTTTCAAAAGTGTCATGTTCTAATCTAGTGAGTTACAAAAGTTGTCTAGATCTTTTTTCAACATTGTGTCACATTTCTGAGTGACTCCATGCCTAATAGATAAGCCTAGGCAACTGGTCTAATGTTTAGCAGGAAAACATTTAGCAGATGTTGCCAAAATGTTACCCAATTTCACTATTAGCTCAATCAACTAGAGCTCTTAAAGTTTTCAAATGAAAAGAATAATTCATTTTAATGTTGCTATATTTCATTCATGTGTATAAATTTTTTTTTAGAAGATTACATTACTAAACTACATTTATTCTTATGCATACAATATAAGAAATATTGTACAAATATTTTTAGAAAAGGTGATCTTTATTGACAATATATATGTATAAGGTCTCACACAAGCCGTGAGCCTAGCTACTTTAATGAAAAAGAAAAAAACATTATACATTTATAGAAAATAAATGCACATATGGTGAAAGGTGACTCGTCATTTCCTGAATGACGATTCTTGGTCCTAGTTGAGTTGCATGTTGTCATCTTCCATCCTTCGTTTATCTTGCATCCATCTTTTGTTTCCTTGCTTCTCCTTATTACCTGCATCTAAGAGAGAGGGTTTTGTTACAGCAATGAAAAGTCATCATACAACATATTCACATTCATCTATAAACATAAAATTTGATCTTCATGTGTACTAAAACAACTAGTATGCCAAATATGTTCAAGAGAGCAATAGGATTCTCAAACACATCTTTCATATGCACATATTTTTCTAACATGTTTTCTTATTGTGCAGATAGGGAAAATTATGTTACTATTTTGTTTCCTTTGTTTTCCGCATGTGGGTCAAAATGTGGCTCCCACAAGGGTTGAGCCCAACATGCTACCCTCTGCTTTCATCAGAGATGGATAGTTTCATTTTACATCACCATTGAATCCTTGTTGATAGGTTTTATCAATCAGAGTGATACTAACAAATAAAAAATATCATTGTTAATGAAAATACTCTTGCATTAGTAATTATTTTTCCTTATCAATAGGAAAATGTCATGAGATTCATCTGCAAGGACTCTTAGTGGGTTAATAAACAAAGTCTTACTGTATTAATTCATATTCTATTAGGTCATCAATTCCTATCAGAATATATCAGGGGCTAACATAAGTGAAATGGAAGGTTCAGAATGAGGCAATGACTTCAATGGTTTAATATATAGAGGATGAAAACACAAGGATGAAAAATGCATATACGATTTCCAAGGGAAACCATCACCAAAAGGACAACAAACAATGGAAGGTAGGTTTTGAATTTATTTTAGGAGATACAACATAGAATGGAATTATCTTGATAGTAATTGTATGATCAAGTATGCATATGAATGAAAAGGACAATAGTTAAAATGATAGATCTCACAAAAATAGACAATCCTTTTGAAGAATGACAATGACTTGCAAGTTCATAGTGAACAAGATCACAAAGTTAATCACACATATGGTATTCTATGATATGATTAGTGAAAATACAATCAAAAGGTAGATAACAATAAGGAGCATGCCTTTTCTTTCTTCATAAGGATTATTATGAGATAATTGTTGTAGCTATAGTAGTTGCTCACCTATAATATTTTCTTGGAAGGAAAAAGGCTTGCAAATATGCACAATCTATTGCAATGAGATGCAATTGTGATCTTGATATGTGTTCCAAAGTCTCATTTGTTCTTGATCTCACTGAGGTAATTGTTGAGATGTTTTGTTCGAGCTATTCTTATAAAAACCTTTGCTTGTATCAAGATCAGTTCAACTTTAGCAAACTGTTTAGGGACAATGCTTGCACCTCTTCACTGTCATGATTACAAGGAACTATATGGATGATTGAATGAATTTGTAGCTTTTCACCCAAAATATTTTATCATTGAGGGAAACTTTAATCATCTACATGAGAGATTTTCCCATGTTGCAATACAAACTATTTAGCTTTTGGAAATCTTATGATCAATTACATATCGCTTCCATCTAGATCCATATGCATACGAGGATATATAGCTCATACTATTAAAATGAGATTCTTTCCTTTGAGTAAAATTTTGTTTACAGAGTATTAATGAGGGATATACATGTATTAATTTTTTTGAGAGATAACACTCAGATTTATAATGTCAATGGTATGTTATCATACACATAGTATAGTAGAGATGTATGACAGTATAGCAAAGACAAGTAACAACATCTTTAAGTTTCTTTTTCCATACAAAGAGACATAAAAATAGTGAAGCTTGTCAATGGTAGATTAGGAAATCTAGAAGGCTGAGCCATGAAAGTACCCAGGTGAATGAATAAAGTAAAAGCAAGAGAGAGTTTAAGAGATGAATGGAGGTGTGGGTTTTTTGGGTAACCTAATGAAAAATTTCAATACCTGCAAATGCCTGAAGGGTCACAACTATTCCATTATTTTTATTTTTTCCTTCAAAAAAATGATCGAATGTGCGTTCGAAATATAGACAATGGTAAATAGTGCAATAAAATGTAAGAGACAAATGTATTTAGCACTGTGTGTTGACGACCACAATTATTTACCAAAAAAATGCTCAAAATCAACGCTTTAGCTACATAAAATGAAGGAGAAATGCCAAGTAGAATACAGAGGAAATACTACAGGAGGAATAAAACCCTCAAAAGTTCTTAAGCTTGCAGTTTATAGAAATACTAAAAAAGAAAAAATGAACATTTTCATACAATAATATTGCTTACCCACGTGGTTTTGAAGTAGGCCCAACATGGAAATCTTCATCATTCTCTGGTTTAGAAAAACCATGGCGGCTTGAGCTTGAAGTTTCCAGAAAGTTGCAAGTATAAAATGAAAAAGCACTGCATAGGTTTTCTCGCATTTTTTGTCTCTAGGGTTTAAAAAACCTAACATACGTTATCTTAACTAAGGGAATTTTTTCCTTGTTTTAATAATTTGCAACAAAACGTTTTCTCCTTGCATCATTTTACCTTGCTAGGCGTTGAGGGGTGTCCCCTTATGACTTATTCTTTTTTTTATTTGTTTCAAAGCTCAAAAGTATGTGAATTTATTTTTTCATTAAACAAGGAATGTAAAACATTAGTTTAAGCGATGTATTTATAAATCACTTTGATTAATATGTATTTTATTGTGAAAAGTTTGAGATAGGGGCGTTGGTTTTCAAGCCTAGTGAAAAGGGGATATTGATTGAGTCTTTATGCTTTTGCAAGCATATAGGATTAGTTGAATCAGTTAGTCGAAGAAAGGAGAAACATTTGGAGGGAATTTAGGCCTTTTTGACCAAGTTTTGAGTCAGTTTCTTATGCCTTTATGGTAGACTTGGTCAAATTTGACTTTTTCAACTTTTTGGAGATCATTTAGAGAGGTTCTAGTTGCTATTTTTTAGGATTTCTGGAGGCATCCAAGATCATGGAGTTTCTAGAACCTTTTTTGGTGGTTTTTGGAGGGAGTTATGAGATATAGTCACTTGTGTGACTCATTTTGAGAGTACTTCTTACTTTGTACTTTTTTTGCTTTGTGACACTTTGGAGTCCTTGAAGAAAAAAGACAGAGTTTTGTAACTCACTTACAGGCATGTATTACAGTGTTTTTCCTTTGAAATTCAGTTAAGTACAATAATTTTGACCTTCTCAATGTTGTTTACTATGTGTAGTTGAATGATTGATATATATCTTTGTGATTTTTTCTCAAATCCTTAAGTGTATCTCTCATCTTTAACACTCGTAAACTGAGAAATGCATGGTTTGTATAGGTTATGAGTTATGTCATGGTGTTAATCAGTGGTTAGTTGTGAGAGTCTTTAATTTTCCTTCTAATTCTACAAATATTGAAACCTTCTTATGAAATATTAATACATGAACATGAGAAAGTGTGAGTTGTGCCTCTCGACAAGCTAGCTTATTGAATTCTTGATGCATATTATGCAGTAATAATTGTAAGAGAAATTTTGTGTTTTCACCTTTTATAGCAGTAAAATGGTATAGGTTTCATTTCAAGTAATCTTTCTTACCCTTTCCTTGACAAGAAAGTAGGTTTTAGGTGACACCATAGGAAGTCGGCCTTGTCTAGAGGTTGACCTTTTTTTACATGTTACCCATGGCTTTAGAGGTCTTCCCATGTTTCACTGAATTGTTTAATTTCATATTGAACAAGGTGTAATGTAGGTGATAATAGTTTTTGGCACGTCCAATGGGATAGTTTGAACTATTATAGTTCAATTTTTTTTCCTCACAACACTGTTGTTTGATGTGTACAATGGTTGTTTCTCCCTTTGGAGGAAAGTTCTTTACACATTTGGTGACTCTATGTGTAAATTTTATGGTTTCAGCAGTTCAAGTGCTGATATGTTTTAGGTTTTTAAAAGAAATCTGATTTGAATGAAAGGAAATGTTAGGTTTTCATGGAAAAATTAGTATTCACCCCCATATCATGAAAATTTTGTCCCAGTGCCTTATTGTCAGTCATATTAAAATCAAGGTATAGCTAGTTTTATTCTTAATCCCATTACATCACAAAGAAATGATTCATTCCAATATTCTTGACACCCACCCACCCCTGCCCAGTTTGCACATCAGCCTATATATGACCAACAATAGTCTCAAAAAATTTATCATAATGTCAACCAACATGCTTATTCAGATACCCAACCTCAGAGGGTTAACAACATGAGTGTCAAAGATATAGTTTCTGATTTTTAAAGAAAGATGTTAGAGATTGAAAGACAACAAGAACTTGACATGCATCAGGAGGAGTTGGACTACTAGACATACATTCATGAGAAGGAGATGGAGGTTCAAAGAAAACAACATTAAGAGCACATCACAAGAGAGATTGTTACAAGGGAAGAAAGGATGAAGACAATTCTTGCCCAAGTTCAGAAGGTGGAGAAACAACAACAACCCATCACCTTTGCAAATCCATTTTATGAAGACAAAGTTAAGCATATTGAGGAGTAGAGGATGGTGTGGAAAAGGAGACAACATGAGGAATGCCTTGCAAAGCAGATGACCGCAAAGGAGGAGCAAGTGAGGCTTTCACTTGCTCAAACCCAGAGGTTAGAAGCTCAATCACCTTTTTTCCATTCCTAGTTTAAAACAAGCTCATACATCATTGGATCTACCTGTAAAGGAAGGTTCTTTGTATAAAATTCCAAGTTTCAAGCCCTTTGACTTTTTTCACATCCCAAAAGCATATGCAGGAATTGAGATTTTAAGTTTCAAAAGTTTTCATCCTATGGAAGAGATAGCATGTATGTCTAATGAATCTATTGTTTCTCATGAACGGTCTTTAGTAAAATCTCTAGAGGTAGAAAAAAAGGATTTTTTTCAGGATGCACCTATATATGAGGTCAAACTTAAAGCTAGACTTTTAAATGGAAAAGAAGGAATCAATAAATGATGTTGAGGAGCCTAGTCATTTAAGACAACAAATTTTAGAACCTAAGAAAGATGAGGATCCCCAAATTATTGCTTTTGCAGCTGATGATATTTCATGCACAAAAGTAGATAGTCGGGAGAATAAAATTCTAATCACATAATTTGTAAGTGCAGAAAAACATATAGATGCAAAAAAACATGATTTTTTCTCCTCTCAAAAGTGTTGTCCTAAGGAAAATAATAATCCTCTTATTGTTAAAAGTACTAAGAAAAATGATGAGGGATGACTTGGAGGTTTTCATTTCAAGCTTGGATAATAAACAATCTTATAGTGAAGAGTATTAGGTAAATATCAATATAAAAGTGAAATCAAGCCTAAACCTCAAAACCTTACTAATCTACTTGATGAGTTTCTTGGTTATGTGGAAAAAATTGAAGGAAAAGTTATGATACAATCCTCAATGCCAAGTGTTGAGTAGCACACTAAGTAATATGATGAAGATGTGTTGATCAATATACAGATAAGTGTAGGGAGCCAGGACTTGATAGATGGATAAATGAGTCTAACATCTAAGCCAACTCATTCAAATGAGATTGACATTGTGCAAGATAGGGAAACAATATATTTCTAGAAAGAAATCAGCATTAAGAGCAAAGGGTTTAACCTTTCTAGACGATGCACAATTAAAGATCAGATCAAAAAAATTCCAAGGATAGCAGAGTATGACATTGCTCTAGAAAAATATGATGCAATTATATTGGAACAACAAGATCAATTCACTTATTCATTTGAAGACACTAATATTTGCGATCAATTTGAAATGGTAAGTGCTTTTGTCTTTGTCTTTCTAACTGTTCTGCAACAAGTGTGGGCATATTATTTTATTTTTCATGTTTTATCTACAAGTCAAGAACTTTCATTTCATCCTTTCTTTGTTAGAAAGGGGAGCTACTTTTCAAAACCGATGAATGGTTTCATTTGAGTTAGAATTTTCTAGTTAGGGTAGGTTAGGTTTAGGTTTCTTGATGCAATTTTCATTTCCCTAAGTGTTTTTCAACATACGTATTTTTCTTTCAGCTTCTTTTGTTTTTCAATAATTTTCCAAGGTGTCATGTTCTAATCTAATGAGTTACAAAAGTTGTTCAGGTCTATTTTAAACGTTGTGTCACATTTCTGAGTGACTTTGATCCCAATAGATACGCCTAGACAATTGGTCTAATGTTTAGTAGGAAAACATTTAATAGATGTCGCCAAAATGTTACCCAATTTCACTATTAGCTCAACTAGCTAGAGCTCTTAAAGTTTTCAAATGAAAATAAGGGTTCATTTTAATGATGCTATATTTCATTCATGTGTATAAAAAAAAAAAAAATATTACATTATTGAACTACATTTATTCTTATGCATACAATATAAGAAATATTGTACAATTATTTTTAGAAAAATTAAACTTTACTGACAATATAAATGTGTAAGCCCTCACACAAGCCATGAGACTAACTGCTTTAATGCAAAATAAAAAAAACATTATACATTTATAGAAAATAAATGCACATATGGTGAAAGGTAACTCATCATTGCCTGAAAGATGAGTTCTATTCCTGGTTGAGTTGTTTGTTGTCATCTTTTGTCCTTTGTTTGTCCTACATCCAAATTTTGTTTCCTTGCTTCTCCTAATTGCATGCACTTGAGAGAGAGCATTTTGTTAGAGAAATGAAAAATAATCAAACAACATATGCACATTCATCTATAAACATACAATCTGATCTTCATCTGTATTAAAATAGCTAGTATTCCAAAGATGTTAAAGAGAGAAACAAGATTATCAAACACATTTTCCATATGCACATATTTTTCTAACATGTTTTCTTATTGTGTAGGTATAGAGAAAATTATGTTACTATTTTGTTTCACTGTTTTCATAATTTCTGTCAAAATGTGGCTCCCATAAGGGTTGAGCCTAGCATGTTTCCCTCTACTTTCATTAGAGAGGTATAGTTGCATTTTACATCACCATTGAATCCTCATTGACAAGTCCTATCAATCAGGGTGATACTAAAAAGGAACAAAAATCATTGTTAATGAGAATACTCTTGCATTAGTAATGATTTTTCCTTGTCAATAGGAACATATCACAAGACTCATCTGCAAGGACTCTTAGTGGGTTACTAAATAAAGTCTTACTATTTTAATTCATAAGATATTAGGTCATTAAGTCCTATCAGAAGATATCAAGGGCCAACATAAGTGATATGGAAGGTTCAGAAGGAGGCAGTGACTTCAATGGTTTAATATATTGAGGATGCAAAAACAACGATGATCAATGCATATAAGATTGCCAATGGCAACCATCACCAAAAGGACAACAAACAGTGGAAGGTAAGGTTTGTATTTATTTTCCAAAAGAAAACATAGAAGGGAATTATCATGATAGTAATAGTATGATCAAGTATGCATATGAATAGAAAGGACAATAGTCAAGATGGCATATCTCACAAAAATAGATAGTCCTTTTGAAGAATGATAGTGACTTTCAAGTTAACAGTGTACAAGATCACAAAGGTAATCACAAATATGGTAGTCTATGGCATGATTGGTGAAAATAAAATCAAAAGATAGATCTCAAATCTTGTAGGCAGCAATAAGGAGCATGCCTTTTCTTTTCTTCATAAGGATTATCAGGAGATAATTGTTGCAGCTATAGTAGTTGCCCACCTATCAAAATTTTCTTGGCATGACAAAGGCTTGCAAATATGCACTATCTATTGCAATGAGATACAATTGTGATCCTGATCTGTGTTCCAAAGTCTCATTTGTTCTTGATCTCATTGAGGTGATTGTTGAGATGTTTTGGTTGGGCTATTCTTATGAAAACGAGTGCTTGTATCAAGATCAGTTCAACTTTACCAAACGGACAAGGGAAAATTCTTACACCTTTTCACTGGCATGATTACAATAAACTATATGAATGATTGAATGAGTTTGTAGCTTTTCACCCAAATATTTTATCATTGAGGGAAACTTTAATCATCTACATGAGAGAGTCTTCCATGCTACATTAAGAACTATTTATCTTTTTGGAAATCTTATGATCAATTACATAAAGATTCCATGTAGATCCATATGCATATGAGGACATATAGCTCATACTATTAAAAGGAGATTCTTGCCTCTGAGTAAAAGTCAGTTTATAGAGTATTCATGAGGGATATACATGTATTAATTTTTTTGAGAAATAAAAAAAATGTCAATGGTATGTCATCATACACACAGTATAGCAGAGATGTATGAAAATATGGAAAACATAGGTAACAACATGTTTAAGTTTCTTTTTTTATAGAAAAATGCATAAAAATAGTGAAGCTTGTCAATGGCAAATTAGGAAATCTAGAAGGCTAAGCCATGAAAGTACCCAAGTGAATAAATAAAGTAAAAGCAAGAAAGAGTTTAAAATATTAATGGACGCACGAGATTTTTGGATAACCCAATGGCGAATTTCAATACCTGCAAATGCATGAAGGGTCATGACTATTCCTTTATTATTTTTATTTTTTTCCTTCAAAAAAATGATTGAATCTGCATTTGAAATATAGACAGTGGTAAATAGTGCATTAAAATATAAGAGACAAATGTATTTAGCATTGTGTGTTGACAACCATAGTAATTTACAAAACATGTGTTCAAAATCAGTGCTTTAACTACATAAAATTAAGTAGAAATGCCATGTAGAATACAAATGAATTGCTACAAGAGGAATAAAATCCTTGGAAGTTCTTAAGCTTGCATTTTACAGAAATACTAAAAAAGAAAACATCAATATTTTCATACAATAAGATGGCTTACCCACATGGTTTTGCAACATACCCAACATGGAAATCTTCATGATTCTCTGGTTCAAAAAAACCATGGTGGCTTGAGCTCGAAGTTTTTAGAAGGTTGTAAGTATAAAATGAAAATGTATTGCATAGGTTTGCTCGGGTTTTTTGTCTCTAGTGTTTGAAAACCCTAACATATGCCAACTTAACTAAGGGATTTTTTTCCTTGTTTTAATCATTTGCAACACAATTTTTTTCCTTTGCATTATTTTACCTTGCTAGGTGTCGAGGGGTGTCCCCTTATGACTTATGCTTTTTTTTTCTTTGCTTCAAAGATCAAAAGTATGTCAATTTATTTTTTCATTAAAAAAGGAATGTAAAACATTATTTTAAGTGATGTACTTATAAATCAATTTGATCAATATGTATTTTATTGTGCAAAAAATTAGATAGGGGCATTGGTTTTCAAGCCTAGTCAAAAGGGGATATTGATTGAGTCTTTATGCTTTTTCAAGAATATATGATAATTTGAATCAATTAGTCGATGAAAGGAGAGACATTTGGAGGGAATTTAGGAATTTTTGACCAAGTTTGGAGTCAATTTCTTATGCCTTTATGGTAGACTTGGTCAAAGTTGACTTTTTCAAAATTTTGGAGCTCATTTAAAGAGGTTATAGTTGCTATTTTTTAGGCTTTTTGAAGGCATCCGAGATCATGGAGTTTCTAGAACCTTTTTTGGTGGGATTTGGAGGGAGTTATGAGATATAGTCACTTGTGTGACTAATTTTGAGAGTAGTTCTTACTTGGTGCTTTTTCTGTTTTGTGAAACTTTGGAGTCCTTGAAGAAAAAAGATAGAGTTTTGTAACTTACTTACAAGCATGCATTGCAGTGTTTTGATTTTGAAATTTAATTAAGTACAATAATTTTGACCTTCTCAACATTGTTTACTATGTGTAGTCGAATGATTGATATATATCTTTGTGATTTTTTCTCAAATCCTTAAGTGTATACCTCATATTTAACACCTGTAAACTAAGAAATGCATGGTTTGTGTATGTTATGAGTTATGTCATGGTGTTAATCAGTGATTAGTTGCGAGTCTTTAATTTTCCATCTAATTCTGTAAACACTGAAACCTTCTTATGAAATATTAATACATGAACGTGAGAAAGATATGAGTTGTGTCTCTCAACAAGTTGTCTTATTGAATTAATTGTGCATGCTATGCAATAATATTTGTCACAGATATTTGGTGTTTTCACTTTTAGAGCAATAAAATGGTATAGGTTTCATTTCAAGCACTCTTTTTTACCCTTTCCTTGACAAAAAAGTAGTTTTTAGGTGACACCATAGGAAGCCAGCCTTCTCAAGAGGTTGACCTTTGTTTACATGTTACCCATAGCTTTAGAGGTCTTCCCATGTTTCACTGAATTGTTTAATTTCAAATTCAACAGTGTGTAATCCATGTGATAATAGTTTTTGGCACGCCTAGTGGGATAGTTTGAAGTATTATTGTTCAAAAAATTTCCCTCAAAATGCTATTGTTTAATTTGTACAACGGTTTTTTTTGCCTTTGGAGCCAAGTTCTTTACAAATTTGGTGACTCTGTGTGCAAATTTTTTGTTTTCAACAGTTCAAGTGCTAATAGGATTTAGGTTTTTGAAAGAAATTTTATTTGAATGAAAGGAAATGATAGGTTTTCATGGACAACATGTGTATTCACCCCCATATCATGAAAATTTTGTCCCGATGCCTTTTCAGTCATATCAAATTCATGATATGACTAGTTTTATTCTTAATCTGATTACATCACAAAGAAATGATTCATTCCAATATTCTTGACACCCACCCACCCCTGCTCAATTTGCACATCAGCCTATATATGACCAACAACAGTCTCAAAAAATTCATCATAATGTCAACCAAAATGTTTATTCACATACCTGACATCAGAGGGTTAACAACATGAGTATCAAAGATATAGTTTCTAATTTTCAAGGATAAATGTTAGAGATTTAAAGATATCAAG
This sequence comes from Sequoiadendron giganteum, assembly GCA_007115665.2. NCBI lineage: Eukaryota > Viridiplantae > Streptophyta > Pinopsida > Cupressales > Cupressaceae > Sequoiadendron > Sequoiadendron giganteum. Next base: position 750,459,982 of record CM021100.1, read on the forward strand.
AAGTTGACATGCAGTAGGAGTTGTCCTACCAGGCATATGTTCATGAATAGTAGATGTAGATTCAAAGAAAACAACATGAATAACACCTTTCAAGATAGATTGTTGCAAAGGAAGAAAGGATGAAGATAATGCTTGCCCGGGTTCAAAAGTTTGATAAACAACAACAACCCATCACCTTTGCAAATCCATTTTATGAAGAGCAAGTTAAGCATGTTGAGGAGAAGATGATGGTCTGGAAAAGGAGACAACGTGAGGAATTTCTTTCAAAGGATATAGCCATGAAGGAGGAGCAAGTGAGGCTTTTTCTTCCTTGAACCTAGAGGTTTGAAGCTCAAGCACCTTTTTCCATTCCTAGTTTCAAACAAGCTCATACCTCGATGGATTTTCCCATAAAGGATGGTTCTGAGTATAAAATTCAAAGTTTCAAGACTACTAAATGTTTTCACATCCTGAATGAGTATCCAAGAATTGAAATTCCAAGTTTCAAAAATTTTCATCCTAAGGAAGAGATATTTTGTATGTTTGATGAATCGATTATTTCTCATGAATGGTCTTTAGTGAAATCTTTGGAGGTAGAACACAAATATTTTGTTTAGGATGCACCTATATATGAGGTTAAACTTGAGAAGCTATACTTTCAAATGGAAATGCATGAATCAATAAATGATGTTGAGGAGCCTAGTCATTTAAGACAACAAATTTTAGAACCTAATAAAGATGAGGCTCCCCAAATTATTGCTTTTGCAACTAAGGAGTTTTCATGCACAAAAGTAGATTGTCCAGAGAATCAGATTCTGATCATATAATTTTTAAGTACAGAACAACATATAAATGCAAAAGAACATGATTTTTTCTCCTCTCAAAAGTGATGTACCAAGGAAAATAATAGTCCTCTTATCATTAAAAGTACTAAGAAAAATGATGAAATGAGTCTAACATATGAGCCAACTCATTCAAATGAGGTTGACATTGTGTAGAGAATAACTAATCTGCTAGTGTAGAGAATTAGGTAAATACCAGTATAACAAGTTAAATCAAGCTTGAATCTCAAAACCTTACTAATTTACTTGATGAGATTCTTGGTTATGTGGAAGAAACTGAAGGGAAAGTTATGATACAATCCTCAATGCCAAGTGTTGACCAGCACACTAAGGAATATGATTAAGATAAGTTGATCAATATACAAACAAGTGCAGGTATCCAAGACTTGATAGATGGAGAAATGAGTCTAACATATGAGCCAACTCATTCAAATGAGGTTGAAATTGTGCAAGACAAAGAAACAATATATTTCCAGAAAGAAATCAACATTAAGAGGAAAGGATTTATCCTTTCTCGAGGATGCCTAATTAAAGATCTGATCAACAAAATTCCAAGCAGAGTAGAGTATTCCATTGTTCTTGAAAAAGATGATGAAATTACATTGGAAAAACATGATTCTTGAGTTGTCTGTTGTCATCTTTTGTCCTATGTTTGTCCTGCATCCAAATTTTGTTTCCTTGCTTCTCGTAGTTGCATGCACTTGAGAGAGAGCGTTTTGTTAGAGAAATGAAAAATCATCAGACAACATATGCACATTCATCTAGAAACATACAATCTGATCTTAATGTGTATTAAAATAGCTAGTATTCCAAAGATGTTCAAGAGAGCAACAAGATTATCAAACACATTTTCCGTATGCACATATTTTTCTAACATGTTTTCTTATTGTGCAGGTATAGGGAAAATTATGTTACATTGGAAAAAAATCCTGGTTGAGTTGTTTGTTGTCATCTTTTGTCCTCTGTTTATCCTGCATCCAACTTTTGTTTCCTTGCTTCTCCTAATTGCATGCACTTGGTGAGAGTGTTTTGTTAGAGAAATGAAAAATCATCAGACAACATATGCACATTCATCTATAAACATACAATTTCATCTTCATGTGTATTAAAATAGCTAGTATTCCAAAGATGTTCAAGAGAGAAACAATATTATCAAACACATTTTCCATATGCACATATTTTTCTAACATGTTTTCTTATTGTGCAGGTATAGGGAAAATTATGTTACTATTCTGTTTCACTATTTTCATAATGTCGGTGAAAATGTGGCTCCCACAAGGATTGAGCCTAGCATGTTTCCCTCTACTTTCATTAGAGAGGGATAGTTTCATTTTACATCACCATTGAATCCTCGTTGACAAGTCCTATCAATCAGGGTGATACTAAAAAGGAACAAAAATCATTGTTAATGAGAATACTCTTGCATTAGTAATGATTTTTCCTTGTCAATAGGAGCATATCACAAGAATCATCTGCAAGGACTCTTAGTGGGTTACTAAATGAAGTCTTACTATTTTAATTCATAAGATATTAGGTCATTAAGTCATATCAGAAGATATCAAGGGCCGACATAAGTGATATGGAAGGTTCAAAAGGAGGAAGTGGCTTCAATGGTTTAATATATTGAGGATGCAAAAACAACGATGAACAATGCATATAAGATTGCCAGTGGCAACCATCACCAAAAGGACAACAAATAGTGGAAGGTAAGGTTTGTATTTCTTTTACAAAAGACATCATAGAAGGGAATTATCATGATAGTAATAGTATGATCAAGTATGCATATGAATAGAAAGGACAACAGTCAAGATGACATATCTCACAAAAATAGATAGTCCTTTTGATGAATGATAGTGACTTTCAAGTTAACAGTGTACAAGATCACAAAGGTAATCACAAATATGGTAGTCTATGGCATGATTGGTGAAAATACAATCAAAAGACAGATCTCAAATCATGTAGGCAACAATAATGAGCATGCCTTTTCTTTTCTTCATAAGGATTATTAGGAGATAATTGTTGCAAGTATAGTAGTTTCTCACCTATGAAATTTTCTTGGCATGACAAAGGGTTGCAAATATGCACTATCTATTGCAATGAGATACAATTGTGATCCTGATCTATGTTCCAAATTCTCATTTGTTATTGATCTCATTGAGGTAATTGCTAAGATTTTTTGGTTGAACTATTCTTATGAAAATGAGTGCTTGTATCAAGATCAGCTCAACTTTACCAACAGACAAGGGAAAATGCTTACAGCTCTTCACTGGCATGATTACAAGAAACTATATGGATGACTGAATGAATTTGTATCTTTTCACCCAAATATTTTATCATTGAGGGAAACTTTAATCATCTACATGAGAGAGTCTTCCATGCTACAATAAGAACTATTTATCTTTTTGGAAATCTTATGATCAATCACATAAAGATGCCATCTAGATCCATATGCATATGAGGACATATAGCTCATACTATTAAAAGGAGATTCTTGCCTCTGAGTAAAAGTCAGTTTATAGAGTATTCATGAGGGATATACATGTATTAATTTTTTTGAGAAATAAAAAAAATGTCAATGGTATGTCATCATACACACAGTATAGCAGAGATGTATGACAGTCTGGAAAAGATAGGTAACAACATGTTTAAGTGTCTTTTTCTATTGAAAGATGCATAAAAATAGTGAAGCTTGTCAATGGAAGATTAGGAATTCTAGAAGGCTGAGCCATGAAAGTACCCAGGTGAATAAATAAAGTAAAAGCAAGAGAGAGTTTAAAAGATGAATGGACGCACAATTTTTTTGGATAACCCAATGGCGAATTTCAATACCTGCAAATGCATGAAGGGTCATGACTATTCCTTTATTATTTTTATTTTTTTCCTTCAAAAAAATGATTGAGTCTGTGTTTGAAATATAGACAGTGGTAAATAGTGCAATAAAATATAAGAGACAAATGTATTTAGCACTATGTGTCAACAACCATAGAAATTTACAAAACAAATGTTCAAAATCAGCGCTTTAACTACATAAAATTAAGTAGAAATGCCATGTAGAATACAAAGGAATTGCTACAAGAGGAATAAAATTGGTGGAAGTTCTTAAGCTTGCATTTTACAGAAATACTAAAAAAGAAAACATCAATATTTTCATACAATAAGACGGCTTACCCACATGGTTTTGCAACAGACCCAACATGGAAATCTTCATGATTCTTTGGTTCTATAAAACCATGGTGGCTTGAGGTCGAAGTTTATAGAAGGTTGTAAGTATAAAATGAAAATTCATTGCATAGGTTTGCTCAGGTTTTTTGTCTCTAGTGTTTGAAACCCTAACATATGTCGACTTAACTAAGGAAATTTTTTCCTTGTTTTAATCATTTACAAAACAATTTTTTTCCTTTGTATTATTTTACCTTACTAGGTGTCGAGGGGTGTCCCCTTATGACTTATGCCTTTTTTTGCTTTGCTTCAAAGATCAAAAGTATGTCAATTTATTTTTTCATTAAAAAAGGAATGTAAAAGATTATTTGAGGTGATGTATTTATAAATCACTTTGATCAATATGTATTTTATTGTGCAAAAAATTAGATAGGGGCATTGGTTTTCAAGCCTAGTCAAAAGGGGATATTGATTGAGTCTTAATGCTTTTTCAAGAATATATGATAATTTGAATCAATTAGTCGATGAAAGGAGAGACATTTGGAGGGAATTTAGGCACTTTTGACCAAGTTTGGAGTCAATTTCTTGTGCCTTTATGGTAGACTTGGTCAAAGTTGACTTTTTCAAATTTTTGGGGCTCATTTGGAGAGGTTCTATTTGGCATTTTTTAGGCTTTTTGAAGGCATCCGAGATCATGGAGTTTCTAAAACCTTTTTTGGTGGGTTTTGGAGGGAGTTATGAGATATAGTCACTTGTGTGACTAATTTTGAGAGTAATTCTTACTTGGTGCTTTTTCTGTTTTGTGACACTTTGGAGTCCTTGAAGAAAAAAGATAAGAGTTTTGTAACTTAGTTACAAGCATCTATTGCAATGTTTTGATTTTGAAATTCAATTAAGTACAATAATTTTGACCTTCTCAATGTTGTTTACTGTGTGTAGTTGAATGATTGATATATATCTTTGTGATTTTTTCTCTATGATTTTTTCTCAAATCCTTAAGTGTATACCTCATCTTTAACACCTGTAAATTGAGAAATGCATGGTTTGTGTATGTTATGAGTTATGTCAGGGTGTTAATCAGTGATCAGTTGTGAGTCTTTAATTTTCCTTCTAATTTTGTAAACATTGAAACCTCCTTATGAAATATTAATACATGAACATGAGAAAGATGTGAGTTGTGACTCTCAACAAGTTGTCTTATTGAATTAATTGTGCATGTTATGCAATAATATTTGTCACAGATATTTGGTGTTTTCACTTTTAGAGCAATAAAATGGTATAGGTTTCATTTCAAGCACTCTTTCTTACCCTTTCCTTGACAAGAAAGTAGTTTTTAGGTGACACCATAGGAAGCTAGCCTTCTCGAGAGGTTGACCTTTGTTTACATGTTACCCATAGCTTTAGAGGTCTTCCCATGTTTCACTGAATTTTTTAATTTCAAATTCAACAGGGTGTAATCCACTTGATAATAGTTTTTGGCATGCTCAGTGGGATAGTTTGAAGTATTATAGTTCAAAAAATTTCCCTTAAAATGTTCTTGTTTAGTTTGTACAACGGTTTTTTTTGTCTTTGGAGCCAAGTTCTTTACAAATTTGTTGACTATGTGTGCAAATTTTTTGTTTTCAACGGTTCAAGTGATAATATGTTTTAGGTTTTTGAAAGAAATCTGATTTGAATGAAAGGAAATGTTAGGTTTTCATGGACAACATGAGTATTCACCCCCATATCATGAAAATTTTGTCCCGGTGCCTTTTCAGTCATATCAAACTCATGGTATGACTAGTTTTATTCTTAATCCGATTACATCACAAAGAAATGATTCATTCCAATATTCTTGACACCCACCCACCCCTGCTTAGTTTGCACATCAGCCTATATATGACCAACGACAGTCTAAAAAAATTCATCATAATGTCAACCAAAATTCTTATTCACATACCTGACCTTAGAGGGTTAACAACATGAGTATCAAAGATATAGTTTCTAATTTTCAAGGATAAATGTTAGAGATTTAAAGATATCAAGAAGTTGACATGTAGTAGGAGTTGTCCTACTAGGCATACGTTCATGAATAGTAGATGTAGATCAAAGAAAAAAAAATGAATAGAACCTTTCAAGATATATTGTTGCAAGGGAAGAAAGGATGAAGATAATGCTTGCCCAGGTTCAAAAGTTTGATAAACAACAACAACCCATCACCTTTGCAAATCCGTGTTATGAAGAGCAAGCTAAGCATGTTGAGGAGCAGACAATGGTCTAGAAAAGGAGATAACATGAGGAATTTCTTGCGAAGGATATAGCCACAAAGGAGGATCAAGTGAGGCTTTTCTTCCTCAAACCTAGAGGTTAGAAGCTCAAGCACCTTTTTCCATTCCTAGTTTCAAACAAGCTCATACCTCGATGGATTTTCCTGTAAAGGAAGGTTCTGAGCATAAAATTCAAAGTTTCAAGACTACTAAATTTTTTCACATCCCAAATGAGTATCCAAGAATTGAAATTCCAAGTTTCAAAATTTTTCATCCTAAGGAAGAGATATTTTGTATGTCTGATGAATCTATTGTTTCTCATGAATGGTGTTTAGTGAAATCTCTAGAGGTAGAAAAAAAGGCTTTTGTTTAGGATGCACCTATATATGATGTTAAACTTGAGAAGCTAGACTTTCAAATGGAAATGCATGAATCAATAAATTATTATGAGGAGCCTAGTCATTTAAGACAACAAATTTTAGAACCTAATAAAGATGAGGCTCCCCAAATTATTTCTTTTGCAGCTGATGAGTTTTCATGCACAAAAGTAGATAGTCAGGAGAATCAGATTCTGGTCACATAATTTTTAAATGCAGAACAACATATAAATGCAAAAGAACATGATTTTTTATCCTCTCAAAAGTGATGTACCGAGGAAAATAATAGTCCTCTTATCATTAAAGTACTAATAAAAATGATGAGGATCTGTTTTGGGATGAATTGGAGGTTTTCGTTTCAAGCTTGGATAATAACTAATCTACTAGTGCAGAGAATTAGGTAAATACCAGTATAACAAGTTAAATCAAGCTTGAATCTCAAAATCTTATTGATTTACTTGATGAGATTCTTGGTTATGTGGAAGAAACTGAAGGAAAAGTTATGATACAATCCTCAATGCCAAGTGTTGACCAACACACTAAGGAATATGATTAAGATGTGTTGATCAATATACAAACAAGTGTAGGTAGCCAAGACTTGATAGATGGAGAAATGAGTCTAACATATGAGCCAAGTAATTCAAATGAGGTTGACATTGTGCAAGACAAAGAAACAATATATTTCTAGAAAGAAATCAACATTAAGAGAAAAGGGTTTATCCTTTCCAGAGGATGCCTAATTAAAGATCTGATCAATGAAATTGCAAGGAGAGCAGAGTATTCCATTGTTCGAGAAAAAGATGATGCAATTACATTGGAAAAACATGATCAATTCACTTATTCATTTGTAGACACCAGTATTTGTGATGAATTTGATATGGTAGGTGAGCTTGTCTTTGTCTTTCTAAGTGTTCTACAACAAGTGTGGGCATATTCTTTGATTTTTCATGTTTTATTTGTAATTCATCGACTTGCATTTCATCCTTTCTTGGTTATAAATGGGAGCTACTTTTCAAAGCCATTGAATGGTTTCATTTGAGTTAGTGTTTTTTGGTTAGGGTAGGTTAGGATAGCTTTCTTGATGTAGTTTTCATTTCCCTAAGTATTGTTCAACATAGTTAGGCAGTTTTATTTCCACTTTTTTTTTTTCAATAAGTTTCCAAGGTGTCATGTTCTAATCTAGTGAGTTACAAAAGTTCTCTAGGTATATTTTCAATGTTGTGTCACATTTCTGAGTGACTATGTGCCCAATAGATAAGCCTAGGCAACTCATCTAATGTTTAGCAAGCAAACATATAGCATATATCACCAAAATATTACCAAATTTCACTATTAGCTCAATCAGGTAGAGCTCTTAAAGTTTTCAAATGAAAAGAATGGTTCATTTTAATGCTGCTATATTTCATTCACATGTATAACAAAAAAAATAGAAAATTACATTATTGAACTACATTTATGCTTATGCATACAATATAAGAAAGATTCTACAAATCTTTTTAGAAAAATTAATCTTTATGGACAGTATAAATGTGTAAGGTCTCACACAAGCCATGAAAATAACTGCTTTAATGCAAAAGGAAAAAAATATACATTTATAAAAAATGAATGCACATATGGTGAAAGGTGACTTGTCATTACCTGAATGATGAGTCTCGGTCCTGGTTAAATTGCCTGTTGTCATCTTTCATCCTTTATTTTTCCCGCATCTAGCTTTTGTTTCCTTGTTGCTCCTAATTTCCTACATCTAAGAGAGAGGGTTTTGTTAGAGCAATGAAAAGTCATCAGACAACATATGCACATTCATCTATAAACATACAATCTGATCTTCAAGTGTACTAAAATATCTAGTATGCCAAAGATGTTCAAGAGAGCAACAACATTATCAAACGCATCTGCCATATGCACATATTTTTCTAACATGTTTTCTTATTGTGCAGGAATAGATAAAACTATGTTACTATTTTGTTTCATCTATTTTCAACATGTGGGTAAAAATGCATCTCCCACAATGATTGAGCCCATCATGTTTCCCTCTCCTTTCATCAAAAAGGGATAATGGAATTTTACATCACCATTGAATCCTTGTTGATAGGTCTCATTAATCAGGGTGATACTGACAAAGAACAAACATCATTGTTAATGAGAATACTCTTTCCTTAGTACTGATTTTTCCTTGTCAGTAGGAACATGTCACAAGACTCATCTGGAAGGACTCTTAGAGGGTTACTAAACAAAGTCTTACTATTTTAATTCATATGCTATCAGGTCATCAAGTACTATCAAAACATATCAGGGGCTAACATAAGTGAAATGGAAGGTTCAAAAGGAGGCAACAACTTCAATGGTTTAATATATTGAGGATGCAAAGACAAGGATGGACAATGCATATAAGATTGCGAGTGGCAACCATCACCAAAAGAATAGAAAATAGTGGAAGGTAGGGTTTTCATTTCTTTTAGCAGAGACAACATAGAAGGGAATTATCATGATAGTAATGGTATGATCAAGTATGCATATGAATAGAAAGGAAAATAGTCAAGATGATAGATCTCAAAAAAATAGACAGTCCTTTCAAAGAATGATAGTGACTTGCCAGTTAATAGTGTACAAGATCACAAAGGTAATCACAAAGATGGTAGTCTATGGTGTGATTGGTGAAAATACAATCAAAAGATAGATCTCTAATCATGTAGACATCAATAAGGAGCATGCCTTTTCTTTTCTTCATAAGAATTATTATGAGATAATTGTTGCAGCTATAGTAGTTGCTCACCTATCATATTTTCTTGGTAGGACAAAGGCTTGCAATATGCACTATCTATTACAATGAGATGCAATTATGATCCTGATCTGTGTTCCAAAGTCTCATTTTTTCTTGATCTCATTGAGGTAATTGTTGAGATGTTTTGTTTGAGTTATTCTTATGGAAACTATTTCTTGTATTAAGATCAATTCAACATTACCAAACTGACTAGGGAAAATGCTTACACCTCTTCACTTGTGTGATTACAAGAAACTATATGGATGACTAAATGAATTTGTAGATTTTCACCTAAAATATTTTATCACTGAGGGAAACTTTAATCATCTACAAGAGAGATTTTTCCATGATACAATAAGAACTATTTAACTTTTGGAAATATTATGATCAATTACATATCGCTGCCATCTAGATCCATATGCATATGAGGATATATAGCTCATACTATTAATAGGAGATTCTTGCCTCTAAGTGAAAGTCAATTTATACACTATTCGTAAGGGACATACATGTATTAATTTTTTTGAGAGATAAAATCCAGATTTTTAATGTCAATGGTATGACATCATATCCACAGTATAGCAGAGATGTATAAGAGTATGGAAAATACAAGTAACAACATATTTAAGTGTCTTTTTCCATAGAAAGAGACATAAAAATAGTGAATCTTGTCAATGGTAGATTACCAAATCTAGAAGGTCAAGCCATGAAAGTACCTAGGTGAATAAATAAAGTAAAAGAAAGAGAGAGTTTAAGAAATGAATGGAGGCATGGTGTTTTTGGGTAACCCAACGAAAAATTTCAATACCTACAAATGCATCAAGGGTCGTGACTATTCCTATATTTATTTTTATTTTTTTCATTCAAAAAAACGCTTGAATGTGCATTTGAAATACAGACATGGTAAATAACTTGCAATAAAATTTAAGAGACTATGAGAGAGGGGGACAACCCACTGCAAGGCCTCAGGTCACGGAAGGCCAAGAGTGGAAAGGCTGCCCTAACCCACCTCATTTTAAGGGTAAATTAGGATGATGAGGATTATGCATCCTTCGATCACTATGCAATCTAGAATGTTGGAAGGAGACTAGATGAGTCAAGCTTTAGAGTCAGATTCGTGTGTCAGGAAAATCTCTATCTAAGGATGGAAGCACAGTTCTAGGATGACAACACGACACACTAACATCTTATAGGTGCACTGGCATTCATACGGCCAAAGAACTGAAAAGATAGAAATCTAACTCTGAAAGAGAGACTATCAACCTAGTCTAGAGATGTTTGAATTGATAAAATTAAATTAAGTAAAGATAAATGTATATACGAATACGATAAAGGAAATGTATTACCACTAAGGTGATGAAGATGATCTCAAAAAATTCTCTCCTTGCCAGCTTGCTCTAAGTTCTCTCCACCTGCATACAATAAAGGGGGAAATTTTTGGGGTTGTATAAGAACCTGCCTCAGTCAGACCCCTGTCTTGGTGTTTCCACCTCCATAGAAAAACAAGTTTGGAATAGTAGAGATAAATCATAAAGAAAAGAAACTACAAGCTATGTAAACACAAAAACACTACAAGCAGTACATGCTTACTCAATCGAAAGAAAAAGGAGAGATTGTGGGAGCTTACCGCCTTCGTCCAAAGCACTCAAGGCTCATGGAGGAGTGAATGAGAGGGACTCAAGCCTCTATTGCCATGATTTTTGTCTTGTGCTCGCCTTGTTGGAGTGACAAAGTAGTGGACTGCTTCAATGGAGTGAATAGTGCTACTAAAAAGCATGGAAATGAATTCAAATGGTGGAGAAAAATGCTCAAACGATCTTGGAAAACTTCTCTCAAAATTCTGATTTAAAAATTCTATGCATGGAAGAGTGAAGATCATGAAGAGATGGATGAAAAATGGCCATATTTGGGTTGGCGAGCCGAAGAGGGACGTTACTCTTTGACTTCCAATAAAAAATGTAACGCCTCTGTAGTCTTTAGCCACAGGAATCTGCCAAGGACGTAAGCATTCCACATGGACGTCTGTGTGCCTCATGGGTGTCCTTGATAGAAATGACCCCACCGACACACAAAAAAGGTGCCAAGTGTATGCAAGTAGTAGGCTTAAGTGGAATTAAACCTCCTCTTTTGATTTTGTAAAGTGTTAAGGGTCAAAAGGGAATTTACATTAGGGGTGCAAATTCATATTGATACATTTTCCCCCCATTTTAGTGAGCACGAGTACTGATGAGTGCTTCGGTAAAGTAGAGTGGTAAGAAAGTAATATAGTAAGAGATGTATACCTAAACTGATGAGGAAGCAGAGAATGGTCTTGAGAACTCGGAAGTGCAGGAGAGGACTTCATAATTCCACAGAACTATGAAGTTGAAATATGAAAGTGCCTCACAGGCTTATAGTCCTACAAGGGGGGTATCCTTCAAGAACTCTCACATGAAGGAGACCAAGAAAAGTGCCTTATAGACCCATAGACCTGCAAGGAAGGTATCCCCCAAGAACTCACACATGAGGGAGACCGAGCAAAGGGGACTCCGCAGAGTCAGAGATGGGGACATGTTTACCCGTAGATAAAACACATGAGGAAGCGGTTGCATAGGCCAATGAACAGACAATCACGCAGACCATCACTAAGTTGTAAGACTTTCAAAGGGCTCTGATGAGGTAAAAATAACCTCATCATAATAAAATATGAAAAGCTTACTTTTACTAACTTAATCCTAAGCCTGTGCCAATTTATTAAACTTTAGGAGAATTAATTGCTTATTTTAAGGAAAATTATGCTTTCTTTCTTTCTTTTGATCAATTGAGGAAATTTGCCAATGCAGGTTTAATGGGTTGATTTGAGTGTTTTTATAGGAAATAACCGGTCATCTAGCAGCTATTACAAAAAGCCAAGCCAACATGTGCCTTGAGAATAATGAAGATAAATGTTGCAAACCTCCTCCTAAATCTCAAGTTGATGAACCGAAGATTTAGTTTATGTTCTTTGAAATTCTATTATCAAAAATTCATGGCTCTTCTCGAGCCTTCTATATGTTTATGAGCTTTAAAGACATAAAATTTAGTTTTAAGTTGTTGAATTTTTTTTCAATGGCTATCCACACCATCTTAAATATAGGATTTAGTTATAATTTATCTATAAGAATGTAATTTCAAAAGCGATGAATAAGACAAAAGAAGTATCATTATGCTATTTACATGGCTTTCAAAATATTGTTGAATGAGTTACCTGATTACTATCTTTTGATACACCATTGAATTATGAATGATGATGACTGTTTGTAATGGAAAGACTCCATAACTTGTAGCTTATGTGATTTAAAGATGAAGTGTTAACCCACAAGCTGGTCACTCGAGGGAAGTTAGTTAGATAGATAAGTATTTTACTGTTAAGATATTTTCTTTGTTAAAGATAGATTTATGTTTAGTAGGAAGTAACTAAGTTTGTCGAAGAGTCGAGTCTATAGTTTCGGAGTACCATTTTTTTTAATTAGTATGAGTTATCTTTTGTAGTTGATAAAATCTTTTACTATTTAAAAGATGTTTCATTGTCTGTTCACTTATTTTTTTGCTTCCATAGTATATCAGTTGTTTAGTTTTCTTATTTCTATGCTTTCTAGTTTAGCTGTGATGCTTTCTAAATTAGTTGTCTTATGCTTTTTAGTTTATTATTTCTGGTTTTTCTTAGAGTAAGATTATTTTCTAGTTAGATAGTAATGGCCTTAGGTTAAAATTGATTCCAATAGTTTAAGGTAAATCAGAAAATATAAAATGAGTTATCCAAATCATCTTCTTCTACAAACTGCCTTGGACACTGCCCAGTCAACTAATTGACATTTCAATATTCTAAAGTAGTAGGACCTAATGATAGCCTATCAGGCTCCCTTGGGAACCCTTCAAAAGGAAGGAGGGTCCAATCAAGGGACAAACTATTTGAAAGGTAGGGTCTAGTTGGGTTGTCCCCATGCTAGATGTGAAGATGCAAAGATGGTCTAGTCAGGCTATCCCTAGACTAGACGTTGAGGTGTGAAGTTGGTCTAGTCGGACTGCCCCCAAGCTAGATGACATAAGACTTGTCAAGAGTTTTTTAAGGGGTCCCTCGAGAACTCGGTGTGGAGAGGAGGTCTCCGCTAAAGGTACGCACCATTCAAAAGCTTAATGTCTTCCTTCTCAAATCGACTCATCACCAAATAATCGTTTTGAAAGATGTTCACTTCATCAAGGAATTCAAAAGGAAGGATATGAGCTCGTGCAAGGGGAAGACTAAGACCATTCCTTCTTTGGAGGAGGATTCCCATGTGCTTTCTTTACGAACCCCTAATGAAGGAAACATGTTGTGTTAGGGTTCCAAGTTGAGAATGTCATTCTAACAAGGAAGTGTGTGAAGGGTCTTTGAGAAAAGATTTGTTTGGCAACAAATGTATTTTCTAAAGACCATGTAATGTAGAAGTAGCATTGTCACACATGGAAGGGAAAAATCAAGAAAAGAAGAGAGAAAGATAAAGAGCAAGTATAAAGAAAAAGGGAACTCACACAAAGGGCACAGGGGTAGCCTAATATTTCAGGGTCATAACTGCTTCATGAATATATTTATGTATAATAATTGTATATAAATAAACTGACATCAACCACCTACTATATCAGGCCATGTGAGGAATGCACAAGAAGACAAAGTAAAATAAAAAATCCGATCAACATGGAAGGAGGCCTAAATTCTCCTGACGCTTTGCATTGTCCCCAATTTACCGAAAGTCAATCACAAACATGGAAGAATGATGACACATATCATGGAATATTTACAATGCAAACACCATGTCTATATCCACACACCAACAAGGGTGATGAGGGTCATCCAGGCACATGTAGCATCATCATGGGGAATCACATGTCATGAAATGCACACACAAATAATCTAAAGATCAAGAAGAGGGTCTCCCCCTAACACTAGTCGACCACGAGTTCATCGACTTCCCACTCTAGATCCTCGAAGGAAGGAAGTTGAACCTGCAACAACATAAGGTTAAGGGGAGGAGATTCCAATACTCCCACAACATGGGCCAAGGAAAAGGGACCGGTGAGGTCTCCATCGCTTAGCTATTGTGGGTCTAGGGTCAACAACCTTGCGAAGAACACTGACAGTGTCAGAAATTCATCCACCAAGTTAAACATGCACTTAACAGGAGTGTCATGTTTCACCTCGGTAGACAGAGGAGTTTGTACCTAAGGTTCACTGCTAGGCTCATCGAGAGACTCAGGAGTAGTGATAAACTTGGGGGAGGTTGGGACTAGTTCCATGAATAAGATAAAACAAGTCAATTTAGGGCCACCTTTCAAAGAAGCTAGGCTCTTCTTACATCCTCCATTACTAGAGAGACCACACTCTACCCTCTTCTTCATTGGATGAGGTGAACTCCCCATAGATGAAACAAGGAGTGTTGAGGAAGAGGAGGAAAGAACCGCAGTGGACACAATTGAAGTGTTCACCATGTCCATGGGCTTTGAAAAAGGAAAGAAATTCGGGATGAAAGTCAACAAGGGTGGGTTCACCAAAGGAGAAATGAACACTTGCACCCTTCTAGGTGTAGGTGCACTCACAACGAGAGACAAAAGAGTTACAAAACTAGGTTAAACATGGACCAAAGAGGAGAGAGAGGAAGACACACAAGAGGTATGGTCTTCTCCTCCTCCTTCTTCTATAAGGAGGCTTTCTCATCTAGGAGAGCCTTTCATCGGTGCTTATGCTCACACACAAGGAAGTTTCTAGGCTCTTCGTACTAGAAGCTAGAGATTGTGAAGGGATAGAAAGATCCTACTCAGCCATGGGAGTGTCCTCCACGATTGTCTCTAGTGGAAGGGCAGAATCCTAAATGGAAGGAGGAGGGGTAGGTTTGGAAATGGTGGGAGGAGTTGACTCTAGTGCCTCGGCGGCAGGCCTCTTCTCGTTTACTATTTTAAGAACATGAATAGTAGGAGGTTGCAGCAGTTGAGACAAAAAAGATTCTCCACGAAGGGATTTTTTCCTTCCATACTGAACGAGCCTAGGCTCCATTGGTAAGACAAGAAACTCAAATGCAAGATGCTTGGCCTTCCGCCAAGCAGGAACCATGGTATTCTCTCACAAACACAAGACAAAATCAGATGGTTCCATGATAGGATGAGAGGAAGCATCAGACTAAACCATGGAAGAGGAAGAAGGAGGATGTCAAGAGCACTTCTCTTCTTCTCTTCTACGGGCCTTGTTAGCATCACTACTAGACTTAAGCAAGTTCTATTCGAGATAGCATAAGGTGAAGGAGGGTATTTAGAATAGGGTCATTAGAAGACATAGGACCACTAGAACCACCACTAGAGCCACCACCGCAACAACCACTAGAACTGCTACCAATACTACAGCCATCGGTGTGACCTCCATTGGCACCACCACCATGACCACCACTAGAGCCACCACCAATGTTGTTGCCACCAGTGTGACTTCCGCTGGAGCTACCGCTAGAGCCAAAGCCACCACCATGAATTCCATCAGCACTGCCCCCACCAATTCCACCCCTAGTTCTAAAGTTTTTGCCGCTCAAGCCTCTGGCCATCATTCCACGAAATCCTCCACCACTGGAGGTGGTAGAAGGTGTGAATTGGAAACCTAAAGGATTCTTGTTTACTTTGACAATATCCAAGCTTTTGGAAATATAAGGTATATTGACCAAGGGGCCTGTGTCAGTCATGTACACAGATATAGGAGGCATCGACATCTCCAGCTACCTCTCGCATTCCTCAAAGAGGCCACCTCATATCATGCGACCAAGACTTGAGGGGGCACATGCTTTGGCTAGACCAGAGAGACCAGCCAAGAGTTCTACACCTGTACGGTCTTTTTCCACCATGTATCTTATTTCTCCGATCACCTTAGCAGCCCTAACCAACTTCAGGTTGCCTTATAGGTGATTTTCCAATGATCCTAACCCTTTACCAAGCCTAACAATGTACTCGAAAGGGATACAAATGACCTCATACTCCTCTACAGATGAAGAGGTTGGTGATGCAAGAGGAGTAGCAACACAATCGGTTTCATCAAGAAACCTAAGTTTTCCTTGTGATACATGCTCCTGTGTGGATAGCCCAACCACAGAACTAGAGAAAAGGTTGATAATGAAGATAGAGGAGACCTTCGTCTTGTCCATCGAAAGGTTTCACAAAATTCTTCTAAAAATATGCCTAGAGGTCGTAGACTAGGTCATGAAGCTCATAAAATTTCACAACACACCAGTGTACTATGACCAAGAGGTATATGCGAAAAAGTTCAGGATGTCAAAAAATGGATAGACATTGGTTCACGTTGGGTTCACCAAAAATGTGAGAGAGGGGGACTGCCCATTGCAAGGGCCCAGGTCATGAAAGGCCAAGAGAAGAAAGACTGCCCTAACCCACCTTAGTTTAAGGGGAAATTAGGATGACGAGGATGACAATGATGAGGATTATGCATCCTTCAATCACTCTGCAATCCTGAATGCTGGAAGGAGACTAGATGAGTCAACCTTTAGAGTTGGATTTGTGTCTTAGGAAGCTCTCTATCTAAGGATGAAAGCATAGGTCTAGGATGATAGTGTGGTGCATTAGCATCTGTACGACCAAAGAATCGAAAAGACATAAATCTAACTCCAAAAGAGAGACTATCAAGCTAGTCTAGAGATGTTTGAAGTGATAAAACAAAATTAAGTAAAGAGAAATGTAGATATGAATACAATAAAGGAAATGTATTACCACCAAGGTGACAAAGATGATCTCAGACAATGCTCTCCTCGCCAGCTTGCTCCAAGTTCTCTCCACCTACATATAATAAAGGGAGAAGTTGTTGGGCCTATATAAGGGCTTGCCTCAGTCAAACCCCTGTCTTGATGTTTCCACCTCCACGGAAAACCAAGTTTGGAGTAGTAGAGATAAATGATAAAGACAAGAAACTACAAGCTACGTAAACACAAAAACACTACAAGCAGTACATGCTTACTCAATCGAAAGAAAAAGGAGATATTGTAGGAGCTTACCGCCTTCATCCAAATCACTCAAGGCTCGTGGAGTAGTGAATGAGAGGGACTCAAGCCTTTGTTTCCACAGTGTTTGTCCTATACTCACCTTGTTGGAGTGACAGAGTAGTGGATTATTGCAATGGAGTGAATAGTGCTACTAAAAATCTTGGAAATGAATTCAAATGGTGGAGAAAAATTCTTAAATGATCTTGCAAAACTTCTCTCAAACTTCTGCTTGAAAAATGCTATGGATGGAACAGTGAAGATAATGAAGAGATGGATGAAAAATGGCCATATTCGGGTTGTCCAGCCGAAGAGGGATGTTACTCTTTGACTTCCAATTGAAAATGTAATGCCTCTACAATCTCCAGCCGTAGGAATCTACTAGAGATGTAAGCATTCCATGCAGACATCTATGCACCATGTGGGAATTCTCGATAGAAACGCCCCCACCGACACACAAACAAGGTGCCAAGTGGATGCAAGCAACAGGCTTAAGTGGAATTAAACCTCCACTTTTAATTTTCTAAAGTGTTAAGGGTCAAAATGGAATTTGTGTTAGGGGTGAAAATTCATGTTGATATAGAGACAAATGTATTTAGCACTGTGTGTCAAAAACCACAGTTATTTATAAAAAACATGCTCAAAATCAACACTCTAACTACAAAAAGTGAAGGAGAAATTCCAAGTAGAATACAGAGGAATTGCTACATGAGGAATAAAACCCTTGAAAGTTCTTAAGCTTTCATTTTATAGAAATACTAAAAAAGAAAACATCAAAATTTTCATACAATAAGATGGCTTACCCACACGGTTTTGAAGCAGGCCCAACATGGAAATTTTCATGATTCTCTAGTTCAGAAAAACTATGGCGTCTCGCGCTCAAAGTTTCCAAAAATTTGCAAGTATAAAATGAAAATGCATTGCATAGGTTTGCTCGGGTTTTTTGTCTATAGGGTTTGAAAACCCTAACATATGTCGACTTAACTAAGGGCATTTTTCCCTTGTTTTAATCATTTGCAACAAAACTTTTTCCCTTTGCATTATTTTAGCTTGCTAGGCGTTGAGGTGTGTCCCCTTATGATTTATGATTTTTTTTTCTTTTTTTCAAATCTCAAAAGTATGTCAATGTATTTTTGCATTAAACAAGGAATGTAAAACATTAGTTTAAATGATATATTTATAAATCACTTTGATTAATATGTATTTTATTGTGCAAAATTTGAGATAGGGGCATTGGTTTTCAAGCCTAGTCAAAAGGGGATATTGATTGAGTCTTTATGCTTTTGCAAGCATATAGGATTAGTTGAATCAGTTATTCGATGAAAGGAGAGACATTTGGAGGGAATTTAGGCCTTTTTGACCAAGTTTGGAGTTTGTTTCTTATTCCTTTTATGGTAGACTTGGTCAATGATGAATGTTTCAACTTTTTGGAGCTCATTTGGAGAGGTTCTATTTTCTATTTTTTAGGCTTTTTGGAGGCATCCGAGATCATGGAGTTTCTAGAATCCTTTTTGGTGGTTTTGGAGGGAGTTATGAGATATAGTCACTTGTGTGACTCATTTTGAGAGTAGTTCTTACTTGGTGCTTTTTCTATTTTGTGACACTATGGAGTCCTTGAAGATAGAATACAAAGTTTTGTAACTCACTTATAGGCATGTATTTTAGTGTTTTGCCTTTGAAATTAAATTAAGTGCAGTAATTTTGACCTTCTCAACGTTGTTTATTGTGTGTAGTTGAATGATTGATATATATATTTGTGATTTTTTCTCAAATCCTTAAGTGTATGTATTATCTTTAACACCTCTAAACTAAGAAATGCATGGTTTGTGTAGGTTGAGTTGTTTCATGGTGTTAATCAGTGATTAGTTGTGAGAGTCTTTCATTTTCCTTCAATTCTGCAAACACTAAAATCTTCTTATGAAATATTAATACTTGAACATGAGAAAGATGTGAGTTGTGTCTCTCAACAAGCTGGCTTATTGAATTCATTGTGCATGTTAGGCAGTAATATTTGTCACAAAAATTTAGTTTTTTCACTTTTTAGAGCGGTAAAATGGCATAGGTTTCATTTCAAGTGCTCTTTCTTACCCTTTCCTTGACAAGAAAGTAGTTTGTAGGTGACACCATAGGAAGTCGGCTTTCTCCGGAGGTTGAACTCTATTTACATGCTACCCACAGCTTTAGAGGTCTTCCTGTGTTTCACTAAATTGTTGAATTTCAGATTCAATAGGGTGCAATCTAGGTAATAACATGCACATATTTATTTTGATGTATATTATTGAATCATACACTCTATATACCATATTTTATATCATAACATTTTTTATATTTGATGATATATGAGATGAGTTGATATTTTTTTATGCGACCATGACATGGTGTTATGATGTATGCTTTAGTCTTTATGATGTATGATGTATGGATTATTCTATGTATTATTTTATGAGATGGATGTATATATTTCCATGATGTGATATGCATATTTATAATGATCTATGTATGTAGGATGTTATGAGATTGATAATGATGATGATTTAAGTTTTATATGTTTATATAATTTATTATGATGTAGAATGTACGATATGAGATGGTAATGACAATTTGTGGATGTAGGATGGATGCATTTTTTTTAATGTCATGATACTTAGATATAAATGGTATTATGGATAGAAGAATGAGATAGAATGAAATGACTAGAATAGGATAGGATAATGATGTTGATCAAGATATCAATAAACCAATGAATAGTCTGAGATTTTACTGGATATGTAATGAGATAAGATAGATGATTTTTCTTTTTCTTTTTAGATTATGTAACATATCATACAACAATCCTTATTTGATGTAGCAAGTAGACATGATGAACCAAGGTATGAAGAACCAAGGTGGCTTTGTATCTATTGCATGAACTTTGACTCTGTAAACAGATAGGAGTATCCTTGTTCATACTTGATATACAAACACCTTGTTTGACCATGTGAAATAATGAAGCCATAAAAGTAAGGAGATCAATACACAAAAGGTATGAAGAACCTGATGTGCACTAGACAATGTATTACTTGAGACTATCTCTACACACACAAGGCAAGTATTCAACAAGGTCGTATTACAAGAATATCTAGCAAGCACAACAGATCAAAGAAAAGAAAAATTCACATTATGTACCCTTCTAAACATACCAAGATTTTGAAGATCAAGGAATTTTTGAGTGAGCAATGTAAATGAGACAAATAGATAAAACCAAGAAAAAAGATCAAGATAAACATATCAATTCCATCATATCTCTTGCCAGAGAGATTTGTTTTGGTTGATATTCAAAATAATGTCTATTGTAGGAAAGATCTATTCACAAGACATACATTGTATGTTGATTGGTTTTAAACATTTGATAGGTTGTTAATATGAGGGTTAACTGGCATGTGTGACAATGGTCAAGACTCGTGATCTTTTGTGAAATTTTATGTTTCGATGATTGTTATACTTGTTTATGTTTGTTTTTCCAAAGGAGAAGGTGATTAAGTTTATCATGGATGAAAGATTATTACAAAAAAAAGTGAGATGGGATGGGATGAATATGGTATTTTTTTGAAATATTTATAATTTTTTTGACTTTTTCAAGATGTTTTTAGGTTTTGTTTTGGAATTTTGATTTTTTCTAAGTTTGTTTTTGGTATTTTTAATATATTTGGTTTTTTTTGAGTTTTCAAAAGTTAAGACAGAGAAAAGGACCTAAGGGACAAACATATGCCTCAAAGACTCATTAGAGATGGCTTTTACTATGTAAATTAATAGAGGCTTCATAGTTCAATTATTTGGACTTTATAATTTCAAGATTTTGATATTTATGAATGTTTTTAGATTTTGATATTTTTAGATGTTTTTGGATTTTGATGTATTCAAATGGTTTTGTATTTTCTACATGGTACCTAGATAATGATGTTGAGATCAAAAATAATGAGATATAGGACATGGATCAAGGTTTATTCAAAAGAAAGATGCAATTACCTACCCCCACTATCTAGTAATGTATGGAACATCATGAATGTCCATGCATAGATCAAGATGATGGATGGATAGGTATGTGAAGGATGACAAAGATTACTTTGTGATAGGATAACATGTTTGGATAGATCATGGTTACTTGGATAGTGTTATGATGTAGATTATGGTATTACATAGGATAGGATAGGATCAATGACAATGACCATGTCAAGGTTTTTCTACAAGAAATTTTAAATTATGACCCGAACCTTTGTCAAGATCAAGATAATTTTTGAATTTAAACAAAAATGGATTGGATAGATGGATCATGGATTTACTATGATAGATGAAATGCTATATTTATTATGGATGGGATATGTGTCCACTTAGAATGGCGCACACAAATGCTCAATTCTACTCACAATGCGTGTTTTCCAATTTTCATCATGGTACTTATCCAAAGTGGCACCAAAGAGGTTTTCACTAGAGGATGAATTTTTATCTTTACTATTTTCTTGATTTTTTTAATGATTTTATGATTTTATGATTTTATAATTTTTATGACTTTTGAATTCTTAGATCATGTTGAACCACCTTGTGGTGCTCATGTAGATGGTTCTACTATCAAGATATGCCAATGGTACCCTCCCTAGAGAAGTTTCTTTACCAAGATGTGGGTGCTTGAATGTAACCCTTGAATTTTCTTGTCTTTGTTGATAACAAAATTAACCTCACCTAGATCCACACATCATGATAAAGTGCCCTTAGAGTCTTTATTATAAATAGTTGTTGGCAAGACACAATCAATGTGACATGTAGATATCATTGATTTTGAGGTGGATGGTGGAATGCAATGAGAGATATGAGATGCAGATGGATTGGTTGATAGTTTGGATATTGAATCTTTGATTCTCCAAATTGGAAAGATGAGCAATGCAAGGTGCTTATGGAATTTTGAGTGGAATTAGAATCAAATTCTTCATATAATTTGTATGTCACCCTTGAAACCTAAAATTTTACATCAATTGACATCTTTGATAGATGAAATTTCCTTTTTTTGTTTTTCCCCATACTTTCTTTGACAAATGGAGTTTGAAAGGAATATTTTTCTTTGGTATCCATTTAAATTTTATGTTTCCATTTTGATTTATCGATATTTTAGGTTCAATGACATTCTCTTTTATTTTATGTATTTTCTTCTTGTTGGTCCTAATCAGTGGATGAAAAGATGCAAGGATAAAAATTCATGACATGGATGGTTGAAGTTCTAGCAATGGTTTCATCATAAGGACTCTTCCTGACTCCCATGTTGATGTTTCCATAAGATAAAGTTTCCCTTGGTATTATGGAGGTATTACTGACATGTTTAGATTATTTATTGTTGAATAACCAATGCCTTGGTGTTTAGGATTTTTTACCATCTCCACTACTTCTAGGATACTCAATTCATGTAGTTCTAATCCTTCTCTTTGATAATGCATCTGCTGAAGAATTGTAACTCAATACGATTTGTCATGGAAACATGATGATGTTTTTGAAAAGTTAAACAACATTTACAGGGTGCTTTACCCAACACAACGAGCCACTAGGGCCAAAAAAGGACAAGTCTTAAACAACTAACATAACTAGAGAAAAATAGGAAAAACCAGAGACAGCCCAAAGGTAGCACATCAACAGTCGAGAAATACCCGACAGACCAACATAAGGAGCAACTAATAGGCATCATCCCAGTTCTTAATCAGGAGGTCCACCACCTCATCTCCCACCAACTCTTTGTTTTCCTGGCTATTGTTCCCCTCCAGTTCCTCTTTTATGGCATTAGACAGAGTACTTGTAACAAAGTGACCCAGTTTCATGGTAAAGCGGGTCAACCCCTAAAATCTTTTGTCTAGAGTGTCCAATCTCTTCACCACCTTGTCTGAATCCACCCTAGCATCCATAGCATCCTAAGCCTCACCAGGCTCATCCACCAATGGTTGTGGAGAGTACGAGCTAGAGCCAACAAAAGGGAGCTTGTTGTCCACCGGAGTAAGCAGGGGCCTTTCCACCATATCTTCTTCAACATCTTCAGAATCTTCTTCCTTGTAACCCTTGTTGTCTGACTACTCCTCCTCTGAATCCTCAATGATTAACCTCTTCTTGTTGTTCTTAGCCAGCCTCCCTGATCTCCTCCTAACACTTTCCACTCTAGTCATCTCCGTATTCCCCACAACCGTATCCCCTCTAGAATCTTCCCTAACCACATTCTTACCCTTGCCATCTTTAACAGTCACAGTCTGCATGCATTTCTCCTTAGCTTTTTTTGACTTGGTGATAGATGGGGCCATGTCAGCCTGGGTGGCTTTCAGCTCATAGAGCCCCTCTGCCGCACTGGCATGGGCCTTGCCAAACCCACCCTTAAGCTTTTTGGTGGCATATTTGGTATTGGCGTTTCCCATATTGTCAATATTTGGCTTTCAAGGAGGACTCTTGGACTCGGCCGAGGAGATATGCACCATAGAGAGGGGCTCAATGTTCTCAACATGAATAGCAGTGATGGATTTAGGCAGGCAGAGGGCAAGATGAAAGTGATACAGGCAGAGGATTAGCCCCTGATGGAGCGAGAGCGATAGGAGATCATAGGGATTTCGGTTGGCTAATGATTTACACTTGTCCACCAAAATTTTCAGGTCCATCAGAAGGAAAAATGGGAAACTAAGCAACATTTTATGCCTAAGATGGTTTAACAGAGGGAAATGATAAAAGAAACAAGTTTTGAATCTACCTTCCAGCGTAACATATTTCATTAGTACCATGCAAATCTAGTCCCATGGCTTAGGAAGTTCTTCCCTTTCAAACCCCACTTGGTTCCTAACCGAGGTCTCTTCTCCTCTGAAAAATGCCTTAAGACTCTCATGGTCTGACTTTTTAGTATGTTTAGGATATTTCTTCCCCTCACACAGCAAACCCGTAGCCTGCGCAATCACCTCCTTGCTGATTTCGAACGAAATCCCACCAATGGAAACCCTCCTGTCCTTCCAAGAACTAGAAAATTGACCAGATAAAATGGGATCATGGCCGACTAAGCATTCCATGAGCAGAGCTATACCTCCCTCCACACAAATGTTCCAAACAAGTGGGTTGTTACAAAATTCTTCACAATTGTCCGGTTTCGTCCGAACGCGATCACCACCCATACTGTCGGTTTACACAGAAGGCTCATAGAAATGAAAGGAATACCACAAGTAGCAATTGCGGACAATAATCTCTAAAGGATAGCTAAGGTAGATATTACAGTAAATCAAATTAAACCCCATGTACCATTCACATGCGCAGAAAGGAAATATACCACAGTGAGAGGAGATACAAATTTTAATGAATTTAAGATTACGGAAGAGAAGGCAAAATTTGGAAGAGGTGTAGGGAAAGCACAAAACCCAATGCAGACAGATTGATAAACTAAATTTAGAAACTCTCCAAAATAAGCTTAAGGAATCCCTAGCTAAACTATTCTACCCAAAGTCTCTAGAATGTGGCCAAATCGCATCATAGAAAGTCACATCATTATAAATACACTCACTCCTCCATTTGCAATGAGGAGATAAAATAAGAAAAATAATTCCCAAAAGAGTAGCATGCACAGTACGGTCTCGCACCTGATAAGAAATCATGTCCTTCCAATTAACCCGCATCACGCCGCCAAAACTAGACTTGATCTTCTCAAATAAATCTCCACCTTACCAATTCATCATAATTTTATGAACTAAAAACATCCAACTAGTCCAAAAGACAGACACGTGGATGCTCCAATCCCTACCCATCACACTCTCAGCTTCACCAGGAAATCTCCAACTATACTCCATACCATTATTGACATTTATTCACCAGCACACCCAAATTAGCCAGTGGGCCCCCCAATCAGCTTTCGTCATCCAAGAGTAGAACATCATTATAACTCATGGTAGCCTAGTCCCGCTCTCTCAAAGTTTGAATATTTGGCGGAAATCTTTCCTTATTCCTCCAACATCTAGCTGAATCCCAACCGGAACCAAGATTAGCTAAGGCATCCGCCACACAGTTGCCTTCTCTAAAGATGCGAGTCACCTTTTTGTCCCTTAATTTGGACATAAGGAAGCGAGCATCCAACAAAATGTCCTTGGTATTCCAACTTATAAATCTATCTTTTTCCACCGCATCCATCACCGCTTTGGAATCTCCTTCAATATGGAGATTAACAATCCCTAGAGAAACAATGATTTTGAAGCCCCTGAACAACACACGAGCCTCAGCAACTAGAGCCGACTGAATCCCAATGTCACCAGCAAACCCTACCACCATATTCCCCATAGAGTCTCTGATTAGCCCACCTATACTTTCCCTTCCTGGGTTGCCTTTAGCAGCCCCATCAAAATTAATTTTGAACCATCCACAATTTGAAGGCTCCCATTTGGTATTTTTCCTATCTAAAAGTTTCGAATTATCACAGACAATTAGCCTTTAGATCCTGGTGCCATTCCTTAGCCATTTTTATTTTGTAGTTCAACGGCCCCAACTCAGGAAGTTTCTCATCAAAGAGGGAGATATTCTCTTCAATGAGCCAAGCACCAATACCAAACACCTCCTTGGGGCTCCGCTCAATATTCCTGAAAACCCTGTTATTCCTCTCCTTCCATAAACACCAACCTAAGACTGGGGGAGTCTACCTCCAAATTTCACTAGTTAGAGGATGGAGAAAAGGCCCATTCCAACCCATAATAAACATCAAAAGGTCTTTTCTCATAACCCACTGGACATCAATTTTCTCAAAAGCCATCCCCCAAACTTCAGCAGCATACGGGCAGTGTAATAAAAGGTGGCTAACAGTTTCCTCCCCCTTCTTGCAAAGAAAACATCTATTGGGAAAACACAACCCCTGAGTTCTCAAATTGTCCTGAGTTAAGATCCTATTATGACAGGTTGTCCACCAGAAAAAAATTATTTTAGGGATCATATGATGATTCCAAACCCTCCTTCAGTGCTCCTCAATAGAAAATTCATTAGTTAGCAGCCTGTAAGTGGACCGAGCCAAAAGATCCCCCTGCTTATCTAAAGCCCAAAATAACTCATCCTGCCTATCATAGGAAGGAAACCTAATCCCGGAAAGCAACACCTGAAGGGATCAAACTAGGCAGCACAGGTGAAGAGAGTGAAGGAAACAAAGGGAGAGATCTCTCCAAATCATAGCCCCAAAGGGGCCATCCACATAGTTGCTAATATATAATCCAAAGAATCTCTGAGCTTCATCCATCACCACTCCAAACTTACAAACAACCAAGGGGGAGTCCAAAAGCCAAGCATCTTCCCAGAATCTGATTTTGACCCCATTGCCCATTTTCTATTTGATCCCTTTTTTTAGCAGGCCTTGTGTGCTGCAGATACTCCTCCAGATAATAGAACCAAGGGGATGGGGTTCCGAGAAACAATCAATCAAAGGCCTGTTCTGGAGATACTTTGCATTCAGAATTTTGCACCAGTCCTTGGTGTTCCTTAACAGGTCCCACCCAACCTTGGCCATCAACGCTCTGTTAGAGATAACAATCTTCCTTATTCCAGGCCCTCCATAATTTTTAGCCTGAGAAACCCTTTCCCATTTTACCAAAGCAATCTTCTTTTTTTCCTTAGTACCAGACCAAAGGAAATTCCTTTGAATTCTTTCAAACTTTTTCGCAATATACTTGGGCATCTTAAAAATAGTAAGAAAGAAGGTGGGGATACCTTATATAGCCGCAGTAAGGAGTTGGAGTTTTCTAGCATGACTAAATAAGGAGCCCTTCCATCAAGCCAACTATCTTTGGATCCTTTCTAGGAAAGCATTCCAAAACTCTGGGTGAACCTCCTTAACCATTAGTGGGAGCCCAAGGTAAACCGATGGGAGAGAATCCCCAACACATCCTAGGATTACAGTCACTTTGTTTTCCAAATTTGATAGGAAATTAAAGAAGTAAATCTTGCTCTTATTGTAATTGATGCACTGACTAGAGCAGGAGGCATAGCTGTTAAGGCAAGCTTTCCATTTCCTAGCTTCCACAATAGAGACCTTCCCAAATAGAAAGGTGTCATCCACAAATTGCCGCACAACAATCAGACAAAGAGAAGTAGTAGCACTAACACCAGCTATGGCACCCTCAGATAGTAGACTCGTAAAATTCCTACTAAGAACATCAACTATCATAATAAAGAGATAGGGGGAGAGAGGGTCTCCCTATCCGAGCCCTCTACCAGTAGAGAAGAATCCACAGGGGGATCCATTCACCAGAACCGAGAACTTAACAGTACAAACACACTTTATAATGAGCTTAATGATAGAACTGTTAAAGCCAAACTTAGCTAGGACCTTAGGAATGAAATCCCACAGAACCTTATCGTAAGCTTTGGAGATGTCAAGCTTAAGCACCATCCCCGCATTATTACATCTATCCATAGAGTGGATCAGTTCATGGGTAGTCAAAGAAGCATCAAGAATGTGTTGCCCCGGGACAAACCCATTTGAGTGTGACTTGTAATTTTATCCACCAGAGGTTTGATCCGATTAACAAGGATCTTAGAGAAGATCTTAAAAAGCGTGTTACAAAGATTAATAGGATAGAAGTCAGACATAGAAAGAGGCTCACTAATATTGGGTATAAGGACAATGAAAGTGTGATTCATTTGTTTAAGAATCTTACCAAATTTAAAGAAGTCCCTAGCTACAAGCACAAGGTCTCAGCCCACAATATCCCAGAATATTTGAAAGAATGCAGGAGGGAACCCATCAGGTCCAAGAGCTTTGAAGGCCCCCATGCTAAAAGTAGCCAATCGAACCTCCTTCGTGGAAACACAGCTAAGAATTCCCAAATTATCCTCTAGAGAGATGGAAGTAGGGAGATGCTGTAGAATATTACAATCCATAGCCATGTTGGGTGCCCCTACAGGGGCCAAAAATCCTCTTTGAAATAATTAATCACATAGGACTTAATATGAGTTTGATTAGATATCACCTCCCCAAAGGCATTAATTAATTTTAAAATTTGATTCCTTTTCCAATGTTTGATGGCAGAAACATGGAACAATGATGTGTTCCTATCTCCTTCCTTCAGCCATTAGACCCTAGATTTTTGCTTCCAGAAGATCTCTTCATTTTTTAAAACCTTTTCCTGATTGTTAGTCCGCTGACTGACATCTCCCTCATCCATATTCTTCTGCAAGGACCTCAACCTCTCCTCGAGCTATTTTTTCCTTTGGAAAACATCCCCGGACACATTCCTATTCCAACCTTCTTCTTTTTTGATGAATTTTCCAGATATCTATATTAATAAAAATAAAATTACAAATTCACAAAAAAGGGGCGGGTGGTAAGAAGGAACACCCCGAAAGTCACATGGGACCAGCCCAAAAAAACCAAAATAACAAATGGGCCCAGCCTAGAAAGTCCAAAATATCACATGGGCCTAGCCCAGAGGCTCAATAATAGAAATAAAATTATACAGCTAAGGCAGTGCTAGTAGATCCCGGTCATCTAGATGTTTCCCCCATACATCAGCGGGGTTTGGAGTGACATCAGGAGGATCACCCCAACCATCATCGCCAGCTGTGGAAAACTTTTTCCAATGGAAGGCCAACCAAAGCCAGAAGCAGGTAGAGAATTAGAGGGTCACCCAAAACTACCAACACTACTCCTCAGTGCACCACTAGAGTGCTAACCCTAACCAGGATGCGGCAAAGGAGAACGAGCCCGCCTGGGAGGCTAAGAATCCCTCCGAGCAGGAGGCTGGGAGCGAGCTCGCGTGGAATCACTCCGCCTTCGACCCCAAGAGAGCGGTCGGCCACGAGAAGAGGAGGGCGAATTAGGGATCTGAGCCATAGTACAAGGGGCATTACCCCAGTGGTCTAGGAGAACCTGCAGGTGAGCCACTTCCAGTGCAACCTTGTTGGCTTGCACTTGAATCTGTAACATTACATTAGAACATATAACTGCTTTAGCATAAAGAGACACATTAACATTTAAATGTGAATGAGCAAATACACAAGCATTCCTGTCTTTCCAAATATTGAAGAGGATTTCCACTCTAAAAGTGTGCCAAAGGTGGGTGAACTTAGCCGAGGTTCTAGATGGGTCCCCAACAAAACCATATGCCACGAAAAGGGTTCAGGCCTAAAATGCCAAAAGAAATCATGAATCTAAGTCCAAAGCTGCTAAACTCTGGGACAAAACCAAAAAAAGTGCTTGAAGCTTTCTGGTTGCCCACAAAAAGGGCAGCGAGGGTCAGAGACCCCCAGATGAGCTAGCCGAGAACCCATAGGCAAGCCTTAGAAAAGAATACACCAAGCAAAGTGGGCTAGCTTCAGATTAACAATTGTAGACCTAGTGGCATCAAACCTCCTACACCAAGTATGGGCTGAGGAGTTAAGAAGCCACCTCTGGTTCAAAGAACTAATCATAGAAAAATGGGGTGAAAGCCAGCTATAACCAAGCCGCGGCTTGTAGTTTCATAGAGGAGTATCTGGAAACCATTTCTAGTCTTTCCACCAAGTTTTGTGCTCACAAATGCCAACTTTGTGAAGAATTTCCACTGGAATGGCACTCACCAGCCCGTCAAAAGTAAGACGATCCTAGTTTTGAAGACTATATTGGGTTTTAAAAGCATCCCACTGCAAAATACACATGGTAGGCTGGTGGAAGAGCTAATGTAGTGTATGAATGCCCTTCTTATAAAATCTGAGAACTTTGAGCCAAGGCGACTTAGCTAGGGGTTGACCATTTTGAGCCAGAAGGGGAGACTACCAGAGGTTATGCTGGTTGATGGAGAGTCCATCATGAAATCCAGCCCTGACCCAATGGAGCCAAGGCTTAACGCTTTCTCAAGAATGCCAAATACTTTTGGCCACAAAGGAGCCCATAATTTGAACGGACTCCCTCATAACCAGAAGGGTTTGGAGACTGATTCCTTTCCAGGCGGGTCTTTGAACAAGAAAACCATACTAAATACAATGCATGAGGAGAATTTTTCAGGCTTCATCCCTAGTAAGCACATGGATAATCCACTTGACATAGAGAGTAGTCCCTTGTCATTGAGTGGAGAGCAAGCCAAGCCCTCTTGACTCCTTAGGGAGACAACAAAATTCTCAAGCGACTCGATGAAAGCCCTTATGGGTCTCAGAAGAGGCCTATAGAAAATCATAGAGCAATTTCTCAAGCCTGCTATAGGCTGCTTTAGAAGGGGCCCAACAGGAAGAATAGTAAACGTGGGTGGCAGCCAAGATTTTATAGCACACCTGGAATTTGCCAGCTAGAGAAAGAGGCTTGGTAACCCAATAGGCCAGCTTCTTCTCAACCCTGGAGAGCATGGCTTGTTAGAGCTCCCAAGGGGAAGCCTGGAAGGCGAAAGGGATGCCCAGAAATCAAAAGATTTCACTCTGACCAATCCATTTCCAGTTATAAGTTTGAAGCCATGCAAGAGTGGGGAGCACTGACTATCTGTAGCACAAGGTCTTGTGCCATTGAATAGTGAAGCCGGATGCAAGACAAAAAGTATCAAGGCACTCAAGGGCAGCAATGATTGATCCTTCTTCCTCTAAAAGAGTGAGAAAGGAATCATCCACAAAGTGCCCTTTGACAAGCTACTCTTGAGAGTCCGGGAGAGTAATTCCTTTAACACGTTGCTGGGAGATATCCAAAGCCCTCAACAGCCAGAACATACAAAGAAGGAGCAAGAGGACATCCCTGACAAATAGAATGAAAAAGGCCAAATGCAGAACACTGGTGGCCATTAATGGAGATGCAAGCCAAGGCATCGAAAAAAAGCATACGAACAGACTACAAAAAATTGGGTCCAAAGCCCAAGGCCTGTAACATCGCAAGAATGAAGGGCCATTCAATACGATCATATGGTTTGGCAAAATCAATTTTGATGAACACTGCTTTCTGGTTCGACCGCCAAGCCCACTCCATGCCTTCCCAAATAGTAATAATATTATCAAGAATGAACCTAGATTTAATGAACCCAGTCTGTTCGAGATGCACAATCTAAGGAAATAGGTGGCAAATTTTCAGAGCTAAGGCTTTGACAATGATTTTGTAAGAAATATTAAGAAGCATGATGGGCCACCAATTGCAAATATCCTCTGGATCCCCAGGCTTAGGTATGAATTTGATATTTCTTTTATTTATTAAATTACCTAGAGAATTGGTTTGAAAGGCTTCAAAATAAACATGATGCAAATCACTCCCAATATAGTCCCAAAGCACTTTATAAAATTCACAAGGAAAGCCATCAATCCCAAGAGCCTTATCATTGGCCATGGAGGAAACGGCTTCCTTGAGATCATTAATTGTTAACAATTGATTACATAAATTAATTTGGGCTGAAGAAAGCCTATGTGGCACAACAGCAAGGCAGTTCTGAAGGGCTTGCTGGCACGCAGGCGTGGGGTCCTGAGCCATGAAAACTTGCTCATAGTGACACACAAAAGCTTGGAGAATGTCAGGTAGCTCAAAAAGCACTTGATTACCATCTTTGATGGATTTAATGCCTAGGGAAGAGTGCCTAGCATGAAGAGCCAAAAAAAACTCTCTGGAGGCACAATCACCAATTTTGAGCCAGTGGAGCCGAGCTTTGATTTGAGCGCCCCTAGCAGAATAATTATTTGCCACTTGCTGCTAGTGTCTTAAGTCTGCCACCTGGACTTGATGTGACGAGGAAAAAGGACAAGCCGCTAAAGCCTCCATAGCGGCAACGGCTACCCAGCCCCAGGAATGCACCGGGGCATGGATGCCTTCCCCATCATGCACATCCTTCGCTGACATCTACTTGCCACTGCCGTGTACTTCATGTTGTACAAATTTTGTAGGTCTAACAGTCTGTCAACTCAGATAAAAATGAATTAAATCTCTAGTGCAAAGTGAAAATAATTAGTTTGTCTTAGATTTGATTATACTTTGTTATTCAAACTTTTAAAATTTATTAAAAATTTACTACCTTATTATAAAATTTTAATGAAAACTTTTAAAACTAAAAATTTAAAATCTAATATTTTTTTATTTTAAGGAGTTCCCGAACCTATTTACATTAAAATAATTAAAAAAAGTCATGGGGTTTGGGAAAATGACAAGATTTTTTTAAAAAAAATCCCTATTAAGGGGTTCGACCGAACCCTAGTTCGCTCAAACCCCTTTATTTTAATATTTCCCCTCACATATCAAAGGGGTTTGAGCGAACAATTTAGTTCGGTGAACCCCTCCACTTTGTGTAGAGGGAAAAAATGACTTTTCCCTTCCTCCACAAAAGTATTCACCACTTATGTGGGTTCACCCATATTTAAATAATATGTATGGTATAATATATTATATATTATCTCTATATTACTCTAATATAATATAATACAATAAATATTAATAAATTAAATTATATTATTATTCTATATAGATAATTAGAATATATATATATATATATATAAACAATAATCATAAATATATTATATTATATAATAAATGAATATACTATTTTATTTAAATTTATACTGGTTTTTATATTATATATTAATTTAATTTAATACAATATATAATAATAATATAAATATATTATATATATTAGTCTAATCTAATATATAATATAATAAAATATATATACATAAATTTTATTATTATTATTTATATATTTATAATTAGACTACGAATATATCTATATATATAAATGAATATATTATATATTATCTCTATAATATAATATGATAGATATTAATAAATTATATTATATTACTACTCTATATAGATAATTAGATTATATATAGTAAAGTGTAAACTAAAATTATTTTGAAAATTTATTTTATTATTTTCAACATCAACTTTATAGTTAAACTTAAATATTTAAAAGTAAATTGAAAAAATATTAGATTTTAAATTTTTAGTTTCAGAAGTTGGAAACATTTTTTCCATTAAAATTTTATAGTAAATTTTTAATAAATTTTATTAAAACGAAATTAAAAATTTAATGATTAGTAAATAAATTTAATTTAACACTTTATGATATAATTAGATTATATACAGTAAATTGTAAACTATTTTATTTTTGAAAATTCATTAAAATTTAGTTTGTTATTTTCAACATCAACTTTATAGTTAAATTTAAATACTTAAAATTAAATTGAAAAAATATTAGATTTTAAATTTTTAGCTGTAAAAGTTGGAAACATTTTTTAAATAAAACAATGAATTACATAAAATGAGTAAAATAATTTAATATATTACAAAAATATATCAAAATTTATCTTAATTGACTTTCCACACTTCTTTAGCGTACCCATTGCACACTAAGGTGCAATTGCTAGTATTATATCATATTTTATATAATTTAATCTAATAGATACATTTATTATATAATATATTGATATTTTGTTAATGTTCTTAATGTTCTTAATTTAATTTATTAATATTTACTGTATTATATTATATTAGAGTAATATAGAGATAATATATAATATATTATACCATACACATTATTTAAATATATATTCATTTTTATATATAAATATATTCCTAATCTAATTATAGTAAATTATTCATTTATATATAATTATATATTTATTTATGTTTTATTATATATATAAATATAATATATATTATAAATATACTTAAATTTAACTTTATAATTAAATTTAAATATTAAAAATTAAAATAAAAAAATATTAGATTTTAAATTTTTAGTTTTAAAAGTTTCCATTAAAATTTTATAATAAATTAGTAAATTTTTAATAAATTTTAAAAGTTTGAATAGCAAAGTATAATAAAATATAAGACAAACTAATTTTTTTCACTTTGCATTGGAGATTTAATTCATTTTTACCTGAGTTGACAGACTGTTAGACCTGCAAAAGTTGTACAGCATGAAGTACACGACAATGGCAGGTAGATGTCAACAATAGATGTGCATGATGGAAAGGCATCCATGCCCCGGTGCATTCCTGGGGCTGGCTAGCCATTTCCCTCCATAGCAGCATGCAAGTCAGCAGTGGTGGCCTCGTAAGAATGCCGGTGAAAGATAGCAAGTTGGTGCCCATAAATGCGCAAGAAACACGCAGTACGAATGATGGCATCATTCCACCAAGTAATCCAACCCGTACAGCCAGGAGGATGGCACTCTAAATTCCACACCCAAAGAATGTGGGCCAAGGTGGGCTTGTGACAGAGCAAAGACGCATTCAAGAAGAATTGAGTCTTACACGTGCGAGGTTGACAAGACACCCACTCAATGCGAAATTGAATTGGGAAGTGATCTGAAAGGGTCACATCCACTAATGGCTTCACAGGCAAGGCAGAGCTCCTGAAAGAAAAAAAGGACTAAGCCAAGATCATAGCACGATCAAGGCGTTTAAAGAATTTATCAGAACCAGCCCTGTAATTACACCAAGTGTGCTAGAGGGTATGAGAATGGCGGTAACCCATATTGGGATCAAAAAGCCCCAATTTATTATGCATATAAAACCACACCTCTCTTTCACCCGCAGCCCAACGAAAAGGCACAGTGCCATCATACACCATTTCAACCATGTTGAAATCCCCACAAAGCAACCAAGTGGCAATTGGAAAAGAGTTAGCAAACCAGCACCAAAGCAAGCAACGCTCCACAACATCATTAGAGGCATAAATATTAATAATCCCAAAGGAATGATTCTCAATATTGAGAAGAACCCAGACAGCCCACTAGGAGGGGTCAACCCCATGGTCCACCACATAAGGAAGCAGTCGTGGGGTCAAAAGAGTAGTAGCTCCACCATGACCAACCTCATGCAGAGTGCAAAACATAGAACTACCTGGCCAAATAGAACGACAAGCCGAAGCAAGCAAAAATCCTAAAATTTTAACTTCCTGGAGACAAAGCACTTCAATCCCTAGGTAATTCTTCAAAGTATTCCTAACAGAATACTTCTCTGAGAGGTCAGTGAGACCTCAAACATTCCAGGAGAGAAAATTAATGGAAAATCTTCCATGCTTGCAGAATCTCGGTCCTCTTCACCCAGGGAAGAGAAGCTATTCTTCAAAAACTCTTGTGGAACAAAACCTATTTGAATAGAGGGAGAAAATCTCCATTTTTTCGGCACATATTCACCTTCTTCCGGTGGAGGAGACGGGCTACGAGAACGCCGCTGGGTCCCCACAATGGAGGAAAAAGCTGATTGAGCACATGAAACAATAGCAGGTTGGGTTGTGGCCTTCGGCCTGGGCTGTAGAATAGCAGAAGCAACTCTTGAGGGAGTAGCGGTCCCCTTCTCTGAAGGGTTTGAAACCTGTTGGGTCAGTTCCGAGACCTTGGGAGCCGACCCAGTACCAGATGACTTATTCTTCCGGTTTGTGACCGTAGTCCATTTTGTGTCCGCCTTAGCTGAAGGCTCTGTCGGATGAGGCTTTTCAGCACCCCGTGGCTGAG
Source organism: Sequoiadendron giganteum (assembly GCA_007115665.2). Lineage (NCBI taxonomy): Eukaryota > Viridiplantae > Streptophyta > Pinopsida > Cupressales > Cupressaceae > Sequoiadendron > Sequoiadendron giganteum. Next base: position 750,495,762 of record CM021100.1, read on the forward strand.
AGACTGTACGGGGAACTATCAAAGGGAAGTCCCTAATCTTGTGATCAGCTGATTGGCACCGGTAGTACATGTTGGGCAGGTTAAAATATGTGATTTTCTAGGAGTGGTGAATATCCCCGATTTGAATGTCTATAGACTTTTAAATCCTTGGATAAATCAACTTCCACACAAACCCTCTTTTGAGGACAGGATTGAAAAAACTTATTAGGTTCGATTCAAACAACCCTCCCCAGAGAGGAAGCAATATGGTTCAAGAAGGGCACACAAGGCAAGGGCAACTCAAAAAACTCATTCTAGACCGAAACACACATTTTGGTGTCCTCTGAGACAGCAAAATCCTAGGTCCAAGCCTGGAAAACCAACAAGGAAGAATGAACATACTAGGGTCCATGACCCAAAATAGCTTGGACATGACTAACTTCCACAAAGCGGAACAAAAAAAAACCCTTGGTCAAGTTTTGGACCATATCAAGGTGGACCCCATGAGGGACCCAGGCTAGGTTAACCCAGTCTTTTAGCACACTTTCGGGGGGAGTCCTCCCAACAAAATAACCCAAAAGGGTGTGTTGTTCAAGCCATTGGCATGCAGAATCAAAATCAGGTAAAGGTAAAACTACATCAGCAGGGGTGTCAGAATACTTACCTCATGAAAGACTTTCAGAACAAATTTTTGAGGGTGTTTGTTTAGTGGGGGAGCCATTAAACTGCGACTATGAACCGCTAACACCAGCAAAAATTGTTGGGTTAGAACCGGTTGAAGGCATAATAAACCTCTAAAACCATAGTAAATGCGACTGTACTCAATGAAGGAAACAATTTCCTATGCAAGAAGTGTAGTATGACACAGGAGGGGCCACGAATGACCTCAGAAAGCACAGAACCCTAGCAGAGCTCATACACCGCTATCCATCCAACTTGTCCCCTATTCCAACCTTTAACCATCATTTTAATATGTTTAAGTTTAGAACATAGCCTAAACATAGGGGAACCTTGGACAAGAATATTCCACCATTCAACAATTTTTTTTTTGAAATCAAGGTGAGAGTTCCACATTATTTCAAAATGAAAAGGATAGGGACCACCAGAAGGATGAATATTAGTGGTTAGCAGGAGAGGATTATGGTCTGAAACTGTCCTAGGCAAAGTAACCAGATTGGCCTCTAAAGCATTAGTCCAATGGGGAGAACAGAGGAAGCGGTCAAGCCGAACCTGAATCAAATTGCCTCCAGTCCTTCTATTAGACCAGGTGTAAAGTTGGCCCCGAAGTTCAATATCTATTAACCCCGAAGAACACAAAAAGTTTGCCAGATCCACCATGCTGTTAGTGTAATCCAAGAGGCCCCCACTTTTTTCAGAAGGTAACAAGGGAGAGTTGAAATCTCTAGCAACAAGCCACCGACCCTCCTTATTCATATTAATCTTAGCCACCATATTATTCCAAAGAATATTCCTCAAGTTCCTTTGGTTAGGAGCATAATTATTTATTATAGACCATTCAATTCCGCTAACGGAGAACAAAACCCCTATGCTATTTTTACAATGGAATAATTCAGAACCCTAAAAGCAGGAAGGATTCCAAAGCATGACCAAACCACCCGAAGCTCCCTCAACATCACTGTGAATATAGGAAGCATTAGGCCATAAAAAGCTAACAACTTTGTCAAAATTGATCATCAACATCTTAGTTTTTTGAAGGAGACAAACATCAATCTTATGCCACTAAATAGTTCTTCAAGGCATGTTGTTTGTGTGAACTATTAAGCACCCTAACATTCCAAGACAAAATCCTCATTTCTGACCTTTTTTTTAGGACACATCCAATGTCCTCAGCTTGCCCAGGGCAATCTTATTTTTCGTTTCTCGTGTTTTGGTGGATCTCTGAGAGGGTCTCCTAGGTTTGGAATCCCCTCCAACATCTTCCTTCTTCTTCCTACCCTTCTTCTTAGGCGTAGTCCATATCCCTTCATCCTCATCTTTCTCCAGCTTTAAGTTTCTCAAGTTTCTAGTAGACTCATCAATCATGCCAGAACACTCTTTCTCCCAAATTTCACCCTCTTCAACCGAATCACCATAGGTCCCCTGAGTGACCATCAAAGACAGAGGATCGACAACCAAAGATCCAGGACCAAAGATCCCATTAGTAGCCCCCATAGGCAGGGTATTAACAGCCGAGGATCGAGGATCCTGAGACAAGGAGACCTCTCGAGGTAAGGTTTCCATCATCGAAGAGATACTAGGGTTCAGATCAGGGTGAGGAAAAGCAGGGGGTGGTGAACATGGGGAAAGCACAAGTGACCGAGCAGGGTCAAGGGGGACAAGCTCAGAGACACCCAAAGGCCTCGAGGTATCGACGATCGGATTCATGGGATTTAACACATCCTTAGAATCCCTACTGATCGAGGATTTGCAGTCATAAATAAGATGCCCAGCTTTGGCACACCTTTGACAAAAAACCACTGCATTTTCATAACAAACAAGTTGGATCTAGTTTCCCAGGTTAGAACACAACTTGATAGAGTTAGGTAGAATTTTATCAACACAAATATTGACACAGAAACAAGCAAAGACTAACCTTGATTTTGATTTAGTGACAACATCTGTAGTAACAAACTAACCCAACGAATCACCAACAGCCTTAAATATGGCTTCATCCCAAAACTCAAGAGGTAATCCCGATAGTCGCACCCAAATAGGAGCCGACATGTTAAGGTCAATAGTAGGATCGAAACCAGGTTTCCACCTACACAAAGCAAGGTTGTGCTTCCCATAAACCCAAAGGCCCGATGACAGAGTGGACACCAAGTCCTCAACTGCAGTGAACCGAAACAGGAAGAGACCACCAGCCATCACACAAATCTCCACACTTCCCTTAAGCCGTCACTTCACAGCAACCCATTTCTTTATTGATAATCTTCAAAGGTAGTAGTAGAAGCACTAGATCTTGAGTGTTATTCAAAAGATGTCTATGATTCACAGTCAATGTAGGAATCTTCTTCATGATCATTTTATGGAATGTCACCATGAATCTTTGTGAATTTTACCATTTCTTGAACATTTGTGTGAGCGTGATCATAACCTAAGATAAACGCACTTGATCCACAATAAATAAACCAAGATATAACTAGTTAAATCAAGCTCCCAATGAAATACTTGAAAGCATTAAACAAATAAGCCATTAAACAAGAAACTAACTAGAAATGAAAAATGGAAACTAATCTAATGCCTCAAACCTCATCCCATTGGGGGATTGGTGTTGCATTGATGTGGAATGTTAGTCCTTTCCCAATCCCTAGATTGAAACAAGCTTTCAAGTGGATGTCATTGATGAAGATTGATGAAAATGGATGCAAGATAAGCTTAAATCAAAGCAAAGAGTATCTAAAATGGATGCTAATAAAATTCTTGTGAGGAATCCTCTAAAATTTACTATATTGCAGTCACTCTAAATGAAATTCGATCCATTTCGCATAGAAATAAGGAGTATTTATAAGAGAAATGGTTGAATCAATGGCTAGGATTGATTTAATCAATCAATGGATGAGAAGTCATGAGAGGAGATGGCACAGATCAAGGAGTGTCATCAATGGATGAGAATGCAAGTTGACAAAGATCAAGGGTTTTGATCAATGGCTTTCATTTATTTTAAGAAGCACACTTTCTAAAAATTAGGAAGTTGTTACAAGATATTTCCTATTTTGGAGGAGTGAAAATGGAGAAATATTCCATGGGAATATTCCTTTGCAAGTGGGAGGATGAGAGAAATTAGCTAATTAGATAATTAAAACATTGTTTTAATTGTGAAAAATGGATGAAATTAGGATTTTTACTAAATAATTAACTTATTTAATTAAAGGGGGATAATGACATTCAATTAAATAATTATGATTATTTAATCAAATCATAAGACTTAAGGGCTTCAATTTAAATAACTCACATTATCCAATTAAATGGGATGAAAATTAGTATGAAGGGGGATGGATTAGTTAAATAATATTGATTATTTGATTAATAGGACAAAATGATAAATCTAGTTAAATAATGAAGATTATTTAATTAAATGGTCGAAAAAAGATGAATTTAGGATGAAAATGGTGTTAGTAATCCACTTCAGATGTGCAATATCTGCTAGGACAATTTTAAGTGTACATTTTTTCCCTCTTTGAAGTGAGGTGCATGTTACAATGGTTCAAAGAATGACACTTTTCAGATTAATATTGCTACTCAGATCAATAATTTTAAAATTATTGATTCTTTCAGATGCCCCATTTTACCACAGTGGAAATTTATGCTAGTATGTTGCCCCTTCGAGAGATTGATAATTTTTTTTATTTTCAAGTCAAGATCAAGAAAAGGATGCGAGATTAGTTCAAATCAAAGAGGATACAAAAATAATTCTTTAAAAATGATCAAATATTTGATGTAGACATAGTTTATGATGTATAGATAGTCATCAACCATGGGTAACCTCATGTATATTTTGATATATATTGCATAGATTCTATTAGTAGGATAACGATAGAATAATAAGAAGAATAAGAGTAGAATCTAATGAAATGGATATTGATTAACCATTTTTTTTTAGATTGATTCGGAATTCAAAACAAGCTTGTGATTATTTGAGACTTTATTGGATATGGTGATGAGAAAAATGATTTGCTTGCTTCTAGGATTTGGACAAATAAATCATATCATTCCTTATTTTTGATATAAAAAATAGACATGATGCATTAAGGTACTAATAACCAAGACAAAATTGTATCTAATGCAATGAACTTTGAATCTACAAATAGATAGGAGTATTCTTGCTCACACTTGCAATACAGAAACCTCGTTGGAATGTAGTTTAGAATTCTAGAACATTTCATACCAAAGCATGCACAATAGTCAACAATTTATTCAAAACAACTTCCCTACACACAAAAAAGTGAATACTTTCCCAAGTTATATTACAAGAACATCCAACAAGCACAACAAATGAAATATAATGATCAATGCCCCATTCCTTTCTCTCTAAATTTTTTTGATAGAAATCATCAAGAGCTCCTCAGAATGGATCAATAAGATAAATCATAGGAAAATATCAAAATGAACAAATAATCAATGTTATTCATATCTCTTGCCAAAGGTGTGATGTTTTTTAAGGATAAGTATCCAAAATAATTTCCAATTATGATACCCATTGTAGGAAAGATGTATCCTAGGACATGATAGTGGATGTTGGCTATTAATTGATAAGTTGTTTAAAGGTCGTTGATACAAGGTTTGACTAACATGTTTGATAATGATCAATAGTTTGATTTTATTTTTTGTGTCTAAGGGTTCTTGATTTTGAATGATTATTGTACTTGTTTCTACTTGTATTACTAAAGGGTTAGGATGAAAATCAGTTTATTATGAATGTAAGTTTATTGTGGGTGAAAGAAAAATGGGATGGGTGGTTTTGAACTTTGTAGAATATTTCAATTTTTTTGATGTTTTTGTAAATGTTTTGAGGCTATTTTTTATCTTTTCAGATATATGTGAATGTTTAGGTTTTCAAGTTATTTGAGGCTATTTAGGATTATTTTTTTGAATGTTTTCCAATGTTTTGGGTTTTTTCAGTTTTCAAATTTTTTTTTGTGTTTTTTGAGTTTAGACCAAGACTTAAGAGGAAACTGACCTAGTGCCTCAAGGGGCTCATCAATAATGGAATTGCCTATGTTATACATGTAGAGATGATGTAGTTCAAAAAAATTTGACCAATAACAATTTATTGATGAGATATGAAAATTGATCGGATGATCCCACAATAGTGGTTTACACTTTTTGGCCAAACTTGAAATTGAATTGAATTTTTTAACTAAATCTTCACTTTTGGGCACCTATAGCTTCTAAACCATGAGGAATTTGAAGATGATGCAAACTAGTGATTTGTGATATTATTTTTTGTAGTTTCTAAATATATATTTAAAAAAAAAATTGGAGTCAAATTGCATTTCTTTTTGGTCTTCTTTGAAAAATAGTTTTTAACAGTAAACACCATTTTTGAAGAGTGGTGTGTGCTAACACATAAATTTTTTCTATTAAGGATAAATTATATTTTTTTTGAAATTAGATTCATAACTACAATATCTAGTGTATACAATTGGTTTCATAGTGTTTTATTGAATAGTTTTCTCTTAGTTAAGTTCTGAAATCAAACTAGTTACAATTTAGACATAGGTTTACTTGCTAACACATAAATGTTTTTGTATGTATCAAAATTCATTTTTTTTGTTGGATCAAGGACAACAATATCTAGTGCATAGATATTTTTTAGAATTTTTTTATAATCTATTTATTTTTCACATGTGTAGAACATAGAGCTTGATTTTCTATGAAAAACCTATGTTTAATTAAACTAAAAAATACATGATAAAACAAAAATATATTAAAATTATATTTGATGGATAGCTCATTCCAAGGACTACCATCATCTAATTGGGTCTGTGAAGTTGATTCCATTTTCATCTTCAACCCAAGCTTGAAAAGGAATTTTTTTGGAGAAAACTACTAGAGGAGATGAAGAAGGGGAAAAAAGGGGGGTTCGAGCGAACCCCCCTTTGAGTGAATCCCCATAGACCCATTTGAAAGAAGGGGGGTTCACTCAAAACCCCTTTTTTTTGCAATTTTCCTTTGTTTTCATTTTAAAAATGCCAAAGGGGATGACATCACAAAGGGGTTTTGCTGAAGGATTCAAGTGAACCTTTTTGGGTTATCATGCAAACCCCTTTGAGAAAACCCCTAAAAACCCAAAAATATTTTATTTAGAGCTTTTTGTAATTTTTCTTCATGAAGGGAATTGTAAAAAAATATTGTGGGATCACCCATGGATTGTCAATTTATGATGGACTCCTAAAGTCTGACCTAATATGACTCGGGGGCTCATCAGTGATGGACTTGCCTACACTCAAGCTCAAAGACAATGTAGTTCGATAGACTCTAACCAATAACTATTTATTGATGATATATGAACATTGATGGATTGTTAGTTTACTGTGATGGACCCTAAAGGACTGACCTAATGCATCTCAAGGGATCATCAATAATGGCCTTGCCTTTGTTCAAGCTTAGAGACCACATAAATTGACAACCATGTTTTTGATTTTTTGACTATTTGACCTATTTAGGGATTTTGATGATGTTTTGGATTTTGACTTTACAAATTTTTAGATGTTTTGGGATTTTAGGCTATACAAGATTTTGATGTTTTTTTTTTTGATGATTTGAAGATAAACGATACCTAGATCATGATGTTGATGTCACATTATGAGGTACAAGATATGAATCAAGTGTTGTTTTGAAAAAAGAGTGCAATAACCTGCCCCTAGTGTCTAGCAATGTTTCATAGTTCAATGGAAAACCAGGATAGGTAATGTATATGTGAAGAGTTCAACAAATTTTTATCATGCTAGATATAGGCTGACTTCATGAAACAAAATTTTAAAGATCTTTTAAAGATCTTTCCTTGAGTAGAGTTGAAGTATACACCAAACCTTTATAAAGATCAAGATAAGTAGGAAGATTTGGATAAAGATGAATTGGATGGATGGAGGAGATATTGGATTTATCATGATGTGGATGGGATACTTCCATTTGAAAATGATCATATAGACACTTGATTCTACTCATGATTTTTTTAATGAGGTTTTCACCATAGTACCTACCCAAAGTGCCACTATAGTGGTTTTCACTGGAGGACAATTTTTATTTTTTACTATTTTCTTGATTTTTTTATTTTTTCAATTTTTTTGAAGATTTTATGCTCATATGGAACCACCTAGTGGTATTGATGTAGATTTTACTATAATAATGTACCAATGATATCATTCTTGAAGTTGTTTTGCTAAGATACGAGAACTTGAATGCAACTTTGGAGAACTCTAACCTACCTTGTTGATATCATAATTAACCTTTTCTATGTGTGCACATCATGATAGAGTGCCTTCAAAATCCTTCTAATGAAGAGTAGCTACCAACACATGGCCAACATGAGAATTGGATATCATGAATGGAGTGTACAGTGATATGTATGAAAGAATGTGAGATGAATTAGTCAATAGTTTGGAACCTTTGATTCTCCAAAATTGGGAAGATGAAAAATGATGAGTAGATATGGTGGTTTTCATTAAATTAGGACCAACCACTTGATATAATTTTTTCATCACTTGATAAGTATGCTTTTGTATTTGTGGGCTTCTTTGATGGATATGTTTCCCTTTTTGACTTTTCCCCATAGTTTTTTTTCTTGATGGAGTATGATTGGGATAATTTCCTTTTGTATTCTTTGGTATCCATTTGTATTTTATTTATCCTCTTTTCTTTAATGCTTCATTATATTTGATGATATCCTCCTTGCTTTGATAGAAATATTTATTTTTACGTTGGTCCCAATTTGTGTATTCAAGATTCAATGGGTGGATGATGATTCATGATATGACAAGTGTTGTAGTTTTGAAAATATTTTCATCATAAGGATCCTTTGTTTCCTCTATGTTGATGTTTTATTTAGGAAAAATTGCCCTAGCATTATGAGGGTATTACTGAAATGCTTTGATTTTTCCAATTTCAAGATGTCATTAATAATACCTAATCCTTTGCCTTGGTAATTTATCTTCTAATCAATGGTCATTGAATATGACTTGTCATGAACACATGATATTTCTATGGGTTCTTTCTATTCAAGAATATTAACTATTTTCTCTGATTCCATGATATATTTACTTGTTGATACTGCTTCAAAAGATGTTGATGATGCACAATCACTGTAAGAATTAAGAATCTTGACAATTTCTTGCTCTTGTGTGGGGATGTTAAGAGTGGGAAACCCTCATTTTAGATTAAGAGCATATGTATTTCCATTTGAAGTAAACATCTCATGGGTGATATTGGGGATATCTTTGGAGTTGAAAATTGCTTGGAATATGTTCATCAACTCATGATAAAATTATAGGGAAGTGAGCTCTTCATCTAGACTTAGGGTAGAGAAACTATCACTTATGGGTTGGAAGATATTATGCAAATAATTTCAATGTTGTGGAGATAAATTTTCTTGGTCCTGACTCAATTCAAAGCTACTTGTGTTATACTCAAGAGTCTCCTCTTGACATGGTCCTTAGGTGGGTGATACATCATCTATAAAATACTCTTCACAACCTTTAGTTGGTATGGATGAAATAAGGGGTATTTCTTGCTTCTTTGGAACTTCTTCTATATGCCTAATCATGAAGTCATATGAGGAAGAGATATCACAATCTGATACATACTTGATACCATTATAGTATGGAATATTGTTAGACACTATTGATTGGTGTGGAATTTGTTTTAAAACAATATCTTGATGCATGTCTGATTCCTCATGTTGTGATGAATAAGTGACATATATGTGTCCCACCATGTTATCATCGCTATGGTTAACATCATTTCAGCTTGATTCATTTCATGAATCTTTTTCTTTCCCATGATCAGGCATAAGAGTTTTGTAAATTTTCAATCCCTGATTTTTTGTCAACATCAATGTCTCCTTGTTCGATAAGCTCTTGCATTAGATGCTTAAGTCTATTTTTTTTTTGTGTTATGACCTTTGTATAAGTGGAATTCACAAAAAATGATCCAATCTATAGCTAGGGGGTTTGACTTGTGGCTCTTGGTAGTTCTTGAAATTTGGGAGTGTGATAAGATTCAATTGTATCAACTTCTTCAATATATCTTCCATAGGTTCCCCTTACGTAGTGAATTCTCATCTAGGAGCATTATGTGGTCTTTGTGGTCCTCTTTGAGTGTTTGCAACATTGATTGTTGGTTGATTGTTTGGTGGTTGTGTGTATGGTTATTGTGTGTTCATTTGTTTGGGTTTTGGTGGTATTGGAGCAATTATGGAGCACTTTTACATCAATGACACCATTATTAGTAATGTTTTTGTTCTTAGCCCAAAATCAAGGTTTGTCATTGGAACTAGTACATGGGTGGTTTTCCTTGTATGATTGTGTGTTTCCTTGCACAATATAAGCTTGTAATGACCCCCCTTAATTTTTTCATGATTTTAACACAATGAAACTAGCATCAAACCACTTATTAGCATTAGCTCCAAATAAAAATCAGCTTGTAAAGTAACCCTCACCAAGAATGTTCACCAACATCCCAATATGGGCGAGGTGATATAATATGGTTTGGGGATCATTAGGAATAATCTAAACTGAAAATTCCATGCATCTGTACATCAGGCATCCACAAGCAGTGGGGATACTCCACTTATTCAGTGGGTGAGAATATATTAACTTACAGGCCCAAGACAACCATGAAATCCTCTCTTCCACTTATTTACGTGGGGGGAATGCAGTCCTCCCTACCACTTATTTTTTGTGGGGGTAAAAATAATAATGAAAGATGGTTATTTGAACTCAACCACTCAATTGTGGGAGTGTAACCAAATATTAAACTTGCAGCAACAATAAAAATAGTTGTTAATACTACTAACTAGCTTTACAATGAAAGACACAACTACAAATATTAAAGATAAGCTTCCAAAATCTGTCAATGGTTAGAGTAATCAACCTCTAACATTTACAATGAAAAAAATGTATAGAAATGAAGAACGAACCAGAAATATAATGAAATTATGCAAGTCTGATTAGAAACAACATTAACAAAAAATCAAACCAACAACATTAAAAATCACTATAATGGACGTTTCTCCTCCAAAACAACTCAGAAAGCTTCCAAACCATAGTCAAACAATAGCTAAAAGAAAGGAACCCAATCTCCAAGGAGAAAATGAGCTAGAAACAATAGCCACAAAAAGGCACAAACTCCAAGCAGCCAAGAAGAATCGTACGACCTCCAAGAAGGGTTGACCTTCTCCCAAAAATTAGAAACTCAATGAAAAATTCTAAAAACTTCCACAAAGGGTTTCCCTCCACAGTGAAACAACATGAGCCATTACACAGAATGGAATAAAATTTGATGGCGAAGCTACACGTAGAAATTCGCTTCAGCCATGTATAAACCAACAACATAAAAATAGGCTATACATTAGAAACTTGTTCAAAAACATCAAAATTGAAGCTCCATTTGCACCTCTATGTGAAGTATAGTCTCATATAACCACCTAGGAAGCCATAGTTTTAGGCCTGAAGGATGGATTGAATTTTCTAAGCTTCCCCTTAGCGAGGTTCTAGATTCAGTCCAACAACATAACTTTACTTTCAAAATTATAACATAAGAATGAAGGCTCAAATCATCAATAAATAGGCTCAATTTGGAAATGAAGCAATCTGTAACTCCAACAAGAAATTGTTCACTTCTCTCCAAGGGATGCCACTTCACATTATTCACTTTGTTTTTAATTAATAAACATTAATTACTTCACTTTAGGAGTCCACTTTAAGTTTCATCAATAAGCATTTAAAATAAACATTAATTGCTCAATAGTCGACCCCCTTCATGACCCCCTTTTAAAAAAAACTTGAAGTTCAATGACTAGGCAAGGGGTACAACTGAAAAACATGAAAATTGACTAAGTATAAAACTCAGCCCAAGGAGATAACCAAGATCAATGCCAAAATTGGAACTGATAGATTGCTAAGAATATGATGATGATATGGACAAAGTTGTTGATAATGTTACTGCAAAAAATAGGCTTACTAAAATAGCTAATGCCAAAAATAGTAAGTTTACTCCAAAACAATAGAAAGCCAAGTTGAGCAAGAAACATTGGAAATCCTAATTTGCTCATTTGAATAGATACCGATTTTCAGAAATAGGCTATCAGTTCACAATGAGGTCATCACTGAAAAGGGGACATTACAATCCACCCTTCCCAAAATTGCTTGTCCCTAAGAAATTGCAAATCATGATGCTGCAAAATATACTCATTCTCCCATGTAGCATCCTCTATTGGCAGGTTCTTCCATTTAACCAAATACTCTTTGATTGACCTCTTCCTCAAAGAGCATTCTCTGAAATCAATAATTGCCTCAAGAATAAAAATAAGTTGTCCTTCTTCATCCAACATAGGATTTTTTTTTTATGGAACAACATTATGACCAATATCCTTCTTGAGTCTGGAAACATGAAACACATTGTTCACCTTGTTGCTTGATGGTAATTCTAACTCATAAGCCACTTCTCCCACCTTTTTGATGACCTTGAAAGGCCCATAAAAATGTGGCTTAATTTTTTTAGCTCCACTCTTCTTGATAGTAGACTGTGCATAAGGTTGGAGCCTCAAATAAACCAAGTCACCAACCTCAAAAGAGCGCTCTATATGTTGTTGGTCAACATATATTTTATGTTGATTCTGAGCATGATGGAGATTATATTTCAAAGATTTGAGAATTTCTTGAATTTACTACAACTTGTCCTTTTCCTCTTGAGATCTGTAATCACTAAAAAAATGATAAAAAAAACTTGGAGCTTCATATCCATACAAAGCCATGAGGGAAACATTCTGATAGACATATGATAGGATGAATTGTAACAATATTCACCCAAATGGAGCCATCTCACCCACATCTTTTGCTGCCCAAAGATATAATTTCTAAGATAACCCCCTACCATTTGTTAACAATCTTTGTCTGACCATTAGTTTGAGGGTGATAACTAGTGCTTGGAGTAAGCACTATACCACACAATTTAATCAATTCTTGCCAAAAGGTGCTCAAAAATTTACTATCTCTATCACTTACAATATTCTTTGGAAGCCCATGTAGATGAAACACCTCATGGAAGAACAAATCTGCAACCTGAGCTATTTTAAAAGTGTTGGTAATGGCCAAGAAATGAGCGAACTTGGTCAATCTATCAACCACAAAAAAGATGCAATCCCTCCCTTGCACCTTTGGCAACCCTGTTATAAAATCCATAGAAATACTTTCCCATTTTTGATTTGGAATGGGTAGGGGGTGCAAGTAACCAACAGGAAAAACATGCTCATTCTTATTCACTTGACAAGTATGACATTCTCTTATATAATTCAAAACTTCATTTTTTAGCCCTTTCCATGAAAATATTTCACATATCTACTTGTAAGTCTTGAAGAAGCATTGGTGACCAACAAGTGGTATGCCATGAAATGATTGTAGAATATTATTTTTTAAGTTAGAATCTGATGCCAAAAATATTGTATCTTTGTAATGGGTCAGCCCATCAACCAACTTGTATCTATCATCCTTCAAGGTGCATCAACAATGTTGATTGCAAAAGGATTTTGAGCATAATCAGCTAAAATCTGCTCCTTCCAATCTATATAAATCTCAGACAAGGAACATAAATGATGCTTTCTTGAAAATGAATCAGCAACTATGTTATTTTTCCCTTTGACGTATTCAATGTCAAATTCGTAAGCTTGTAGCTTACTCATCCATTTCTGTTGCCTGTCATTTAAATTATTTTGATGCATGAAATGTTTAAGACTATTATGATCAGTCTTAACAATGAATTTACTCCCAACCAAGTACTACCTCAACTTCAATAATGCATGCATAATCGCAAGCATTTCTTTTTCATATATTGAATAATTATTTTCAACTCCTATTAACTTCCTACTCTTGAAGACAATGGGGTGCTTGTCTTGCATGAGAACAAATCCAATCCCTTATTTGGAAGAATCACACTACAACTCAAAGGTTTTGGAGAAGTTTGGTAAGGCCAACACATGACATGAGCTCATAATTTGTTTAAACTTATCAAAAACCACTTGAGAATATTGATACAATGTAAATGCCCCCTTTTTGGTGAGGTCGGTCAATGGAGCAGCCATGCAAGAATATCCTTTGAAAATAACTTTGATAGAATATACAAAGTGCTAAGAACCCCTTCAAATGTGTCACATTCCTAGATGGAGGCTAGTCCATGATTGCCTTAATTTTGTCTAGATCAACTCTAACCCCCTTAGAGCTGATTATATGACCAAGGTAGAGTAGTTTTGTCAATCCAAATTCACACTTTGACTCCTTGACATAGAAGCATTCTGACTCAATAATATTAAGCACCTCATCCAAATGCTTAAGATGCTCCTCGCAAGACTTGTAAATGAGAATATCATCGAAGAATATAAAAAAAAAGTTCCTCATCTGCCTCTGGAAAATTTTGTTCATGCAAGACTAAAAGGTTGTTGGAGCATTAGTCAAACCAAATGGCATGACTAGAAATCCATAATACCTAAAATGACATCGAAAGGTAGTTTTCTCCATGTCTGACTCCCTCATTCGGATTCGATGGTACCCAAATTTGAGATCAACCTTTGAAAAATACATTGCACCATGGAGCTCATCAAGAAGCTCATCAATTCTATGAATATGGTATCCATTCTTGATAGTTCTTTGATTTAACACACAATAATCAACACACATGTGCATGGTACCATCTTTCTTTCTCACAAGAACTACAACTAAAGTAAAAGGGATTTTTCTTGGATGGATATGACCCATCTCCAAAATTTATTTGATGGATTTTTCAATTTCATCCTTTTGATTCTTAAGGTACTGATAGGGAGCAGTGATAATTGGTTTAGCCCATCTTCAAGCTCAATAATATGTTCAGTCCCTCTTTCTAGAGGTATTCTATGGGGTATACTGCCAAACACTTTACTTCTCTTTGTAATCAAATACTAAACATCAAGATGGTAGTGCATTTTGTCTTCCACTAGATTGGATGGCAAGATCAAACATTCAGCTACCCATTCAACCTGGTCATTCCAAATCAGCTTCTCCATTCTTTTAAAAGACACAATCCAAGGACCTCCATTAGAAAATCCTCTTAACACCACCATTTTTCCATCTGCTTGGAACTTAAGCTCCATATTTTTCAAGTTCAAGTTAATCTCTCCAAGAGATCACAACTACTGAATTCCAAGCACTACATCAGTTTCTCCAATACCTACAACATTAAAAATCATCTTTGACATCATAGGTTCCAATTTGTATGGATAAATTGGAGATTTTTAGGATACAAGAGATTGTGAAACCATCCACCACCATGAATTTGAATAATTCAAATTCTTTAGTCTTAAGCCCTCTTCTTGCAACTAAACCTTCATTGATGAAGTTATGTGTTGCACCTATATCAATGAGAGCAACCATCCTTTTCCCACCAGGCATACCATGAACCCTAAAAGACTCATTCTTCTAAAATATTTTTAATTGAGAAAATGTATCTCCACTTACTTTTCCTCTTGTAGGTTCAACTAGAACTCTTTCATCATCACTATACTCATGATCATATTGTTGTTCTGAAAAATCAAATTCTGATTCATAATCAGAATAAGTTCCCATGTGATGTGAAAGACCTTTACCATATAATCTATGCCATCTAGACCATGGTTCATGGCATGTGTAACAAACCTTATATTTTCTTAGCTTCTCACGTAGCTCTTCACCCATCTTGGGTGGAAATTTTTTGGATGGACGAGGAAAATGTTTCTTTTCCTTTTTATGAACAAGGGGTTTTGAAGAAAACTTTGGCCTTGGAGTAGCCAATTCCATACTTCTATATTTTCTTATTTCTTCCTCAAGGCTCGATGGATCAAATGATTTAACCCACCCTTTTAATCACTCCATAAGACCTTCAAAAAACAATACAACAAGCCTCCTCTCAGTGATGTTGGGCACCATCATGGAAAGTCTTTGAAATTATGCAATGTGAGAATCTAGTGAGCCATGTTGTTTTAGCTGAGCAATCTCATGAAATTTGATTTCTAGATCATTGGTGTCGAACCTTTCAATCATCTTGTTGGTAAATTATTCATATGTATGAATCAGGTTAGGGCCAAGAGTGACCAAACCATGGTACCACCACTTGTGTGCAGCTCCATCCAAATGCAATGTTGAAAATTTGATGGTGCCTTCTTCTGGCATAGGCTTGAGTGATAGGTAATTTTCCAACTTCTAGAATCATGATCGAGCTATGCACTTGTCATTTCCATCATAGTGAGCCAAGGTGACTTTGACAAGTGCTTGTTGATAGCTCATTTTGGGACCCATAGGAGCTAAAAAATCCTTCTTTCCTCCTCTTCCCTTCTTTTGATTCATATAGTGATAAAATGTTAAATTTTATTCGATTTCATATGGAAGAGAAACATACTCCATATAAATATATCTCACTTCATCCACCATGGGGACTTCAGGCTCAACAGATGCTTCCTCCCTGGGTTAAAAGAAGGAAGGAGAGGTCTAGGGGTTGATTCACATGAATTGGAAACATGTTTCCTAACTCTTCTTCCTCTTGGTTCCGAATTAGAACCACTAGAATCCAACTCTTGCTTTGGTTGGGCTATAGTCACTTGCTGATCCATTTTTGCAAGTAATATTGACATCATATCGAACATTACATCAAAATTCTTTTCTACTCTAGAGTCACTATCATCTTTTGTCTCATTGGTTGGTCCCTTACCCTTGTCATCCATGTTATCAATTGGTGTTTCTTGGTTCCTCAAAACCTTTGAAAATGTATCAATCTTAAGAAGTTGAAACTAAACTCTATTTCCTCTAGTGTAGCAAAAAAATTCTCTATCACTCATTTGTCTCTAAAGCGCTGAACTCACAGGATGGCAATAAAATAGGCTCTAATACCATTGTAATGCTCCCCATTAATTTTTTCTTTACTTTAACACAATGAAACCAACATCAAACCACTGATTAGCGTTAGATCCAAATACAAATAATCTTGTAAAGTAACCCTCACCAAGAATGTTCACCAAGATCCCAGTATGGGCAAGGTGATAGCATATGGTTTGGGGATCATTAGGGATAATCTGAACTAGAAATTAGATTCATTTTCTACAACACGCATCCACAAGTAGTGGGGATACTCCACTTATTCAGTGGGTGAGAATATACAAACTTAAAGGTGGCAATCCAGCCATGAAATCCTCTCTTCCACTTATTTACATGGGGGGAATATAGTCCTCACTACCACTTATTTTTCATGGGGGAAAAAACAATAATGAAAGATGATTATTTGAACTCAACCACTCAATTGTGGGAGTGTAAAAAAATATTAAACTTGCAACAATAATAAAAAAAGTTGTTAGTAATTTTAACTAGCTTTATAATGAAAGAAATAGCTGCAAATATTAAAGATAAGCTTCCAAAATCTGTCAATGGTTAGAGTAATCAACCTCTAACATTTACAATGCCAAAATGATATAGAAATGAAGTATGAACCAACAATATGATGAAATTATGTAAGTCTGATCATAAACAACATTAACAAAAAATCATACCAGCAACACTAAAACTAACTGTAATGAACGTTTCTCCACCAAAAATAACTCAGAATGCTTCCAAAACACAGTCGAACAACAACTAGAAGCAAAGTGTTCAATCTCCAAGGAGAAAGTGAGCCATAAATAACAACCACAAAAAGGCACAAAATCCAAGGTAGCCAGGAAGAATGGTACAACCTCCAAGAAGGGGTCAACCTTCTCCCAAAAATTAGAAACTCAATGAAGAATTCTAAAAACTTCCACGAAGGGTTGCCCTCCTTAGTGAAATAGCATGAGCCATTACCTAGAATGGAATAAAATTTGATGGCAAAGCTACAAACATAAATTCGATTCAGCCATGTATAAACTAGCAACATAAAAATAGGCTATACATCAACAACCTATTCAAAAACATCATAATTGAAGCTCCATCTACACCTCTGTGTGAAGTACAGTCTCATATAACCACTTAGGAAGCCATAGTTTCAAGCCTAAAGGATTGATTGAATTTTCTAAGCTTCCCCTTAACTAGGTTCTAGATTCAGTCCAACAACATAACTTTACTTTCAAAATCGTAACACAAGGATGAAGGATCAAAGCATCAATAAATAGGCTCGATTGGAAAATGAAGCAATCTGTAACTCCAACAAGAAATTGTTCACTTCTCTCTAAGGGATGCCACTTCACATTATTCACTTTATTTTTAATTAATAAACATTAATTACTTCCCTTTTTGCGTCCACTTTAAGTTGCATCAATAGAATTTTAAAATAAACATTAATTGCTCAATAGTCGGCCCCCTTCATGACCCCCTTTTAAAAAAAATTTGAAGTTCAATGACTAGGAAAGGGGTACAACTAAAATACATGAAAATTGACTAAGTATAAAACTTGGTCCAAGGAGATAATCAAGATCAGTGCCAAAACTAGAACTAATAGATTCCCAAGAATAGGATGATTATCTGAACAAAGCCAATGATGATGCTACTACCAAAAATAGACTTACCAAAAATATCCAATGCCAAAAATAGTAAGTTTAATCCAAAACAACAGAAAGCCAAGTTGAGTAGGAAACATTGGAAATCCTAATTTTCTCATCTGAATAGCCTATAAATTTCCAAAAATAGGCTATTAGTCCACAATGAGGGGATGTTAAGAGTGGGAAACCCTCATTTTAGATGAAGAGCATATGTATTTCCATCCAAAGGAAACATCTCATGTGTGATATCAAGGATATATTTGGAGTTTAAAATGTCTTGGAAGATGTTCATCGACTCATGATAAAATTCTAGGGAAGTGAGCTATTCATCTAGCCTTAGGGTAGCGAAACTATCACTTATGGGTTGGAATATATGCAAATAATGTCAATATTATGGAGATAAGGGTTCTTAGTCTTGATTCAATCTGAAGCTACTTTTGTTATACTAAAAAGCCTCCTCTTGAAATGGTCCTTAGGTGGATGATACACCTTCGATAAAAGGCTCTTCACAACCTTTAGTTGGTATGGGTGAAATACTTGGGATATTTCTTGCTTCTTTGGAACTTCTTCAATATTCCCAATCATGAAGTCATATGAGGAAGAGATATCACAATCTGATACATACTTGATGCTATTATAGTATGGAATATTGCTAGACACTATTGATTGGTGTGGACTTTGTTTTAAAATAGTATCTTGATGCATGCATGATTCCTCATGCTTTGATGAAGAAGTGACACGAATGTGTCCCACCATGTTATCATCAATATGGTTTACATTATTTCAGCTTGATTCATTTCTCAAATCTTTTCCTTTCCCATGATTAGGCATAGGAGTTTTGCAAATTTTCAAATTTTCATTCCCTGATTTTTTGTCAACATCAACGTCTCCTTCTTCAATAAGTTCTTGCATTAGATGCTTGAATCTATAAATTTTTTGTGTTATAACCTTTGTATAAGTGAAATTCACAAAAAATATCCTCTCTATAGCTAGGGGGTTTGGCTTGTGGCTCTCGGTAGTTCTTGAAATTTAGGAGTGTGATAAGATTCAACTGTATCGACTTCTTCAATATATCTTCAATAGGTTCCCCTTAGGGAGTGAATTCTCATCTAGGAGCATTATGTGGTCTTTGTGGTCCTCTTTGAGTGTTTGCAACATTGATTGTTGGTTGATTGTTGGTGGTTGCATGTATGGTTATTGTTTGTTTTGTTGTTTGTTCATTGGTTGAGCTTTGTTGGTATTGGAGAACTTAGGACCACTTTTGCATCAATGACACCATTGTTAGTAATGTTTTTGTTCTCAGCACAAAATCAAGGTTTGTCATTGGAAGTAGTTTATGGGTGGTTTTCCTCGTATTCTTGTGTGTTTCCTTGCACAATAAGGGCTCTTTTGATGTTAAGGGCCCTGGGTATAAGCTCTTCGTATGATGTGAAACATTAAATTTTTAGTTGGAAGGATATATTTGTGTCCACATTGGCAACAATGATACCTATTTTTTTCTCTTTGGGAATAGTCCATTTTCTTTATCTAGCTCTATGCCCCATTGTTGTAAGAAATTTGTAATGGACTCACCCTTTTTTTTTTGGGGTGTATAGCTCTTCCAAGCTTACATACATGTCTAGGTCGTAGGAGAAGTGATCCACAATCTGATCGATTATTTCTTGGAAGGTTTGAATTCCAAGTGGTAAATGTGAGAACCATTCTATTGTTGGGCCTCCCAAACTACGTGGAAAAAGACACATTAAATAAGAGTCATTATAATCTACTTCCATGCATGCCATGTAAAACTCCTTGATATGATCCTCTAGATTTCCCCATCCTTTATATTTATCAAACTTGGGTATTTCAAACCCATGTGGGAATGGTATCATTGCAATGTTCCTATGAAAGGGGTATGGGAAAAAGTCTAATTGTGCATGTTATTTCTTTATTTTCCCTATTATATGTATTGGATTTGTTGTGTGAGTGCCCTAATTTGTGAGGATAAATCATCTTGAGGATTTGGTGGTGGAGCATATATCTTATATTGTGGAATGGTAGATGAATTAAATGTGTGATTTTTATAAGTGGGTGTGTTATATGGTGTGTATGGTGTATTGTTATATTTCTTGTGTAATGGTGATAATGGTGGAAGTGTGTTGTATGCTCCTTGTGAAGTTGGGTTCAAGACATTTTGTTGTGTGCTTGTGTATGGTTTTTGGGGGTTGTAGTACAAGATTTTTTGCTATTATTGTTGTTGTTGTGCAAGCACTTGTTGTTGTGTGTATTATTGTGCTTGTAGTTTTTGGGCTTGTAACTGTGATTGTTGTTGCGCTTGTAGTTGAGCTTGTTATTGTGCTTGGAGTTGAGCTTTTTTTTGTGCTTGTAGTTGAGCTTGTTATTGCACTTGGAGTTGAGATTTTTGTTGTTGGGCTCGTAATTTAACCTGTTGTTGTTGCACTAGCAATTGAGCTTGTTGTTGTTGTGATAGAAATTGTGCATGTTGTTTTTATTTATTGACAATAGATTATTGATAAGCCAATGTATTTTGTCCTTGGGATTATGAAAATTTGATGTTTTGGTTCGGGACAAATTGACTCATTTGCATGTATTGGGTTCTAATATTCTATTTTTGTGGAATGTGGGGTGTATTTTGAGGGACCATGGTATGAGTGATTTGTGGGTTGGACATTAGATTTGGATTTGGTACATTTTGTCCTTGATTTTGTGCTATCATTCCTTGTAAAATTTGAGATTGTGGTGTAGGAATATAGGCTTGGGGTCCCATTTGGTTTTTCATTACTTGAGGAACTAAAGGTTGAGATGGTGTCACTTGGTATTGCAATATTAGTGGCATGATTTTTCTTTGGATCAATTGATTGGAACGGTTCCCTTGATTTTTTTGATGTTGAGGGACCAATGGATTAGATGCATTTCCTTGCCATGTTTGATTTGGGACTAATGAGTTTCCTTGATTGATGGAATTTGTGACTAATGGGTTTCCTTGGTTGATTTGAGGGACTAGTGGAGTTGTTTGATTTGATGTTTCAATGATATAGGTTGATGAATATGAACCTTTTTGGGTGGATGATTGACCTTGCACTATGGTTTTCACTTTTCCTTGTTGATCCCCTTGGGGTACTTGAATCGCTTGACTCTTTTGAACACTAGGAATACTTTGGGAACTTTTTGTAGTGGATGAATAGGGTTGGGCACGAAATGTTAGTGTCCAATTTATGTTCTGGGGGATAGTCAAGTGTCTTGTGTTCCCAAAGTTATGTTTCTCTCTAGATTGGGAGTGAGACCAAGGTTGGTTTATAGTCGAGTTGCAAATATTGAATTTAATGGTTAACTTGGTATGTGTGATGAAGTTGGTTGAATGATAGATTGAGTCAAACCTTGTACCAAGGGTTGCGTGCTGGAAGCTTGAGGAATAGAAGCCAAATTTCCCAAGGGTTGTTCCCTAATTGTGTTCAAATCCAATGTTGAAGGGATTTTAGCCCCTTCCTTTTCTAAGGCTAGCATTTATTGTGTGGGGTTCATCTTCATCAAAGTGTTGATAATATGGTGCATTTTGGGATCATATTGTGCTTCAAGGAGTTCCTCTGTGGTGAGTTCAAGTGGGTTTTTTGTAACTTGTTATATTTCATACCCCATTGATAGTGAAGTTGGTGCTGGATTTTGTGATGGGGCTACTCTAGGATCAAATTATTGTTGGTTGGAATCACTTGTGGTGGATGTATTTTTCTTTTACTCCATGTTTTTCATGTTTTGTGATCTTGTTGTTACCTTAAAGTTCAGATCAACTATGGGGGAAGTGTGTTGGGATTTATATTTTTGGAATCCTCTAGTTGATTCAACTTTTGGTAAAAGTTACCCTCTAAGGTGTTTAGGACCAATGATATGAGTGAATGATGAAAAGGGGTGAATGATGTGGATGATGAACTTCTAAACTTTGGAAAACACTTGACTAAAGGTTTTATGTTTGATGATTTGGATAAGGATGCTAATGAACTTGTGAACCCTAAAGGTAGAATTGTGATCTTTAGGATAAACTTGTTCAAAAGGATGTTGGCTAACTTAACTAAATGTATTTAACAAGATTTATTTACACACATATAGCTAAACTAGGGAATTTATTGATGATAACTTATGTCTATAAGGTTGTTGTGTCCAAAGTTTCAAATTTTTTTATGAGGTGAGATGTCAAATGTTTTGAGATGGATGGGATGATTGATCCTAATTTTTTGAATCTAAGAGGGACTTTGTTTACAAGATCAGGGTAGTGAAAAAATGATTTACCATTGGAGTGATAAACCTAAGAAATCAATGTTTGGTGGATGGTATAACTTTGATACAATGTTTTGGTATGAATTTCCATGTTTTACCTTTGTTTCTTTGGAAGTAAATATGTTTGAAAATGAAACCAAGGTTTAATTAATTTGTGGGTTCAATTGAATTAATCTTTGATTAATGAGTTTGCTTTTACCACATCAAATGTCTCTATTAAGTTCAAACTAAGAATTTCTATGACAAGGAAAAATGTTTTCCAAAAAATCTTGACATTGTGAAAATCAAAGACCTAAGCCATAGGTCCCTAGGTTAACTTTGATATAAGTGAGTAGAGATATGGTCAAATATATTGGGAAACCACTAATATATATATATATATATATATATATATATTTGAAAAAAAAGATATAGTTAGAGGTATGCAACAATATATTATCCTTGAAGTGCACTCACAAATAAACAAATGTTTTGAAATTTTTGACCATGTTGATGTGTGTTTGAGTTGTTTGAATTTCAAGCAATGTGTATAACTGACTCAATGGGTATGAGAGATATTTTGTAAGTCTTCTTTCATAAGAATTACTATTTTGGCTCAAAAAGATTAGTCACTTTACAAGCTATAGGAATATAGGTACATCACTTCTTAGTAGGCTTTCCTCACCCCAAAAGGAATGATTTTAGATTCAAAATTGTAAAGGGGTCAAATAGGCCATATCAAGGAAATGTACCATCTTGATATGCCTAGATTTGTAGAAGATAATTAACTCTTAAGCTCTATGCTTCAACTATAAATCGCACGTGGTAAGTAACTTCTCAAGAAAATGCTACTTTGATGCACTACTTCAAAGGACATTTCAAAAAACTTGGTTGGCCTCTAGACAAGTTTTTAGTGACAACCGTAAATAGCATAGGTATACTTCAAATAGAAGATACTAAAATCTCTAGCTTCCCCTAAGCGACCATTGTTTTTCATGAGAGCAGGACTACATGATATAACATCAATACATTTGTGCTACTTACTTTGGTTTTTGCACACTATATATAGCCCATTGGTAAACATGCTTAAATGTCACCATGAGTTCTCCATTGCGGGATGTATCTCAATGGTAGGCCTTCTCTAATAAAGATAAGAAGATTCTATTTCTCTTCACCCAAGATCACATGCAGCACATGGGGAGTGGATACATAGAAAATCCTTGGAGTACCTCAATTTTTTTTGTAAACTTAGAGTGTTTCTCTTCACACAAGATCACACGAAGCGCAAGGGGAGTGGATACACACTAAAAGTCTACACAAGCATGGAATACATTGATTATTTTTAGTGCACCAAAGTAGATGTTATGTTCATTTTATTTGCATTAGAAAACAAATTGTAAGTTTGTGTTGTTCAATTTTAAACCAATATTGCAATGTGGGGATGTTTGGGTTCAATTTTAACCAACTTTAACAAACTCATTGCATTGCAATTTTTAAATCCAAATTGAAATATATTTATCCTAAAGAATTAAACAAAGTAGCAAGATGGATTATATCATCCCATGAGTGTTTAAAAAAAAAATTACAATAAAGATCAAATGATAATTTTCTCCTTCACTTCAAGATTTTATGCTCCTCTCTAAACCTGCAATATAGTTAGCCTTGCAGAGAAAAAACCAAAAGTCAATAAATGGTCAGAGAGTAAATTAAATTGAAAATTTAAAGCAGACATGAATATTTAACTTTTTGTTTTACTTGATAATTTCATCATTGTGTAGACACTTGTGTTTCTATGGTTCAAGAAAATTATGTCTCTGTTTGCAACTATGTCACTTTGGTGAACTTCAACAGCATCGCTCTATCAAAAAGTAGAGAGGTCGATCACATTGGAATATGAAAAATGTGTCACTATTTCAAGTGTGTTTCTTTGGTTGACTAGCAATCACAAAAAATATAGAATGATCAATTGCATCAGTGAAAAAAATGTGCCACTTCAAAAGCATCATAGTATTTTAATTGTGTTGCAATATAAAATTGTGTTGCTCTAGCCAAATAGCAATTATGTGCCAATGTAATAAATTGTGTTGCTATTTGCAATAGCATCACCCTAATTTAGAACAATTGTGTCATTGGGCCCTACAACATGTAAAGCATGAGAAACTCAAGCAAAATTTATCAAATATGGTTGGTAAGGTCCTCCTTCTAGCACCAGAATGTGAGCATGATCATAACCTAAGCTAAACCTACTTGATCCATAAGAAATAAACCAAGATCTAACTAGTTAATTCAAGCTCCCAATGAAATACTTGAAAACATCAAACAAAGACGCCATTAAACAAGAAACTAACTATAAATTCATAAGGGAAACTAATATATTGCCTCAAACCTCATGCCATTGGGGGATTGGTGTTGCATTGATGTGGAATGTCAGCTCTTTCCCAATCCCTAGATTGAAACAAGTTTTCAAATTGAAGCCATTGATGGAGATTGATGAAAATGGATGCAAATATTAACAAAAATAGATTCTAAATTTTAAAATTCTTGTGAGGAATGCTCTAAGATTTACTATAGTGCAATTAATATAAATGAAAGTGGATCCATTTCTCATAAAAATGAGGAGAATTTATACCTGAGAAATGGTTGAATCAAAATCAGGTGAGATTCCATGAGAGAAGATGACATGGATCAAGGATTCTCATCAATGTATGATAATGCAAGTTGACAAGGATCAAGGATTCCAATCAATGACTCTCATTGATTTGAAGAACCGCACTTCCTAAAAATAGGAAGTTGTTACAAGCTATTTCCTATTTTGGAGGAGTGGAAATGGAGGAATATTCCATGGGAATATTCATTTGCAAGTGGGAGGATGAGAGAAATTAGCTTATTAGATAATTAAAACATTATTTAAATTGTGTAAGATGCATGAAATTAGGATTTTAACTAAATAATTAACTTATTTAATTAAAGGGATATAATAACATTCAATTAAATAACTAGGATTATTTAATAAAATGAGAAGACTTAAGGGGTTCAATTTAAATAATTTGCATTATCGAATTAAACATGATAAAAACTAGTATGAAAAGGGATGGATTAGCCAAATAACATTGATTATTTGATTTATTGGAGAAAATAATAAATTTAGTTAAATAATGAAGATTATTTAATTAAATGGTCAAAAAGAGGTGAATTTAGGATGAAAATGGTGTTAGTAATCCATGTCAAATGTGCGATATCAGTTAGGAAAATTTTAAGTGTCTACAATTTGTAAGGATGTTGAGAGTTGGGGACTCTTATTTTTTAGGAAGAGCATCTATGTGTCTATCAAAATTAAGTGACTTGTGGGTAGATGTAGGAATGATTGGTGTATGAACATGGCCATATTTTGTGAAATATTTGATGGATTGGAAAATATTAAGTCATTATAGTATTTTGGGGAAGTTGTCTCTTGATCTTGACTTATCTCAGATCAACTATCATTAAAAAATTTGGAAATATTGTTTAGCTCATTATTATACTTTAGAGATATGGATTCTTGATCTTGACTTAGTTCAAAGCAACTTTTGTTATACTCAAGACTATTTTCTTGACATAAACCTTGGATTGATGGTAGAGTATGCATGAAAGATTCTTGGATGGTATTAATAGATATAGATGATATGACTGAGATTTTTCTTAATGAAACTTCTTCAATGTGTCCTATCATGAAGCTGCATGAAGGAGATATGTTAAAATTTAAGACATATTTAATGTCATAATTTATATGTATAGCATTGCTAGACAATGTTGATTAATCTTGATCATGCATTAGGAAAGTATCTTGATACATGTCCATTTTCTCATCATGTGAAGAAAGGGTGGTATTGGTGCAGTGCCATAGGTCTACATGCCTCCAAGGGGTAAAAGTTAGCATTTTTTTTTTCTTTTGTGGTATTTTAATGTAATAAGGTCTAAGAAGACCATTTCATGTGTGTTTGAGTTAGTTTTGATTCATTATGGGTGAGTTAGGGTCTAGTTGCAAAATATTGTCAAATTGCACAAATGTTGTCAATGCAACTTTTGTACTTTTTGTCATAACAGTGTATAATGATGTCTAGTTGAGTTTTTAATTTTAAAATTAGTTGGGAACCATTGGAAAATAGTTGGTAAAGGTTTAAAATACCTTGTGTGGTCAAGGAAAGGTTTGGATGTTGAATTTCTTGAAGAATGAAGCAATAAAATTATATTTTCTACATTTTTTAATGCTACTTTTTTGCTAAAGTGATTTGTATGGATCTATACGATACAAGAATGCACTAAAACTGATTGGGATTGGTAAAGAAGTGAATTTAATTTCTATTAGAATTGGTTTCATGTGATTTCATTTTTATTTGAGCAAGTTGTGTGGATTTTACTCCAGACTGGTTGAAACCCTAGTTAGGGTAACCAGTGAGTAGATAAAATGTAAATAACTCCATTCTACTTGGTGAAAAATCCTAAAACTTGGTGGAATGGAAGAATTAGATGTGTTATTTGATTTTCATAGGTTTCAGATGGAGGAGATGGGATTTTCACGTGTGGAGGACCATTGAGAAGGTTGGCATCTTCATGTATCAGCCATAGAAGCCCTAGTGAGGGGAACAAACTTGTTATTTGCAATTGGGAAGTGTTCCATGTGTTGGAAGAAATTGTTTTAGGCCCTGTGGAATGTGATTGAAGTATTGGAGTGGAGGTATAGGCCCTAGAACACGAATACCTTGTTGCTACCAAGCCTATTCTTACTATTCAGCCTAATTTGAGCGACGACAGTCAAAATTTGGAGCCTTTCGTACAAAGTGACCCCATCTAAGTTCTGGATATGTTTAAAAATGGCCAAAAGGGTATCTATAAATGTGATTAAATTTTAAATTTCATGCTTTCTCTGCAAGTTATGTCTGAAAAGGTCATTATGAAAGGCTATTAGGTAGGAGGGGTAGTTTGTGAAGGAAAGCCTATTGGATGGAGACCAAAGGGTCCTTGTGGTGATTATGGGTTGTGTTTACCCTTGAATGGATTGTTTCTTCAAAGACCAAACATTTACCCTTGTTGAAGTCTGCCCTATCATGATAGTCTTTGAACTTTGAGAGATGAATGAAACCATTGTTGTGAAATATGGTATCAATCATGTAACTTTTTCCCCTACTCTACATCAAATTGGTATCAGAGTGTGGTGGTGGCACTACCAAATTTTATAAATTTGAAGTGCCCATATTGGAAAATTTTCCTTTGCACTCTTAGAAGTGCACCTAAAAAATCTGCCCAAGTGATCTACTTTGGAGGGTTATAATTTGGACCCTATTGATTTTCATGCAAAATCCCTTGGTGGACCCACTCATGTGACATATGTGAATGTGCATGTCAATTTTTAGCTTCCCATGATGAGTTTTGATAGTGTCTTGAAAAGAAAAGCTGGAGGGTTTTGACACTTTTTGTTATTTGAGAACTTTCAATTCCGCAAAGTGGCCTATTTTTTGAGTTGATATTTCACAGCTAGATGAATGTCTAGGAAAATAGATTATTGATTTCCATTATCTCCACATTCATATGCTCCCTTGTCAGTTTTTAGAACCTCATGATTTGATTTGCTATTTTTTCGAGATCAAAAGCAAATGCAGTTTGTTCAGTTTTGCATCTGCATTTCTGACGGTTTTTCAAGGTGGTCAACTTTGACCCCTAATATCTCAAGAAGAATAATGGTTCAAGAAAAACCTTTTTTCACACATACTCAATATACCTAGATGAGCTAATTTTTTCAGTGGCAGCTCCCCAGGAGTTGTTTTGATATTTTTCCAAAGTGGTGACTTGGTGAGCCCTGATTGATTCTGAACAAGTGCAAATGGAGAAAAGTTTGAGTAAACAACTTTGTTGATTAATAATTTTTACCTTGGGATCTTTTTTCCAAACTGTCTTTTTCACTCCATTATTGGATCAAATGTGTGCATGCCTGCTCAGTCTCAGGATAAGTTCCGATGGGTTATTTAATTGCTTTTTAATTGTGACAGGGCCAAAAATGGTGTTCCAAAAAGTGTCACATTTTGCAAATCTAAGAACAACCCATTTCTTATTTTTGTCTAAAACCTATACAACTCTATTTTCATCAAAACTGGAGGTCATTTGATACATTATTTTATTGTACTTCTATTGTGGCGAACGCATCCTAGGGGCCAATTTACAAATGAGGTACCTAAATTTTAAGGGCTGGGAAAAATTTGAGGAAATGGGTTTTCTCTAAATAATTGATTATGATCCTACACAAATTTTCATGTCTCTAGGTGTCCCTATTTTCCCACAATAAATTTATTCAAATGGCCCGCACGCGCAATTAGAAGTCACAAATTTTTCTAATGTTTCAAATGTTAATATTTAAAATATTTTGAATATTTTAAATATTGTGCTCATGAAAAGGGGAAAATATAAATACATCTCAATTTTTTTTGGGACAAACAGGTTTAATTCTTAGCTCTGATTGGTCCAAAGACAGCTTTCACGGCTGAAAATCTCTGTCTTTCTCATTTGTTTTCAGCAATGCAATGTTTCAAGCCTTAAATATTGATGTGACAGGTCTGTTCAAGGTTTCCTTGGTTTCAAAAAAATTTCATTCACAGGGCAACATGGCTTGTCACAGGTCTTCATTGCCTTTTTCCCCAGCAACCGGCCACAGGCGATGGCTTTTCATTTCCATCGTTGCCCCTTTAACTATCGTTGGTTCCTTCCTTCATTTCCCTCACCAACATGCAATGAGAAGTGGCCTTCCTTTCCTCATTGTTGGCCTGTTAACTATCGCATGTTGGCTTCTCCATTTTTTGAATGAACAAGCGATGCCCCATTTTCTTGTTGGAGAAGGTTTGGTGGGCCCGATCAAGGCCCGATAAAATATTCAACACCATCCCATTTATAGGCAGAGACATTAGGCTCTATGCGACCAAGGAGGGAAAGAAGAAGATTCCAGATGATTTCCAGCTACAAATCAAGAGAGAATAATATTGCCAGGTGTTTTCTACAAAATTATTTCTTCTCTTATTTTTTATTGTAAAGGGTTCCATTCCTAAGTCCTAATTTGGTTTGGGTGAGTAGCTAGGCTCAGAGAAATGCATACTATAAACAATGATCATAAATAGAGAAGTAAATTGTTTGGGTTTCCAGTCATGTTTGTAATAATCTTAAAATGGTTTTACAGAAGCCACATATTATGAGAGAAAATCTTAATTCTGAAATGCACTCTCTCCTTTGTAATTTTCTTGTAGATTATGAATGAAAGGAATAAGGATCTTTTTGTTTGTCTCCAATTGTTTTAATCGAATGTGTGGGTTTATTTTAGCTTCAATTCAAAGAATTGATTAAATTCTTAAATGAAGTCATAGGTCTATGAGGGAATAGCTTAAGATTTGGTAAGCAATTGTGTTTTAGATGCAATGAGCTGAATACTACAAGGTAGTATGACAATAGTCCACCAATTTCTCAAATAAATGGCTGATGCATTATTGATTGTTGCTAATTTTCAAGACTCTCTTATTCCAATTGATGAAGCACTAGTCTCTTTATTTTATTATTTTATAGATATTTGAGTTATTGATGTGCTTGGATAGGGATTCAAAATGAGAATAAAAATCATTAAATACTTTCAATTACAACCAAAAGTCCCACTTAATTCCTAGAAATAGATGATGATTTGTTTAAAGGTCAACCAAACCTTTAATGAATTGTGTCTATTTGTAGTTAGTAGGAATAAATCTATGTGTGGAAGTGTTCTTGAGGCATTAAATATCAAATGAACACAATAGGGAATACCCTCCTTGGTCCCATAGAGCCTAAAGTGTAGGGGTAAAAGCCTAAAAGCCTTCACTTGTTATTTGGCCACTAATTTTGATGGTTCTTTAACATAGAGGTTGGTTGCCTCTTCGAGAATTTTAAGGTTTAGCTGGAAAAAAACACCAACATGTGGGTTTGATCTAAAGAGGAAATGTTGAAGTGAAGAGGAAAAAAAGATGCCACCAAAAGGGAATCTATTTGCTAGACAGATGAATGAATTGAAGGAGAAACATGCGAGGGAGATGAGAGAAATGATGGAGAGGCTTACTACCCTGGACAAAAGTTAGAAATAGGAATGGTCACAGGAGACTTGAGTGACCAAGAAGAAGGAGAAATGGGAAAGGAAAGTTCCCAAGGAGGGTCTGAGGAAGAGATGGATCCTAATGACTTGAGGATGGAAAATCTCTTGAAGGGATTCAAGGGAGATGGTCATAAGATCAAGATGGATTTACCCATGTATGGAGGAAATTTGGATAGTGAAGAACTCCTAGATTGGATAGGAGCATTGGATAACTACTTTGAGTATGAAGATGTGCCAAAAGAACAAAGGGTGAAGTCGGCCTAGAAAAAGTTGAAGGGCCATGTCTTTCTTTGGTGCGATTATGTACAAGATGAAAGGAGAAAGAAGGGGAAGTCTAAAATCACCTCTTGGGATAGGATGGTTACTAAATTCAAGGGAAAATTTCTACCCAGTGATTACACTTTCAGTTGTTCAAGAGGCTTCAAAACCTTAAGCAAAAGGATATGGATGTGCAAACCTATATAGAGGAGTTCTACAAATTGAGTATGAGGGTAAGTAATGTAGAAGATGATGCGAGAAAAGTGACAAGATATCTCAATGGGTTGAGGTATAACCTTCAAGATGAGTTGAGCCTCACCAATATAAAAATAGTGGAAGAGTGTTATCAATTGGCCATCAAGGATGAGGATAAGTTGAGCAAAAGGAAATAAAAGAAAAGTAGGGGTACCTAGAGGCATAAATTCTAGAGGAAGAGGGTCATATGCTGATTCAGGATAGTACTATGAGAGTCAAGCAGAGACAAGTAGAGTTCAAGAATAAATTGTAGATTCAGGAGGCAGTTTTAGGGGAAGAAGGTCAAATTTGAGGGGCAGATTTGGAGGCCAAAGAGGAGGTTCAAGTGGATTTATTGGGAAGTTCTATAAGTGTAAAAAATATATAGGCCACCAAGCATGACAATGTATTGAGGATCAAATAACTACTTCTTTTGGAAGTGAAAGAAGAAATTAGATTGCACAAGGTGGAGATGATGTTGAGAGTGTACATTCCTCACCATATTTTGAAGAACCAAAGATTGGAGAGTTTTTTTTAATGAGAAGGACACTACTCAAAGGGACAATGGAGAAGGAGCCTCCACAAAGAAAGTCTCTTTTAAGAACTACATGTAAGTGCTTAGGTAAGTGTTGCAAAGTAATGATTGATTCTGGTAGTACATACAATTTGGTTTCTCTTGAAATGGTAGAAAAGCTTAAATTACAAAGGATTCCTCATGCTAATCTCTACAAGGTGTCTTGATTGATCAAAGGACAACAAGTAGTTGTAAATGAACAAATTTGGGTTGATTTTCATATAGGAGGATACAAGGATAGGGATTTGTGTGATATAATACCAATGGATGTGTGCCATTTTCTTTTGGGGAGACCTTGGCAATATGATAGGAATGCCAAGCATGAGGGTAGGAAAAATATATATGTCATAGAGAAAGATGGAGTTTCCTACACCCTTACACCATTAAAAGAGGAAGGTCATGAGTCACAAATAAGTTCTAGTGCTATGTTGGTGAGTGCAAAGGAGTTTGTACAAATCATAGAGAAAGAAGAAAAAGATCCAAAACTGGGGTCCAAGGTGATGTTAATGAGTCAAAAGGAGTTCCCACAGTCCATGAAGGAGGAAAAGGTGGATTTGAAATCATGATCAAACCCCAGACTATCATGAAAATAGTTGATATTTATGATTTTCCATGGGAGGTCCAAAGTATGTTGAAGGATCATGTATAAATAGTGGTTGATGAAATTTCTGACTTCTTGCTTCCAAGAAGGGATGCTAGTCACTATATAGCTATCATACTAGGGGTTGGTCTGTCATATACAGTAGCCTATGATAAACAAAATGAAGAATGTAATGTGTCTAAAGAAAGAGATGGTGTTAAAACCGATGATGTGTTTGTTTGGAAGGTTGTCAATGAAAGGAATTTGGATGCTAAAGGCAACAAGATTGTTGTGAAGGAGAATGCAAAGTTGAGCAAGCAATGCTTGAGGGGAAAATGAAGTATAGAGTATCATAATGATCAAACTAGGTTGTAGATGGAAGATAGACAGTTAAAAAAGAAACCACTACAAGTGGATTATCAAAAGAAAGGTGTAGATGACAATGAATGTAGTGTCGAGGGTTCCAAGGTTAACATGCAAGAAACTGATGGGAAGAAGTTAGAGAAAATATACATGGGTAGAGTGTCATCCAAGAGGGGTATACAATTGTCAAATGTCAGGAAGAACAAGTGGATTGAATGTATCCACAACTACATTTTCAGATACAAGAAGAGAAAGGGGTAGATTCATAAGGTGGTTGGTATTTGGAGGACATTGCTAGTGAATATATTTTTGGTTTCAAACTGTTGGTATTGTAGCACTCCAAGAAGTGTATAAGTTAATGCATATTTTCAGGAAATTGTTAAGTTTTACAAGCAACCTCTTTACCATCATATGGAGCAATGTCTCAATTATCTTGTATAGGGTTATGGAGTAGGTTCACAATTACGTTTAGATATTGAGTGGGTCAAAGGTCTTTCCCCAAGCCAAACTTTTGGGTTGGGATGCATTTTGAACACAAAGAAGCTCAAAAGGATAAGAAATCAAGTCTATTTTAAGTCTTTAGTTTAGTGGGAGGATTTTATTCATAAAGGTGCTACTTGGATGTTTGAAGATGATATTCTCAGGCATGTTTTATTGTTGCAGGTCCTAACTCAAGAGGATCTTGAGTTCTTTTTCTTCCTCGGGAGTATGGTGCAGGGGCACTATAGGTCTACATGCCTCCAAGGGGTCAAAGTTAGCATTTTGTTTTGTTTTGTGGTGTTTTCTTGTAATATATAAGCATACCATTTCATGTGTGTTTGAGTAAGTTTTGAGTCATTAGCAGTGAGTTAGGGTCTAGTTGCAAAATATTGTCAAGTTGCACAAATGTTAATGCAACTTTTTCACTTTTTGTCATAACAAGGTATAATGATGTTTATTTGAGTTTGTAATTTGAAAATTGGTTGGGAACTATTGGGAAATTGTTGGTAAAGGTTTAAAAGAACTTGTGTGGTCCAGGGAAAGTTTGGATTTTGAATTTCTTGAAGATTGGAGCAATAAAATTTTGTTTTCTATATTTTTGAATGTTATTTTGTTGCTACAATGACTTGTATAGATCTATACGATCTAGGAATGCACTAAAACTGATTGGGATTGGTAAAGTAGTGAATCTAATTTTTATTGGAGTTGGTTTCATGTTATTTTATTTTTATTTGAGCAAGTTGTGTGGATTTTACTCCAGACTGGTCGAACCCCTAGTTAGGGTAACGAGTGAGTAGATAAAATGTAAATAACTCCATTCCACCTAGTAAAATCTCTTGAAACTTGGTGGAATGGAAGAAATATATGTGTTCTTTATTTTTCATAGGTTATAGATATAGGAGATAGGATTTTCATGTGTGGAGGACCATTGAGAATGTTGACATCTTCATGTATCAGCCATAGAAGCCCTAGTGAGGGGAATGAACTTGTTATTTGCAATTAGGAAGTGGTCCATGTGTTGGAAGAAATTTTTTTAGGCCCTATTGAATGTGATTGAAGTATTGGAGTGGAGGTATAGGCCCTAGAACACAAACACCCTGCTACTACCAAGCCTATTCATACCATTAGGTCTAATTTGAGTGAGGACAATCAGAATTCAGAGCCTTTCATACAAAGTGACCCCACCCGAGTTTTGGATATGTTGAAAAATGGCCAAAAGGGTATCTATAAATATTCATATATTTTTAATTTCATGTTTTCTTTGCAAATTATGTCGGAAACGATCATTATGAAAGGCTACTAGGGAGGAGGGGTAGTTTGTGAAGGAAAGCCTATTGGTTGATGTGTGAGGGATCTTGTGAGAGGTTGTTTGAGTGAGTTTGATAGGTTGGAGACGAAAGGGTCATTGTGGTGATTGTGGGTTTTGTTTACCCTTGACTGGATTGTTGCTTTGAAGACCAAACATTTACCCTTTTTGTAGAAGCCTGCCCTATCATGATAGTCTTTGAACTTTGAGAGATGAATGAACCCATTGTTGTGAAATATGGTATCAATAATGTAACTTCTTCCCCTATTCTACATCAAGTATTGAAATATCCTACTACGTGATCATAGGCAAGGTTTACATTGTTATAACTTGTCATCTTTCCAAAATATTTAACTTTACCATGATTAGGCTTTGGATTTTTATAGATTCCCAAGTCATTGTTTCAAAAATTCTTAGGTTGTTGATCAATATTAATTCTCCTTGATCGATAATGTTTTGGATGAAATATTTTTTGTTGATGAACATGTATGTTTTGTGAGGGAGGTGTGGTAAAAGGATTGGTTCCATAGTTCACCAAATTCATATTTGGCGTGTTTGGATTTGGTACATTTGTATATTTTATGTTTGGATTTGGTATGTTTGCATTTGGAATGTTTCTATTTGGTATGTTTGTATTTGTTACGTTCAGATTTGTTATGTTCATATTTATTTCATTGGTGTATGGTAGTGAATTATTTATTTTTTGTAAGCCTAGGTTAGTTGAATTCCCTAGAACTTGAGTATTATAAAGAAACTTGTTATATTGGTTTGAAAATTCCATTTGATATGCACCTTATAAAGTGACAATGGGTTGACAAGTTAGTACATTTATTGAAGGACTTGGTATTTGTTCAATGACATGTTGCACTATGGGGTCACTACCTTGTGGATGATTCCTTGCTCCAAATTTTGAAAAGGTTGGTTGTTCCCTAAGTTGATTGATATCAAAGTCTACGAGAAATTTACCACCTTGTTGTGCTAGTCCTAACATGTATATGTTTGGATCTAGAATTATCACAAAATTTATTTCTTTAACAAGAGATGGGTCTTCGTGTATGCCTAATATCTTTTAGGGAGTGAAGCCAAAATATTTGTTAGTGTCGTCCTATATATGGAGTATTTCAACTTCAACAAGGTTGGGTTGTATTTTAGTTGGCAAAGGAATTTCATACCCTTTGGGTTTTGTTTGAGGTATTCCATACACTTGATCACTAGTACTTGTTGTAGGGGAATTTCCACAAGTTTATCAACTATAATTATGGTATTGGGGGGAGTTGTGCCACTAGGATTCTTCTCCATTTTATTTTGAGATCTAGTTGTGACCATAAACTTGTAGTTTTCCTAGGTGATATGGATTTTGAAAGTGTATGAATATGTTTTTTTGTTCAAGGTATATTTGATCTCGCTCAAATTGAGCTAGTAAAGACACCTTAAGATTCATTGGACCAATGAAAAATGTTGTTTGGATGAGTGAATGGAGTGAAACCTTGAAATTTGGAAAAAAAAATATTTGGATAAAATATCTTGTTTAGGATGTTTTTTTAGGGATGATCCTTACTTGTACTATACAAATGATCAAGTTCAAAACTATGGAGGATGATAATGAGATTCACAAACTTTGGCAGTAGAGTAATGACTCCAAATCAAGCTAGCTCACAATATTTGACACTAATTCAACTAAGCAATTGAAAGAAGATTGCATTTCAAGTAAAGAGCTAAGCTAGGAGATGATGATAGAAATTAAAAACCAAAAGTAACCTATGCCAATTTATAGGTTGTTTTCTTTGAATGGGTTGGTTTTCTGTTTTTGATGGGGTTGAATTGATCGAATGATGACTAAATATTTTTTAAGATAGTTCAAAGTGAATGAAGGATAAAGATGTATGTTGTTGTTTAAGATCATTGGGATGATTATAGGTCTGTTTTGCATAGGTCTTTATTTTGACATAGACTACTAGTGAAAAAATAGATTTCTAAGATTTTTGAAGGTTCTATTGTTCTAGACTAATAGTCAAGTACACCATTTTATAAATGCATCGAAATTCAGTCAAATGTGGTGTAATACCCTTAAAAAAAACAACATTATTTGTAAAAGAATTGGTTTGTAGACAGAGGAAACATAATGTGACAACCAAATACAACACTATAAAAATGACAAATAATTGATATGAGACAAATGTACCAAGATGTGCTAATGTGTTGAGATGCAACAAATGTGTCATTTTGAAAAAATAGAAGCATTGATATACAAACAAAGGAATCAAGATGTCTATAAAAGCATCAAGATACAACAAAAGCATCACGTTGTTGAAATAATAGGAATCAATTTATATTAGAGACAAGGTTTTGAAATTTGATCCTAAGTACGTCTAGGGTTTTGAATTTTGTTGAAGTTTGATTTGTGTTTGATTGATTTGGAAAGTGATAGAAAAAAAATGTAGGACTGACTTAATTGGATGTTTGGAATATTTTCATGTGTCTTCTTCAACAAAACCACACTAATTGGTATCATAAGTATATTTACAATAAAGAAACACCATAGATACACATCTTAATTTAGTGGTAGATCAAGATTATCAACTTAGAGTAGGCTTGCATAATAGAATACCATCTAATGAATGGGTGACTAGAGTATGCTAAGGTCATGTACCACCTTGAAACCTCTCACCTTGAAAGGAAAAGATCCTAATCAAGGAATATCTTTCTCCTCAACAAATATTGGTACTTCTCAAGTAACTTCATGCATTGATCCTTGTACATTGTACCACTTTAATATGGTAGTTTACAAATGGCTCTTAGGCTTCTAGATTTTACATTTCATAGTAGGGGTCTACCATGAATAGAGATCTCATCTGGTATGCGTGAGTCGAGAGGGGTCTCCTCTCTTCTCGTCACATATTCATGTCTTGGTGAATCGAGGGTCATGAGGTGTGGCTTGAAGGATGTGAGCCAATCTTTGGGGTACAAGTTTTGTTCTCCCCCTTTATATAGCCCACTGGGAAATATGCTTGAGATTAGAAGTTGGGGTGATGAGGCCCCGAAGAAAGTATCCTACTTTGAAATAAATGGAAATAGTGTTTCTTTTGGTCCCCAAGATCAATCTTAAGAGTTGCGAGGGGAGAGAATACACAACACTATACCTTAAGGGATAAAAATAAATTGCAAATGAATGATGTTTCTAATTTTTAGGATTGCGCTAGGTGCAAAAAACAAGTATACACACACATCCACTTACCAAACATATCATATAATTCTTTTTAAGTGCACTAAGGATTCAAATGTGTGGTTTAATTTTAAAAACACAAAATTCAAATGTGAAAGTTGTTGGTAAATTTTAATCCCAAATTGAAGTCTGTAACTTGTTGATTTGTTTTAAGAACATAATCAAATATGAAAGTTGTATTGTTCTTTTTAAATGTACCAAGGGAAAATAAAATTTGTTTTGTTCAATTTTAATGCATGAAGGGAAAATAAAATTTGCAAGTTCATTTTATTTACACCAATTGAAGTGTGAGATTAATTTTAAGTACACCAAGGGAAAATGTTAGTAGATTCTTGCATCAACCTTCTCCCCTTGATTGCCACATGATGTAAAATGTTTGCTAAGATAGAAAAGATTAAAAAATAGAGAATGTATAGGGTTAGGTAAATGAATGAAATCAATTTGAAAAATCATAAACCTTGTCAAAACAAATGCATCAATACCTAACAAAAGTACTGCTTTTTTGTAAAGGTTTCATTCTATACATAGTCAAACATGCCGATATTATGCAAATTCATCAAAATATTATAACTGCACTGAACTACAGATGCATTGAGATACTTCAATAGCATTGATCTTTGAACTTGTAGATGAAAAAGAACAATCAAAATAAAAGGGTTGATTCAATCCAAAGGAATCAATCTTTGAGAAAACAAGTCCATTGATTTTTTGCACATCGATCTTTGAATAGAAGTGCTGATTTAACCTACAAACAAATATAATAGTGAATAGTTAGATGCATTGCTTTTTGACAAAGGCATTGAAATTTTACTACAAAGGTATTGAGATTTTCCAAAGGCATGACACTGTTCAAACAAACGCATCACACTCTCTATAACTTGCAAGGCCAATAAAACATCATAAAAATGATTAAAACAAGGATGTGGGTCCTACCAAGAATGCAAAAACATTGTATGATTAGCTTACATGATCAATTAAGAACTAAATTAAAGAAATTTAGATCCTAAAACATTAAGAATATACAAGATAATGATCAAATAAAAAACCATACTCAATGAAATTCATTTAACATTTTCATAAAGATTCAACTAAATTAATAACAACTAATTCTAAACTATTGAATCAAATGACAAGAAAACCTCCAATCCCATTCTGGATTGATGCAAACTTGTAGTGATGTGGATTTTTCAGTTGAATGCATAATTCATTTGCAAAAGCTTGGTTGAAGAGGGATGATTCATAAAAGGGTTCTCAAATTCTCAAGGTTCGCTCAATAATTCTAGAGAGTAAGGATTCTATGAAGATTGTGAATGAAATTCATGTTTGAGAGGCTTGCTTTTATAGATTTAAAAAAATGTTGATCAACGGTCAAGATTCGATCTAAGGATCAATGGATGAGAGAAAATCAAGGAGGTGAGTGTGGATAAAGAGGGATCAATGGTTGAGGATTCATGAAAGCCCAAAATATTCTTTATTTCATGGAAATAGGTTAGTTGGTGTACACTTGTTAGCTTTACACCTGGCTTACTTAAGCCTAGATAGATGTCTGAGTTAGGTGTCCTTGTTGAGTTCACACCTCAGTTCTTTCCACTTCGTGTGGATCTTGATCCTGATTTCCACATCTTGTGGATCTGGATCTTCTTGTTTTTTCCTATTTAGATAGCTCTTTTAATCAATCTATAATGAGGTTTTGACATCATCTTGTGCCTATGTTTTATCTCCTTGATCCTCAAATCTGATATGGTATTAGAGCATTAGGTGGAGATAGTGTAGGCCTTTAGTTGAACGTATTTTCTATATTAAATTTGTTTGTTTCATTCACCTCTGCCTGTCAATAATCTACAAAAAATCAAGGGTTTGAGAGGATGAATTTGGGACGTTATTTTCACTGTGATTTGGTGAGTTTGGGGCACTACTCGTTTGAGCACACCTGCACTCCAAAGTGAATCGACCCTTCCTCTTTCAACCAAGGTGATTGAACTAACCCCACGTCTTAATCTTTGTGTGGTGCAATTCTCTACTATCTCCCAACGACGTGAGGAAACTCTCATCGGCGAGAAGGGCAATTTTTGCTTTTTGCAGAGGCGATTGCTATTTTTTGTGG
This sequence comes from Sequoiadendron giganteum, assembly GCA_007115665.2. Classification (NCBI taxonomy): domain Eukaryota; kingdom Viridiplantae; phylum Streptophyta; class Pinopsida; order Cupressales; family Cupressaceae; genus Sequoiadendron; species Sequoiadendron giganteum. The sequence goes on from CM021100.1 coordinate 750,535,462, forward strand.
CCGTGATTTGTCTTTGGACAAGCCGCAAATTGAAATCAAAAGGCCACTCTGATTTTGGCAGTCAAAGTATTGTTTGTTGAGATACCAACTCTCAACAATACCTTTGCTTAGGTCGTGTAAGATGCGATTGGAGCTGCGATTTTCTTCCCAGAGCCACAATTTTGTCAACAGTCAGGGCGACTTCCTCTAGTAAAGCTGCAAATTTGTTGTGGAGGTTACAAATTCCATTGGTAGGCACGTATTCTCCAACAGTGGGTACGATTCAAACTGCCAGGCTATGATTTGCATTGGAAACCATGATTTCTCTTGCTAGCTTTCACGACAACTTCACTTGAAGACCACGTGAAAGGCTGATTGGACTTGCGCAGGCACCTCAATCAGCAAATTTTATGTTTCAAATTTGGTGTTTTTTTTTTTTTTGCAGGCACGTGATTTTGCTCAAAGCTGATTGTGTTTTAAACCGCCATACACAAGTGCTTTTAATCTTTGCACAGTAATGCCATATGCTGAAGAGAAAGACGCCTAGTGACTCCTTCCTGTGATGCTGTAAGAGACCGTTTGAGACTCTTTCTTCGCCTGAAAGAGACCACCCGTTTTTTTTGGTGAGATACGTGAGGAGTTGAAGCTGTGGAAAGAGTGGGTTTGGCAATTTGGAGGTGATGCGATGGGTCTTGTGCTTTAGACACGAATTTCTCCATTTCCAGCCTGATAAAATTGCCCAGTGCAAATCTTTTCTCTATTTTTTTGGCATTTATTTTGCTTGTAGGCATTCATTTGTTGACAAAACAGACGAGTTTTTTTTTTTTTTTTTTCACTTAGTCACTTTGTGTTTCAGCTTCTTGTTTTCTTTTTCTTTACACGCATTAAACTTATAAAGTGTCAAATTGAGGGGCAAAAAGGGAAAATCATTGGGAGTTGTTGACACATTTCTTAAATGGGATATAAAAATCATTCTTCTGTAATCAACCTAAACAAGGGAAACTTTAAGTCTTGGTGTGAAGGCATCCTAAAACATCTTAGGTATCACAATCTTCTACCCCATTTGTATGGACTTATCCTTGAACCTGGTAAACAATATCAAAAGGATAAATGGTTTAATAACAATGATCATATTGTTGGATTAATCAACTTACATATACCACATGACACTTTGATTGTCATCATGGATATTGAGGGTCCAAATGCTTTATGGATCAAACTTTGGGAGATGTATGGAGACTCAAATTTTTCTCCATTCCCACATGATTCTACAATGATCGCAAATGATATCCCACATCATGAAGAATGTCATGTTGACATAGTGGAAGTCATCATTCCACCTCCTACTATTGCTTCATTAGATTTCAGAGTTGCTTCTTCGAAAGCTTCAAGTACTTCTTTGCAGTAAGATCACATTAAGTCTTCCTATTGCTGATTGGGACACAATCCTACATGAAATTTCTTTTCTATTTGTAGAGTCTCGCATTGCTGACTTGGAAGCACATATTGAGGACATCAGTCTTCTATTTGATGATAGTTTTGATGAAGCTGCATCACCATTGGTCTCTTTGGATATTCATGCTCTACATTCACATGGTTTTGTATTTTCATCATCTTCATCTATTAGGCATGCATCTAATTTGATTATGACATCCTTCGACATCGACATGAGAACACATGAGCACACTTCAAAGACATCAGAATGGGTACCATCATCCTTGGATCAGTTTCAGCTTGGTTCAAGATTATTCATACATCTTGCTCTATATTCCTATCTATAATGGGGAGATATCTTGCATCTTTAGGTTGTGTCATTTCTTCCTAAAGGAAGGAACATTGTTCGTCATTCTTGGATGTCCATCTACATCTTTTGTCGACTATTCAACCTCACTGCAATAGGATATGTAGGATGGGGGGGTCTCAAAGACCTCCTATTATTTTCTCCTATGAGAAAATCTTATTGTATTTTTGTGATAAAAGTAGTTCTTGGGGGGTCTTGAGTCTTCCTTCTATCTTTCTTCTTCTTTCACTTGTACATCTTTCGCTCTCTCTTTTTTTGGAGGATAGTTTTTTTCCCACTGGGTTTTCTATCTTTCTCAATTTCGGAGAGTCTTGCATTGTGCATGGGTACCTAAAATGGCTTTGCAGCTGATACCCATCTTTTTAATTCCCATCTAAGCTATGCTTAAGGGGGGGTGTTGATGTACACTTGTTATCTTTACACCTAGCTTACTTAAGCCTAGTTAGGTGTTTGAGTTAGGTGTCCTTGTTGAGTTCACACCTTAGTTCTTTCCACTTCATGTGGATCTTGATCCTGATTTCCACATCTTATGGATCTGGATCTTCTTGTTTTCTCCTATTTAGATAGTTCTTTCAATCAATCTATAATGGGGTTTTGACATCATCTTGTGTCTGTGTTTTATCTCTTTGATCCTCAAATCTGACAACTTGTTGAATATATTTTGAATTGGAGGGTAGAATTTGATTTTAAAAAGGGAATATTCTTTGTGCAAGTTGGAGAGTTGGAGGGAAATTAACCAATTAAATAATTATAGATATCAGTTAATTGTGAGGATGAGGGAAATTAATATTTTGAATTAAATAATTGGGAATTATTTAATCAAATGAGATTATTAGTGTGAAAATGATGAATTAATCAAATAACCTTAATTATTTGAATAATAGGGAATAAAGTGAATTTAACTAAATAATTGGAAATTATTTAATCAAACAAAGGAATTAGGTATAATGAAGGAAATGATGTTAATTGGTGGAATCAAGATGTGTGATATAGTTAGACATCTTTAGGTGTCTAATAATCGATTGAGTTAACTAGTTAACACTAAATTAACCCTGATCAAGATTGATGTGGTCAATCATGAGCATTTATTATTCATCCTAAAAATATATATCTATCATTCCTTCATAAAATTAAGCATGTAGCAAATCTATAAGAAACTATCAATATGTTGTAGAAACATTGCTTGCATATTCATTTAGGCACCTAAATTTTGTTAACAATGTGATAAAATTGAAACTAAATCTATTTAATTAATTCTTATTAAACTCGAAAGAAAATATGTTTGTTTACAATTAGTCATTGATATAAAAAAACTAATTGATTTTTTTGTTTAAATAATATATATGCTTGAAAAATCAACTTCAAAACATCATAACTTTACTTTGACGATCAACATTACTATCAAATAAGCTTTTTGTAATTGTTATCTATATATAATTTTCTTTCAAATAAAAAAATAATTTATTTTAAAATATATATCATATATTGGATATTTATTTTAATATGATCTTTATATCATTTTTAATAATATATTCAAAAAATTATTTTTCATACAATACAATCTCCCTGAAATTTTAATTATAAGATACAACAAAATTCAGTGAATAAATTCATATGACCATGACTTTAGGGCATGAAGAGTACCAATTACTCCAATCTATATTTGTATATTTCAAACTTTAAAAGCAAAAATAATAAGGTTCAATATCACGCCAATTAACTTAAACAACCTGTGCTACAGTTAGCAGGCAATGTCTATGCAGGTGACAATTTGCACCTTTGACCGTATTTATTAATTAATTAAAAATAAAAAGTGAATGCATTTTTTATTTTCAATTAATTAATAAATACGATCAAAGATGCAATCTGTCACCTGCATAGACAATTCCCAGATAACGCACATGTAAGTCAACCTGTTAACTGTCAACAGCGGCAATCCAGACAAACATGGAACCATTATTCTGAACCATTCTCGTACATCATCACATGCAGCGCTGGCATTAACATTAAAAAGCTTCTCTTTGTTTATTCTTTTGGTTCTTTATGTAGTCTTTGAATACACACAGACAATTCAAATGTATTACATTTATTGAGGCCTTTCTCAGACTTCAAACTAAATAGCAAGGGATCTCTTTATAGAGATATCAATCTCCTAAGATAGAATGCAAAGCTTTTAAAGCAACTAAAACATTAAAAACTTGAAAATTACTATCCTGCTTAAAAAGCTCCAACTGTATTGGCATTATTTATCCTATCTTCAATTCCACGCTTCAATCATTATCCAACACTTTAGACGGCCTGTCAGAAGGTGGCGATTCTTTCCTATTGACTTCACTGATTCAAAGAACATAGCTGGCATTAATTTTGTAACTCAATTCTTGACAAATTCAGATCATCTGCACAGCCACAGTAACAGTTTACCTGAGTTGTAGATGAAGGCGAGCGGCTGCTTCTTTTTGGCACCAGCGGTTTTAATTTCTGTTACAAGGCGAAGATGAGGGATGGGAAGAATTTCGTAATCTTCGTCTTATTTGTCTTGAATGCAGTGTCTCCGGGGTGGTGTTTGTCCAGGGATGGTATTGTACTGTTATCATTCAAGATGAACCTCGGTAAACATTCTCAGGCAACTCTCAACTCATGGAATGCTTCTTCCCAATTACCATGCAAAACATGGATTGGAATAACCTGCGACAAATTTCAAAACGTGGTGGGCGTGGATTTACCGTCTCTTGATTTGACAGGCGAAATCCACTCCAATATCTCGGCTCTGATCTACCTCAGAAGGCTCCACCTCAGCCACAATCGCTTAACTGGAAGTCTTCCAGTTTCCCTTGGCAATCTGCAAAACCTACAGCAGCTTATAGTGGAAGATAATGATTTGTCTGGAGTGATTCCTCCCAAGCTGGGACAGTTGCGTAATCTTAGTGTGCTGCGCATGGGATTGAACAATCTCCAAGGGCAAATTCCGCCACAGTTGGGGATGCTCTCCGAGCTTGTTTTCATGAGCATTTCTCAGAACAATTTATCGGGGATGATACCCGCAGAGCTCGGAAATTTAACCAAGTTGCAGTCACTAATTCTGTCTTCTAACAGCTTGAGCGGCCCTATATCTAGCCAGCTTGCTAACTGCCGGAATCTCTCCGTCATTGACTTGAGTTCAAATTTTCTGGTATCCATGCCTGTTGAATTTGGCGGACTGGAGTCTCTGACGCAGCTCAGGCTTTATTACAATCTTCTGAAACAAAATTTCCCCTTGTTTATTACTAAATGCAGGAATCTGGAGATACTGGATCTGAGCGAAAATTATCTTGAAGGGACCCTGCCGTCGGAGCTGTCACATATGACGAATTTGCAGTCGCTAAATTTGACGTTGAATAATCTTTCCGGCGAGATACCTCCGGAAATTGTCAGTCTTGCAGAGCTGCAATCGCTTCGTCTTGGTGCGAATAATCTGAGTGGACCAATTCCTGTTGAGTTAGGCTGGCTAAGCAAGATTAGAATCCTCGAGCTGTATCAGAACTTGCTTGAGAATGGAATTCCGGCTAGTTTGGGAAGTCTGAGGTTGCTGCGGCAGTTGGATCTTCACTCCAATCAGTTAGAAGGCGATATCCCCGGTGAGCTCGGACAGTGTCAAAGTTTAATTTTCATGGATTTGTCAGGCAATAAGCTGAGCGGCCCCATACCTTCCACCTTCAGCTTGTTGAACAACATTTCGCAGCTCGGAATTTCCGGCAACTCTCTTAGCGGAAATCTTGACGGGAAATTAATCAAGAATTGGGCAAATTTGATATCCCTTCAACTCCAAGGAAACCAATTTTCAGGGAGAATCCCTGTGGAGGTCGGGCTATTAAAAAAGCTCCAAATTCTGTATCTCTACAGCAACTCATTCAACGGATCTGTCCCACCTGAGATCGGTCAGTGTTCAAGCTTGTTGGAACTCGACATTTCAGAGAATCGTTTAAGCAATCGGATTCCGTCGGAGCTGGGAAATTTAACGTCTCTTGTCGTCTTCAATTTATTTGCAAACAGTTTCAGCGGCGAAATTCCAGCGGAGCTTGGCAAATTGAAAGCAGTACAGAAGTTTGACCTTTCGAACAACGAACTCACGGGCTCTATACCAGACGGCATATTTCTGCTAGCTAATTTAAATTTGTTAAATCTTCAAATGAACAATCTTTCAGGCTCTGTTTCCGGCAACCTAGGGAAGCTCAGCAACCTGACGGACGTGATCCTCTCCAACAACAGCCTGAGTGGAAATCTTCCTTCTCAGATCTGTCAGCAGGGAATGCTGCAGCGTTTCATAGTTAATCAGAACATGTTTTCAGGGCCTATTCCTCCGAGCTTGAGGAACTGCACGAGTTTAATCAGAGTACGGCTCGACGAGAATCAGCTGAAAGGGGACATAACAGATGCTTTGGGAGAGTGCCCTAGTCTCTCATTCTTTGACGCAGACTTCAATCAGCTTTACGGTGAAATTCCGCCGACCTTAGGTAAGTGCAGTAACCTGACGTTGCTGCACATTTCTAACAATTTTTTAACAGGAGGAATTCCCAGAGAGCTTGGCCAGCTCAAACAACTTCAGGATCTTAATGTCTCTGGAAATCTATTGACGGGATCTATTCCATCGGAGATCGGCAATATCACCACTCTGTACACGCTTGATCTGAGCAATAACAAGTTGTCCGGTACAGTACCGCCTCAGCTCGGAAATTTGACCGAGCTGCAAAATTTAGTTTTGGCTGGGAACGACCTCTCCGGCGAGATTCCGCCAGCGATAGGCAATTGTGCTAAATTGATCCAGCTGCAGTTGCAAAGAAACAACCTAAATGAAAGCATTCCGTTCACGCTTGGGAATCTAGGGAATTTGCAAATTATATTGGATCTCAGTCAGAATTCACTGGTAGGCCCAATTCCTCTGCAGTTGGGTAATTTAGGGTCCCTCATAATCATGAATCTGTCTCATAACAGTCTTTCCGGTCAGATTCCACCAACATTTGAAGGTTTGAGCAGTCTGTCATACCTAGATCTCTCTTACAACAGGCTGGAAGGTCCTCTTCCTTATTTCAAAGCTTCCAAAAACTCACTCTTTACGTCTTACATAGGAAATCCAGAACTCTGTGGTGGAGTCGGTTTAAAGTCTTGTATTTCTAGTAACTCAGAACAAGCAGATCCAAAGAACTCCGGAAAGGTTATTGCTATTGTTATTCCAACTGCGGCGGCTTTGCTAATCACAGCGGTTGCGTTAGGGTTTTCTTTCCTATGGCGGAGAAGCCGAAATAGTTCAACACAGGTGGCAGAGGAAACAGCTGATATCTCCATTTGGCAGAGCAGGAATATGCTGCCCGACATTCTCGAAGCCACTGAAAACTTCGACGAAAAATATTGCATAGGGAAAGGCGGATTTGCGTCCGTGTATAAAGCAATACTTCCGTCGGGACAGACACTGGCAGTTAAAAAGCTTCACCTTCCTACACATGATATTGTTGCCGACACACAGTGTTTTGTTTCAGAAATCCAGACGCTTGCCGCAATTCGACACCGGAACATTGTAAAGCTTCATGGTTATTGTTCTCGCAAGCAGTTAAGGCTCCTCGCTTATGGTTATCTGGAGAACGGAAGCCTGGGAAGCATTTTGCATTGCGACAAGGCAAAGAATCTCAGCTGGTCAACTCGCTATAATATCATACAAGGCGTGGCCCATGCAATGGCCTATCTTCACCACGATTGTGATCCGCCAATTCTTCATCGTGACATTTCCTGCAATAATGTATTGCTGGACTCTTCTTTCGAAGCCTGCATCTCTGATTTTGGCACAGCAAAGCTTCTCAGTGCCGAATCTTCCAACTGGAGTAAAATTGCAGGTTCTTTTGGCTACATGGCTCCAGGTAATAAAAATCATTCGAACTTGTCATTGTTAAATCATCCTACATTGTTCTTGTATTCGGATCTTGTTCTGGCACATATGTGATGACAAAAAGAAATCGATAACATTAGAGAAATTGCTTTTGTTGAGGTGAGCAAGTCTAAAACAATAAAATTTCCACGGCTTTAACTGATTCTATACTTGATATTTAAACCTGATTCAACCGCTAATCTGAAAAGCCTATTACTTTTCTGTAGATTGTGCCAAAAGTCCTCCGCACAAGTCTGTTCTAAGGCTGTATATAGCAAATTCTGCCAACCTTCTAATTTTTGTTTTCATTTATGCAGAGCTTGCATATACAATGAATTTGACGGAGAAGTGCGATGTGTACAGCTTTGGTGTGGTGGCGTTGGAAGTGATAAGCGGAAAGCATCCAGTCGGACAAGGGCAGGATGAGGCCTGGTTTAATGCGGTTCGAAGTAATAACGGAGGTGAGCTTTTGGTAAAGGATATTCTGGATGAAAGACTGGACAATCCACAAGAAGCTATGGTGGAAAAGATTTTACGGCTGCTGAAATTAGCATTTGAGTGTATCAATTTATCTCCTGCAGAAAGGCCAAACATGAGAGACGTAGCCAAGTTCATGGAGGCCACGCAAGAAATTGCTTGCGAAACAAAAGCGCGGCCATGTCCCCTCAACACTATCACCTTTTCGCGACTCTTTGCAGGCTCCTAAAATGTCGAAACATACGCTGTGTTCCAAGAATTTTACAGACCAGAGTTGCAGGTGCTCTTGGAGAACCCAATTATGAAAGCTCAAGCTGGTCACGCTTGACTTCTTTCCAAATTCGCATTGTTGAAATTTGAAGCAACTTGTATGATACCATCAATATCTTCAATCTCTTACAGTGTGTATTGTCTTCGCCCTCAATTTGGGGATGTTTCTAAAATTAGTCAGGATTAAGATTTTTATGATTTGTAACAGATTGAATAAATATATATACGAGTGAAATTTTATAGAAAATGTATTTTAAACTAGCAGATATCGTACGGCGCCTTGCTGCTTGATCTTACATGCTATGACACTTTTTTGTTTTTATATAGCTGAAATATCAAATTCGAGAGGAAATTCAAATTTGATGCATCATATTCGCTACTTTAGGAGAGAGGATCCCGTAGTTGAGGACATGTTTGGAGTTTGATGGTCACCCCATTTGTTATATGAAATTTTTATGGCGGTTTGGTTATTTCAGTATTTTTTATAAAATATACTACATCAAATTATAGGTCTAATAAATTTTTAAGTTGTGATATACGATTTAAAATTGAAAAACAGTCATATAGACCATCAAATTTCAGGGCTGGATTTGAGCACTCTAACTTCGCACTTCTAAAATCCTATGAGGAAATTTCAAATCACTGCCAATATTTTACAGCAACATACTTGGTAAGTTCCTTGCTTATAGCTAAGGATTCAGGGCCAAATCATGAAATATGATGCCACATCAGCATGTTTTTTTTCGTGAGGTGTCCAAAAAGACCCCAAAAACAATGAGACCAAAATGCAAACAAGAAACTTAGTACAACAAATTTGAAATACATAAGAATAAGGGATAGATATGTGAGGTCCACCATAAATGCAGGAAAATAAAAGGACTATTTTAAAATATCGAAAGGTGTATAAATGAACAACTTAATTAGATATAATTTATATTTTTAGATATAGAAGTTGAAGGTAATTAATCAAGTAAACTAAATTTATTAATGAGATGGATTAGGGTTGCATATACTTTAGTATTTTAGAGATGAATTTTATTTATGTCATGATATGACAAATAATTGTAATTGAGAAAATAATACTAAATTATAGATTAAAGAGGGAAAAATGATACAAATTAAAGAATTTGAGTGTTGAGATTGAAATATTAGCAATGAGCTTGTCCAAGGGTATGATATTGTTTAGATTTATATTATTCTAGCATAAGTAAAAGTAAAATTAGATGTCCAATACTTGCAATATATGTTTGCTTGATGATGTTTGAAGTAAGAAAAAAGGTGGCGGTTTTAAGGAACATTATGAGGATTACTATACAAGAATTAAAATTTAAAATTTCTTTAGGTTCTAGTTAAGTTTCAATATTGAGTTAATAAGAATAGTAAAAGGTGATAAGGGGTGACAATGGATGCTAATGTAAGATATGGACTATTTTAAATAGTTTAGAATTATGGTTCACAAATTGGACTAGTTTGTCTATGAATTTAAAATAATTTAAACACATTTCTCATAATCTAAACTAGAAATATCATTCTTATATGTCAAATTATTTGGATTGATAGTATGCATATTTTGAAAATTTGGGTTTATTCTTAAGAAATTGAAAATGTTTGTCTCAAATTAAATTATTCATATAAAAATTAATACTCAAATTATTTAAATAAATCAAACTTTTTTACAGTATAGTGTTTCAACTAAATTGGACTAGGAGTAAGGAGTGTGATATATCTTGAGTTTGTTCCTCATTATTTGGAATAACTCCTTGTAAATTATAAGTACATAGAAAGATAATTTATTATAATTATGGTAATGAATTTTGTTGAGCTGATTTTTTTATTTTTATTAAGTTACTTGCATGTCAATGAGCTATTTTGTTTGAGAATGTAATCAAAGTATGTTTTAGGAATGGAAATTTCTTACTTTATCAATAAGAGATTGATTGTTGTTGATGCTAATAGAGAATGATTGAAGAGTTATTATCTATAAGAAAAAAACCACTTTTTTATTATTTTATCAAAATATGTTTTCAATGATGTGCAAGTGTTCTAGGATGATACATTTAGATAAATAGTTATATGTATTTAAATATTTTTTTCATACTCATGTTGATAGGTAATGATAAAATCCCATGATTGTTGGCCTTGGAATGTATAAAATCAAAAAATTAAATACTTACATTTGATCATTATAGTAATCTTATAGAAAGAACCTAATAATTATTTTTCTCTTATCTAAGATAAGTATACTAGTGATAACTAGGCCATACAAGTTTTGAATAATGTAATATGACACAATCAAGTGTTCATATTGGTCTTTGGTTAGTGAGTTCACAAAAATACTTAAGTTATACACCAAAATTATGCATCCAAGATGTTGATTCATTGTGGTGTAAAATGAAAAGGGAAAATTACAAGGTGTGCACTTTTATTTTTTAAAATTTACCCTGACTTTAGCATGTCTAAAATATTCAAGATTAGAAATATAGGGAAAATAATTTATGCTTATAAGAATCTAAATTTTTTGGATCAAAAGTATCTAATCCACTATAGAAAATGTGCATATCACCTAGGAGACTACACATAAACTAAAAATTTATTAATAGATAGAATTGAATTTAAGTTGTGTGTACTAATATGGAGTGCACATAAATCAAGCAAAGAGAGGAAATAATGACTAAAATTGAGTAAAACTGAAATTATAATTTGAAAATAAAGGATGAATAGTAAGCATGATAAATGTAAGGTTGAGTATAAGATGTACACATAAAATATGTGTACCTGTTATAACTATCCAATGTAATGAAAATGTGCCCCTATATTTTCCCCTAGAGAAGATCAAGCATGAGCATGCAAAGCATATAGAAAGGAAACAATACCATACCCCTACGAGGGAAGATCAAATAAAATTGTGTAATATAGAAATAATAGCATGTGATAATGATACTATTTTAAAATAAATAATGATGTTATTTTAATTTGTATGAATGCTTGCAAGGTCAAAAGGATGTTCCATATAAAATAATCCCTCATGGGAGTATACATTAAGATATTATGATTACACATTTGCTGATTGTCATGGAGAAATATTATGAATTATCTTTTTAAGAGTAAAATTTGTGTATAATGATTGAACACCTCTAATGTTGGCATGTGTATTTCATGTCCTTAACTTTTATATTTTCCCATAAATGTTTCATTTTTATTGCATTGATCATGATCATTAGAACTTATATCTAAATATAAATTATTTATAACTTTTACCTCTTCTTACTCTTCTTTACACACATTTATCTGTGAAGTATTTTTCATTAAAGCACTAAGGTCAACTATCACAAAACTACATATTGTGTTATTAGTTCTTACTTGTATATAATTTTTTCCTTCATTTCTATGTTGTTTATTTTTTCATGTGTAGTATTAACATGTGATGTGTAAGATTACTTTGTCTAGTGATGATTGTAGTTACTATGCTTAGAATATTCCTTTTTTATTTGATTAGATTATTATTTTAAGGCATTATTTTTTATTCATCTAGAATTAATGTTATTAACATGCACCATGTATTTCTCAATGATATTCAATTTTCTTTTGTTTAATGTGGTGCACCCATCCACATTATGCCTATGCATAATTTATGATAGTCACAAAAAGAATAATCATCAAATTGTTTTGGAATAGATATAGACCCATTATCTTACTTTCTAGGAGGTAATGTAATAAGTGACTTGTCTAGAATTTTTTCTAATGAAACATGAGAAGCAACAACCATCCTATTGAACACTAAATGTTTTATGTTTTCTTTTTTATGAGAGGTAGTGAGAATGTTAAAAAATTATCTATATCATCATGGTGGATGGTAGGAGGATATGTATAAGGTGGTAAATGATAATCCTGCATACCTTGATCCCCAAAAGATGATACATGATACTCATGATGAGATCTATTATAAGAATATAAAGATGATTTATCACTTGAAAGAATAGAACTCATAATATTTTCTAATGAATGAAACTATAGGTTGAAATATTTATACCATTATGTATGCATACTTTAGGGTAATTGTTAAAGTGTTTAATAAACTCACAAGCAAGATGAGAAAATTCATTATAAGAAGAATGTGACACACCAAGCCATAATAAATCCTCCTCAATTGAAGTTCCTCTAAATGAATACATTAGAAAACCATGATCATTCAAATAATGAAAGTGTGATACTATAAAATGATTTTGGTTTATTTTGTGTAATTTTTTTTAAAATAACCTATTCATTCACATACACTACCACATGAGTGATAATTTGAAGATAATGTTTTGAGTGAATTTGTGATTTCAAGGGATTTTGGGTATTGAGTGGTTGACAATTTTTTACAGATAAAATAATTTTTGTATTAGAATAAAGGTTTGAATTTCATTCCATGGTACTCAAATATTTCACATCACCGTGAATTTGAATCATATGCAAATAATATCTAGTAATATGGAATAGTTAACATGTAATTATAATTTGTATATCCTTAAAAAATATCAATCATTGCATACATAAAGACATATAATACCTATATAGTTTATGATCCAAAATAACATGAGAAATTAAAATATTAACATGTACATATCAATATCATTTGTTACATGTGAAGGATCACCATCATTTTCAACCATAACAACATCATGTGAAAAATAAAGTAAAATATATTCCTCAAGTAAACAAACGTCATGACTCTCCTCATTAAATAAATCATAAAGAATCAAAGGAAGAAGCATCAACAAATTATTAAGTGTGATAGCATCATTTATTGAATCAATATAATTAAACACATAAATAGGATTTAGTGATAAGAAACTAGATTTATATATCATTTATTCATAAATATTATAGGCATTATAAAATTAAACCATACTATCATAAAAAAATAAGGTATCAATAATATTAATGGAAACATCATGAGCTCCTTTACAAATTTCACCATCATGAGGTAAAAAGTGTCATGTGAGGGTGAAAATGAATAATGCACATTTTCTAAGGAAAAAAATCATGTGCCCCACCATCAATTATATCATGAAAAGAGAGAAAGGTCACTATAAAATAAACCCTCACCACTAATAATGTACATAGTATGATCATCATTAAGATCATATGAATTTTCATCACAAATCATGGGAGAAATATAGTCAATGTGAAGCATGTAGACAAGTGAAGTGAATGTCTCTAAAGAGAAACTGAAAAGACCCATGAAGGATGATAAAATACATGTATAAGATCATATAGGCATAATGCTTCCATAATAATATGCACTACCATTTATATGGTAGAAGAGCATGTAGGCATCAAGGATTGATGGATCAAATGTAAACAAGTGTAAGAAACCATTGAAATCCTTAATACATACATGAATGAGATTTGAAGATAAAGGTTTATGAGAATCCATTATCAAACATCATATAATAATATAAAATTAGTGGGTGGATATTAAAGGTGACAATCAACTATGGTCCAAGCTATCTAGGTGAAGCACCAAGAGAATTATCATCAAATTACATAGAAATATAACTCAAAAAAATACTTAACTAGACCTAATGTATAAAGATGTCATTTATAGGTTAAAAAAATTAAGGGAAATAAGAGGCCCCTTCAAATGTATCTAAAGGTGTATAGACTCATAAATTAAGCATAATCAACCTTTCTAAATATAGGAGTTGAGTATAATTAATCAACTAAAAATTAAAAAAAAAGAGTAAATAAACTTGTGATAAAATATAAATGAGATTGGTTAAGATTTTGTACATTGTAACTAGGGAGAGATGGAATTTAATTGATTCTTTAAGTATTATGATAGAGAATGATAACTAGGTGTAGACACTGAAAATGTCTTGATCCTCAAGCAACATTTTATCACTAATTCACCTTATTCCATGCCTAATTAAATAATTTTAATTATTTACTTATTTCATAATGTCATTTTCTTCTAATAATAAAATAATTCTTAATTATTTAATTAATTCATTCTATATGTATTCCTCTTTTCATTAATTTAAATAAATATAAATTTTATTTAAATTAAATCACTAATTTATCCTTTTCTTCCCATAATTAAATAAATCTTATTTATTTAATTATTTAATTATTCATTAGCCTTTTCTCTCCATAATTAAATAAATTCTTATTTATTTAATTATTTATCACTTTCTTTTCTCCATAACTAAATAATTATTTTTAATTATTTAATTATTTATCATTTCTCATTTCTCTCCTTTAAATTAAATAATGGGTGTTGCCCACAATAGTGGTTTACATTTTCTGGGAGATCCTGATTTTTGTTGAAATCACATATTTTTAGAAAATATAATGATTTAAGCCTTGAAAAGTTTCATTTAAAGGATTCCAATTGAAGAGGGTTTGATCAAACCACATTATACCAAGCCCCCTTAGATAGAACTCCACTAGTTTTAAATCATACATATAACAGAGTCTCATTTACACCTATCAAAATGTTGATAAAAAACCACTTTTGATTTACCTTTTGGGGGAACAAATGAATTCATTTAAAATTTATTTTTTGTAAGTATGTAGTCTTTATTATAAGCTTCCAAAAAAGTACAATTCTCATTAAATTTAATTTGACTATTATATTTATTTTTTATTTCTTGTGAATGTAGGTTTTTCACTAAAAATCAAGCTCTTTGTTCTGCACATGTGGCAAAATAGTAGATTATCAAAATAAAATTTTGAAAAAAATGTTCAAGTTGGGTATTGATGTCCTTGACCCATTAAAAAAAAATGAATTTTGATACATATATAAAAAGTTATGTTGTATGCAGTCCGCCTATGTCTGAATTTTAATTGGTTTGGCTTTGAAACTTGATTAAGGAATTTTTTTTAATAAAACACTATGAAACCAAATGAACTAGTTAGATATTATAGTTACAAATCTAAATTCAAAAAAAATAGAATTTTATCCTTCATACGAAAAAATTTATGTTGTATATGGTGAGCATCACTCTTTAAAAATGTTGTTTACTAATAAAAACTAGTTTTTGAAGGAGATGAAAAAAAAGTGCAATTTGATTCCAAATTTTTTGAAAAAAATATATTTAGAATCTATAGAAAAAACTTCAAAAATCACTAGTTTTCATCCTCTTCCAATTCCTCATGGTTTAGCCACTATAGGAGCTCGAAAGTGAAGATTTAGTTAAAAAAATCAGTTCATTGTCCAGTTTGCCCAAAAATTGTAAACTAGTATTGTGGGATCACCCTAATTGGTATCATTATTTAATTTGAATTTCTTCTTAGCCAAACTCTAAATATCAGCTGATTTTTCAGTTTTGGTCCATCCTTCCTATCCTTATCTCTTTTCTTCTCAATTAATCTCATACATTGATCATGATACCTCATCATTTGATCCTCGCCCTTCATTTGAATTTGGATTTCTATAAAATCAAGCCATCATCCTCATTTCAAGGTTAACCACATTCTTTGATATTTTGCTTCTCATATTATTTGTCATTGAACAACCACATTCTTCAATACTTTTCTTTCAATCATTCATCTTATGGAACCATAATCTTTGAAGTTTTTCTATCTTGAGATCTTGCATCAACATCAAGCATATCATACATCTTACATAATACAAATTTGAGAGCAAGCAAAGAAAAATGGAGAAGAGAAATGGAGGTGATTCAACTATGGCATAGGAATTGAGGTTGTATTGCTTCAAATTATTGTGATTTTTATGTTCATTTATGCTTCATTGTTGGATTAGAGTCATCCTAACTTGAATTAGGTAGTTTTGTGGTTGCTATTATTGATTCATGCTTATTTCCCTTGAATTATACCCCAATCAACATTTGGTGAACCAAACATAAATCAAGCATCCTTATTGTATCTTTATTTTATGAGGTTTTCTAACCTTATCTTGTTGTTTTGTTAAAAAAATAAAGGCTAACCTTGTGCAGATTAGGTTGAAGACAAAACCATAAGATTTTCCAAAGAATTTCATCATATCTTTCAAATGGTTGTGAGTTTTTTTTTGGGTTTTTTTACTACAGGTCAAGGATCATATCAAAATTCTACAATCCAAAAATTAGATTTAGGTCGACATTTTTTATTGAGTTATGCTATTTTTAGTAATTTCCACATATTTCATCATATCTCCCTAATGACTACAATTTTTTTTTGGGTTTTTCACTAGAGTTCATAGATCATCTCATAAGCTTACACTCCAAAAATTAGCTTTAGGTCGACATTTTTGAGCAAGTTATCATGTTTATATGATTTTTCATAAATCTTAAATTTTGGTCACAAATCGGTGAATGTTTCAAAAAAATTATAGATCTGGAAAGCTCTCAGAATTCTATAGAGGATTTTTTCTTTAAATTTTTTATTTTGACCTAAAATAATTAATCCGCAATCAACTTTTTGAAAATCAGTACTTCATGAATCTACTCCCTAGGGCTTAAATTAAGGATTTTTTGTAATTTTTTTTACATTCTTGGAAATTTCTCAAAATTTTATCAGGGGTATCTACTTTTCATTTTTATTTTTTGGGTAAAAAATATAACAAAATAATCAGATCTCAGAATCAAATTGATAACATGCATACTTATTTTGTTACTGATATCTAATTTTTAGCTTGTGGCAATCGTTGGGAGACCTTTTGATCTAAACTACTAATCAAATTTCTTGCAAGGTTCCATTGTGTGTGTTTTTTTTATAAATTAGGAACATTTGGAAATGGTGGTTAAAAAGAACAAGTGTTTTCCATGTCTTGTGAACTTTCACATTCTGTTAAATCCTAGATTGGTGTGTGTGTATCCTCTCCCCTTACACTTCGTGTGATATTGGGTGCATGAGAAACATATATCAATCTCCTTTTATTTTAGTAGGAGACCTACCTTAAGACACATCCTAATGGAGAACTTAAGGGTTCAACCTCAAGCATGTTTCCCAGTGGGCCATATCAAAGGTGAGAATCAAATTGATAACATGCATATTTATTTTGTTATTGGTATCTAATTTTTAGCTTGTGGCAATTGTTGGGAGACCTTTTGATGTAAACTACTAATCAAATTTCTTGCAAGGTTCCATTGTGTGTTTTTTTTTTTTAATAAATTAGGAACATTTGGAAATGGTGGTTAAAAAGAACAAGTGTTTTCCATGTCTTGTGAACTTTCACATTCTATTAAATCCTAGATTGGTGTGTGCGTATCCTCTCCCCTTGGACTTCGTGTGATATTGGGTGCATGATAAATATATATCAATCTCCTTTTATTTTAGTAGGAGACCTACCTTAAGACACATCCTAATGGAGAACTTAAGTGTTCAAACTCAAGCATGTTTCTGAGTGGGCCATATCAAAGGTGTGAAGGTGAAAGTTAGTAGCACTATCCTATGAAGTATACAACATGTGTCAATTCAAATGTGGGTGTATAGACCAAATTATAGGGTTGAGTAAAGGCTTTAGTGTCTCAAATTTGATGTTATACCATAAGTGTTCATGGAAATCCCCACTAAGAACCATTTTTTAAAAGCGTAAGACCTATTTTGAGAGTCTACTATTGTTGGTGCAAGGGATGTGGATTGTACCCTAAAGTTACTTACCACATTCGATTCTTGGTTGAGGTGGAAAGGTTCCTTGTTTAGAGTCACTCCTTTCAAGGAGAGAGATGTTAAGGTGGTCCATGACCTTGGCATACTCTAGCTTCACCCACTCCTTTTTCTTGGATTTAACATCACTCTTTCGAGGGTGAGGTATGCCCACTTTAGTAGATAACCCTATTGCTACTAGCTAGGTTGTGCTTGTTTGTATTGTTTATGAACCAGGGCCAAGAAGGTTTTGTGGAAGAAAACTTGTAAAATACTTGCTTACCAAGAAGTCAAAGAGTCAAAAGTGTCCAAATCTATCTTTCGAGTGTTTTCTATGTTTTATGATAAAATATGGACTTGCAAAAAAAGGAAAACAACCTAGAAAATATAAAATTAGGGTAAAAAAGGCATAAAACCACAAATTTTTATCAGAAAACCACAATAGTTAGTTAGAACATCACATCTATCAGAAACCCTAGGAAGCCTGAAATCTCGTATCTATTAGTTTCAATTTATTTTGGGAAATATTTATACATCCAACTTCTGGTTTCCTTACAGATAATGATTGTACACTTAGACCTAAGACTTTTTTAGGTTTAGTTAGCCCATTCATTGAATTTCATCATTTACCTTAGGTTGTCTTGCTAGTCCTATCTTACATACACTATACCATGCCTCATTCCATCAACATCTTTAAGTCTTAAGATTAGGAGGCTTGTCATACTATTGGGAAGACCATAGTTTCATATTTAGGTGTCTCAACCTTATCATATGCTTATATATATCATCCTTAGGTTGGGCTTACAACTAATGTTTCTAGTTTATCTCACCTTTTATCCAATCATCATCATCATCATCTTGGTCCTTGTCCCTTTGAGGTCCTAACATTCAGAGTTGTTACTTTGGTTCATCATAGTTTTCTTAGCATCCTCTTTTAAGGTTCAAAATGGCATATCCAAATCCAACCATAGTCATAGTCTTAGTCTCATCATCATCTAGCATTTTATCCAAGCATAATCTTTGTCATAGTCACATTACCACTTTCCATACCAAGCTTATTCATAATTGCATCCCCATCTTGCATCTTTATATTCCAAAAATCCTAAAATATAGCATAGTCTTATTATCATTATCATCCTTAGCCTGAATTACTATATTTCGTTAACATCAATACCTTTAGTTTCATTCATTTCCAAAAGCCTCAAGGTCACAAGTCTTATATGGTCTTCACTAGGTCACAAGGGAAATGAAAGGACATGGATTCCTCATATGACCGCAATTTCAATCCAAATACAACCATGAACTTTGGGTCCTCTTCAAACCAATCTCAAACATCACAAGATGAAATTCAAAATCCATTTAAAAAATTTACATTGAAGGAGGTTAACACAAATGAAACACATGAATAAATTGAACAAGCTTCCCAAGATCCTAAGATAGTGTGTATCATAGAAGAGATGGTCAAAGTGGATCCTAATAATTACTTCTTAGCGCTTGCTCAAAATGGTGCCAAGCTTCCCTTTGGTTTTGACACTTCTAAAATTGTAGAGGGAACAACACAAACACAAACTCAAAGTCAAGGTCATAACAAATTTACACAAGGTCATTCCTCCTCACAACAAATGCATGCTAGTATGCCGCTTGGGGGAACTACACAGAACCCAACACATGTTAAAATACCTCCTACTCCAGAATTTGGGACTGAAAGGATACATACAACATATCAAGGACCAAGTCCCATTTTTACCAAGCCATTTGGATTGTCCTCTAGCTCCATGGGTATGACTTTTACAAATCCATTTTCCACAACATCCACCCAAAAAACTGTAGGAGTTGAGAAAATACAACACCACAAACCCCGAAGATCACCTGCATGCAAATAACCTGTCACAAAAGAAGAGATGGAGACAAACAAGCAAGGGTTCTTTGAAAACTGAAAATGTATATATCAAAGAGAATGAGAGAATTAATTGATATGAAATACAATGGGATCAATCCTTTTAAAAAGGAGATCATGCAAACCCTAATAAAACTCTAATAGGAAAAACCCTAATAGAAGCCCTAATAGGATAACATTTAATAATTAATATAATTATTAAATGTCACTTTATGCAAACTAATGTGAAATCTTAAGAACAGAATAAAGGTAACTTAATCAACATAATTAAGTTAAGACCTTTACTCTAACACCCCCCCTTAAGATGAGCAGCAGTGCAACTACAAACAAATGCAGAAAAGCAAAGGTAACTACAATGCAAGAAGGCAAACATGGGTCCCGACAACTAGGCCAGATTAGGTACCCAAATACAACCAAATCTCTGTAAAATGGAAAAATAGAGAAAACTTCATGGGAAAAAGCTCTACTCCAAAAAAAGATGCAGAAGGCCAAAAAGAAGAACATCACTGAAGTAGAAGAAGCTGCAAACAACTGTCGAAAGATGATTGCTATGGTGCTGAAGAACCTTCGCTGAAGATGGAAGATCCCTTCCAAGGTAAAACCAAGGAAGAATTAGCATGAACAATATAATAATCCCCCCATAATGCTGAACTGGGAGAGCCTGACAGATCCACTGAAATGATGTGAAACACCCTATAGTGCATGAGGAAGAAGAGACAACATCTGAAAGTGCACAAGAAAGCACTTGCAACTGAAAAAGTGGTGTGCAAAACAAAGCACACATGCATGAGGCTGGAATCATATGGATCCATGGTCATCGTGGAGGGACACTCATTGGACAAAGGCAAACTACACAACCCCCCATGGTATGGATTCACTATCGTCGTGGAGGGATACTCATCGGACAAAGATGTGATGGAAAAACAAAGGAAAACTCCATAGCCCCTCGTGGCAGTTTATAATATCAGTGCGAGTACAAAAAATATGGCACAACCTTATGTGCAAAATCCCAAAAGATGCATGTACAATAGTGTGGCACTTTATCTTAGTGTGTTTACATAAAATATAGCTTAAAAATGATGCTCAAAATGTCCTCAAAGGACAAAATGCTGGAAATACATGAAGAACAACAAAAAACGAAGCATTCCATGCAAACAAAAAGTTTCCAAGAGCAAATATGTCCAAGTAATCCACCAGAGTGTGAAAAAACAAATAACTAAATAAAATATACTTGAATTGAAATCTAGAAAAATGGCATGGATGAAACTGAAGAGCTCTGAAATACGGTTCCAACACCGCTAAGATTGTGAAAAACGGAGAAATTGATCAAAAGTTATGAGCTTGAGACTGAAAATAGCCCCTTTGTCTTCAACTGGCTATAGAATGCACCGATAGAAAAATGAAGCAATGAGACCCACACCACTAGAAAGATGAGAAAACCAACTTTATGACGATATCTCGTTTTCCAAAAAATGATATCATATGCCCAAGTTACGGCCTCCAGAATAAAACAACTCCGAAGAGGGAAAAAAAACCAGCGCTGGATTAAATTTGACGGTCATACGGCCGTCGCAGCAAAAACACTGGGTTAAATTTGATGGCCAAACGACCGTCACTGTAAATGCACAACTGGACTTATTTTCGAAAAAATTGTTTTTTTTTTTAAATAAAAAACAAATAAAAAATATTATAGATTTTTTTTTGAAGAAAAAAAAATTAAAAAAAAAATTTGTGGTGGGGGAGGCACGTGGGCCCACCCCCACCGCAGCCCATGTGGGCGTGGACTCCCTGCACAAGGGACTGTGTAGGTACGGGCCTATGCAGGTACTTTCCTATGGAGGAGCCGACCTGCAAGCCGTAAAAAGGCATTTTTTTTTGCTCTTTTTTATTTATTTAAAAAATCAAAATAAAAAGTTTACAATGAATATTTTTGCATGAAAATAATTTTGACAAATTTTTTTCGAAAATAGGCGGAAAGAAAAAAAATTCAGAAAATAAAATTTACCAGGGAGGCGGATGGTCGTATGGCCGTATTGCAAAAAAAATTTGCTTCAAATTTTGACTTTGTTTAAAATGGATGAATGAACAGTCGATTTAGGGGTTTTGGACTGCTGCGGATGCAATGGCGAAGTCCGTTTGAGCTGAAAATGCTTCAAAATTGTAGGTACGCCCTAGATCAAGAAAAAACAAGCCCTAAACCCTTGAAGCTCCAAAAATCTTCAAAACAAGAACAAGAAGTAGTAGGTGTGGAGCTCTGATACCATGTAGGAGTTGAGAAAATACAACACCACAAACCCTGAAGATCACCTACATGCAAATAACCTGTCACAAAAGAAGAGATGGAGATAAACAAGCAAGGGTTCTCTGAAAACTGAAAATGTATATATCAGAGAGAATGAGAGAATGAATTGATATGAAATACAATGGGATCAATCCTTATAAAAAGGAAATCATGCAAACCCTAATAAAACCCTAATAGGAAAAACCCTAATAGAAGCCCTAATAGGATAACATTTAATAATTAATATAATTATTAAATGTCACTTTATGCAAACTAACTTGAAATCTTAAGAAGGGAATAAAGGTAACTTAATCAACATAATTAAGTTAAGACCTTTACTCTAACAAATACCACACCATCAATCAACACAAACACAAATCAAAATCCAAACCCACCAAGCAAAAAAAGAACTATTCACATTACCACACCAAGAGTGAAAACCCAAATGACCAACACTACACCAAACACCAACATTTCTTTTGGCTCAAACTTGAACACCAACCAACCTCCACCACAACTGCATGTCAACCCAAACCTCAAATTAATACCACAACACCAACACACCAACCAGATGCCACCATAAAATAATTTACCAATACCAACACAATGTTTACATCTCACTTACAACAAGTCAATCAAAATCATTCTCAATCAAACATCAACCCAAACTCTACATTTGCATCCAACTTTCAAAACCAAAACCCATTATCACACAATTATCTCAACACACTTAACACCAATGTCAAACTTCTCATGCAAAGTCAACCAAACATACCACCATCACCTATGAAAATTTTTATGCAACAACAAATGGAAAACATGCAAGTGAGCACAACAAATAAAACATACTCAATGGAGGAACTATGTCCTTATATCTTTGATATAAGCATATACATGCTAGTTTTTACTCCACAGTTTAATGTGCCAAACTTCAACAAATACAAGGGAAAGGGAGATCCGGTAGAACATGTGTGAGAGTTTCACACTACTTGTATGGATATCACTTTTGAGTCTACATACTTAATGAGATTATTCACACACCTTCCTCCTGGGATAAGAACATGAAATGTATTAGCTGAAAAATTCATCACAAAATTTTCCTATAACATTGAAATTGATATGACCCTTGGAAAACTATGCACATCCAAACAAAAGGAAGGGGAGTCACTTACATTTCTTTCAAAGATGGTGAATTATGTCTAATAGATGTCCTTGCCACATACTATAAAAATAATTGGTCCCCATCTTTGTAGAAAACCTCAACATGGAATTGATGATTCAAATTCAAATCTATTATTGCAAAACATTTGAGGATGTCATTAAAAAGGGAGCCTCCATTGAGAAATCTCTTTTTGAAAAAGGATTGGTCAAGATCTTCAAAGAAAACCAAAACAATCGCAAAGACAAAGGAAAATTTTGGTCTAGAAACAAAAAAATTTCACCAATGATGGGGAAGTTGATGCTAAAATGGTTAACAAGGTTCACCCCAATATTCACCTCAAAGGTCCTTCCACATAAAATAATCCTAAATTAATCCAAGATCAAACTACAAATTCAGTAAAAAACAACCAACAACATAGAGATCCTCCATGAGCAAGCATGCCTTATCCAACATATACACCTTTAGAAGAACTCATTGAATTGGTCTTGAAGAAACTATTCCAATCAAATGTCATTCAACTATTGGAGGTTAAACCTTATGAAACAACAATCTTCAAACCAACTTGGTGGAATGAAAATGAATTTTGTGAATACCATCACATGAAGGGACATAAAACATCATCATGTTGTATACTTAAGAACCTCATCCAAGACCTCATTGAATAAGGTGAGCTATCAGTGGAAAATTCACAAGGAAAGATAAATGTTGACCATATTATTTTCAAGAATCCCCTACAAGACCTTGGAAAAGGAAAAGCCTCTAGTTCAGGGAACAATATAAACCACCAATGCCAATTAAACTAATGTCTCATACGAGTATACCGTTAATAATATTCAATCCTTTGATGACATCTCTACCATTACCATCAAGAAAATTCTAGAATGTGTTGTTACCACTTGAAGAGCTAAAGTAACCTTGCAAGGGGTTGCTTCAAATCCACAACCAAAGAGTCAGTATAAACTTATAGACCATCTAGGAAAGACTCCTACGCAAATATCCATTCTTGAGTTTCTTTGCATATCCCTTGACCATAAAGCCATTTTGGACAGATCTTTTCAAGAAACATCTATTCACACTGACCTAAACGTCAACTGATTTCAATCCATGGTAGGATATTTAGCTACAACCCATCATGTCACATTTTTCAAGTAAGATCTTCCCACACAACGACCAAATCATAACTACCCATTACACCTTGAGGTATAATTTAATAAACACAAAATCAAAAAATTCTTGGTAGATGGTGGAGTAGGTCTGAATATGTGCACCTTAAAATTGGTCATAACATTGAGATTCTCTAAATCTTGTATGAATGTGTCTAAGAAAATCATCATCAAGACTTTTGATGATGTTGAGCATTCATCCAAAGGTATAATCACACTTCCCATGAGGGTTGAGTCTACTATTCAAAACATGATATTCCAAGTCTTGGATCTACATATACCATACAAAATTCTCCTTGGTTGCCCATGGATTCATGCTATGAGGGTTGTTCCTTCCATGTACCATCAATGCCTTAAGTTTCCATATAATGGCACCAAAACTACTAGATCAGGTGATCTTGACCCTTTCTAATATTAAATAGAAATTTGAAAGGGACCACTAAACATCAAGTTCCTATCAATTAGGAAGCTACTTCCTCCAACTCATCACATTACATTGATCCCTCTTCACTCATGAAATCATCCATTCCATCGACCAAACCTTCCAAACCTAAGGTCTAGATCCATGACACGGGATATGGTGAATACAACATTGGGAGATTATTTTGCATTGGGAAGTTTCCCACCTCACCAATGTCTTATGGGTAGCATCATACTATCAAGAAGGAACCTAATATTTTCATTCATAATCCTCATACCATGTTCACTAAGTGGTGTGAACTATGCAAAGAGACTATAGGTGAGGATATTTCTACATGGATCTATAAGGATGAAGAAGAAACCAAGTCTGTGTAAATACCATTAGAGAATTATTCAAAAGGATTCAAGATAATGAAACAACAAGGTTATGATGGAAATAGTGGTCTTGGTTTGAACAAACATGAAATTATAGAACCCTTGCTACCCTCGAAGCTACCTAAGAACATAGGGTTAGGGTATGTACCACCAAAAGTGAGTCTTCCTCATACTAAGTTATCTTTGGGTGAAAATATTAACACTTCCAATAAAATCAAGAAATCTAAGGAATATCATACTAAAACAAATTCCAATGAGTGGGAATGGGATTCTTGCACCTCTAATGATTATGACCTAGTTGAAACCTTTCGAGAGCTTGACTTATGCTCATGCCAAGCCAAACCTATGAGTGGTCATTCCTAGATTGAAATTTTTTGGGATCTTGATGATACCTCCATTTTTACCATATCCACTTATTCTTTGAGCTATAATGATCTATTGATGATGACTTACCCCTCGTACACCCTAACTAATATATTGGGATCAACAAGGACCTCCAAGCTTGAACATATCTGAGAATGACGAAGCAATCTAGTTGAGTTCATGGGCCTTCAAGAGGAATACCAAGTGGGGACCATAAGGTTGGATTTATCATAGAGTTTGATAGTGAAAAATACTTTAGGGAGTCTAATCCACCCTCCAGATAGAAAAGTTAAAAAAAAAAAAAAGAATAAGTATCTAGGTGAAAACCGAAAGACGCCTTTAGACCAAGAAAAAGTAAAAATAAAGGATGTATCTAAGGGTGAAAACCTCAATGAGGCACCCAAGGATGAAGGGTTGGACATTCTCTCCATAAGCCAAGGGAGGTCACCATTTCTTGTAGAAAAATTGAAAGAATTCAATTTGAGTACAAATGATAATCCTAGAATTGTTCACTTTGCAACATCCTTGATAGTCACAAAAAATCCAAAATTCACCACCTTCCTTTTAGAGAGACAAATCAGTTTCACGTGGTCATATGCTGATATGCCTGGATTGGATCTTGAGTTAGTCTTACATCATTTTATATTATTTCCAAATGTAAATCTGGTCAAGAAAATGTTGAGTAAAATGCACCTTGAGATCACACTATTAGTAAAAGCATAATTGAAGAAATTTCTTGTTGGTTTCATTCGTCTAATAGACTATGTAGAGTGGGTATCAAATCTTGTTCGAGCATAATGAAACTAGCTAGTGGAATCAGAGTTTGCATAGACTTTAGAGACTTAAACAAATCTTGTCCTAAATATGACTTCCTACTACCCAACATTGACATTGAATAGTAGACTTGACAACGGGATATGAAAACTATCACTCATGGACAGTTTTCAAGATATAATCAAATAAAAATTACCCTTGCACATCAATGTAAAATAACATTCACTTTTTCTTGGGGTAATTATTGTTGGAACATCATGCTATTTGATCTTAATAACATTTGCACAACATATCAAAGAGCTATGACCATAATTTTTCACGACTACATGCATACGTTCATGGAGGACTATGTTGATGACTTGTTAGTAAAATCATTATAAAGGGATAGTCACTTGGTAGTATTGGATAATATTTTTAAATGGTTAGAAGAGTTCAGGGTCATCTTGAATCTAAAAATATGTTTCTTTGGGGTGCAATCCAAAAAATTATTAGGATACATTATCTCTCATAGAGGTATTGAGGTTGATCCCACAAAAGTGAAAGCCATCATGGATATGCCTCCACCAACAAACATAAGTCAACTCCATACCCTAAAAGGAATATTACAATCTATTTGAAGGTTCATAGCTTAGTTAGCAAATAAATGTGAACCATTTAAGCATTTGCTTCATAAGCAAGTCCCATTCATATGGACTGATTGCTATCAAGAAGTGTTCCAACAAATCAAAGACTAGTTTCTACTCCTCTAGCTCGCATGCCTCCTATCGATGGTAGATACCTTATACTATATATATCAACTTCATCAATGTTGGGAGCATTGTTAGCACAAAATGATAATGATGGAAAAGAATAGGCTATCTATTATATACATCAAAAACTTGTGGGGTATGAGCTTAATTATAGTCCTATTGAATGAGCATACCTTGTAGTAATCTTTGCCACTCAAAATATTTGACACTGCATGTTGAATCATTAAAAAAAACTAGTTACAAAGATATATCCCTTGAAATACCTACTCAAGAAAGAAACATTAATAGGTCGATTAGAAAAGTGGGTCATGATATTTGATTGAATTTGACATAGAATATGTTGATCATAAGGCAATGAAAGGATAAGTGATAGCTGATCAACTAATAGATGCACCAAAAATAGTAGATCATCTTCTAGCGTCTAACTTTCCTGATGAATCCATCTTCACAATAAAGACCTCTACGACATGGAAATTGTACTTTGATGGGTCATATACAAGCCATGGTTCAGAAAAAGTATCCTATTTGTCACACTCTAAGAGGACTCAATACCTTTAAGTCATGGAATAGCATTCATGTGCACAAATAAATGGTTGAATATGAAGCATTGCTAATAAGCGTATGAATGGCCATCAAAAAATTAAGAATCTTCAAGTCCATGGTGACTCCCAGTTGGTTATCTATCAGCTCAACAATGACTACAATACAAAAAAAATGAAAAGATTACTCCCTACAAGCGAATGGCTGATAGTTTTAAGAAATATTTTAAGGACATCATCTTCACTCAAATCTTGAGGATTTAGAACAAAGCAACTAATACAATAGAAATCATTGGATCTCTCTTGGACATACCTAATAATGTGCCACAATATGAGTTCATGTTGGAACAACTGTTGGTCCCCATATTCAATGTCCCCAAGTCCAAAATCATGTGTGAACTTGTTGGTCCTAATTATCCTTGGTATAAATACTCTTACAAATACCTACATGACCAAATCATCCCTCCTAACTTGTCCTCTAATAAATGTAAGACTTTTATCCTTGACAAGCATCCAAATATATCATCATTAGTGATACGCTTTATTGACATAGTCTAGATAGCACCCTCCTTAGATGTCTTGACTCAGATGAAGCACAAATGGATTTAAATGAGGTATACAATGGTATATGCATATCTCACTCTTTTGGTCCTATGCTAGCCAAAAAATTTATGTGAATGGGATAATATTGGCCCACTATGGAACATGATTACTATCACTTTGTTAAGAAATGTCACCAATGTTAGATACATGGAGACCTTGTGCATGGACCTTCTTAAGAGCTTCATCTAGTTGCATCACTAGGACCATTATCTCAATGGGGACCTAGCCTTGTGGGAAAGATTCATCCTACCTCTACCAATGGTCATAAGTTTATCATCACTACAAATAAGTACTTTACCAAATTTATCAAATCCATTTAAATGACCTACATTACCAATAAGAAAATATCCAAGTTTATCCTCAACTACATCATATGCCATTATGGTGTTCCCTAATCCATCGTTACAGATAATGGTCATACCTTCAAAAATTAGGGTGTTCATGAACTATGCAAGACATTTCACATCCAACATCATTTTTCTGCTCCATACTACCCCTAGGGTAATGTTCAAGATAAGGCATCTAATAAAACTATCCTTAAAATCCTAAAGAAGACCATCGATGATGTTGGTTGTGACTGGCATATCCAACTTAATCCTGCCTTGTGGGCCTATCGTACTAGCATTTTCACTCCTATATTAGCCACTCCATATTCCCTCATCTTCGGATTTGAAGCCATTCTTCCTATTGAGGTTGAGTTACCATCCTTGAGAGTATTTATGCAATCGTTCATTGATGATGAGGAGTATTGTATATCCCATTTGTATGAGTTAGAGTTTCTAGATGAGGAGAAAAAATTATCTGGTCCACTTGCAAGCATATCAAAATCATCTCTATTTTAGCTACAATAAAAGAGTCTAAGTTAGGAATTTTGACATTGGTGACTTGGTCCTAAAAGAGAATCCAAAGAATTAGATGGATTGAAAAAAACTTAGAAAGTTTGAGCCTAATTGGTCATGTCCCTACATCATAACCACAACATATGGATCAAGTTCTTATCAACTCACTACTCTTGAAGGTGAACCATTACTAGAGACATAAAAAACATGGACCTTCACAAGTACTATATGTAGCTTTCAGAGAATCCCATAAAAAATAAAACAAAAAACAAAAAACAAAAAAAAAATCGATATCCTGATGAAAACCTAGCAAAAAGGTGTCTTGGTGACACAAAAAAATAGAGAAAAATATATAAAAAATATAATAAAAATAGTGAAGAGAAATAATCTCTTTAATAGTGAAAACCACTTCAGTGGAAGTTTGGATAAGTACCATGGTGAAAACCTAGAAAACAAACACTATGTGTAGCTAGTCTTTACTTCGTCTACTATCATTTCATCTAATTTGTTCACTTCCAGTCATGAACCCTCACACATTCCATTCCAAAATAAGGTCTTCCTTTTCCCATCCATTCATAATAAAAGCTTCATTATCCTTCTCATGGCCTAAGAATTATTGATTCTTAGCATCCTTCATCCTTTCATATCCATTCACAATTAACCTCGCCCATCCCTTTTGCATCCATAATAAGCTAGTCCTTATGTCACCAAAAAGTGTAGCCTTTGACAATTTTCACTTATTTGGACCCTTGCCTATAGATTTTGGAACTGTTTCAACCTCTTTTTACCCATTTCTAAGCCTTGTGCCAAGGTGTTGTAAAATATTTTCATACTTTTCTAGGTTTTTCATCACTAAATCAACCCTTTTTTATGCTATAGTGACCCCTTAATATAGATACATGGCTTATTTTAGTGTGTTTAAGAAGACGATCTCAAAAACATCATTAACCACATGATAATTCCCAACAAGAAATCAAAAATGCCTAGGTGGACTAGGTCACCACCTTGGGTGACCTAGTCCCATGTGGCATAAAATTCAATTTTAACTTAATTTTCTTTTGAGATTTTGTCTTCTAAACCCTAAGGTCAGCCTATATGGTGTTATTTTCAAGGAAATTAGGGCATAGCTTCTATAAATAAGGGATTTTCTCATCTTTTCCACCTAATCCACTTCATTCTAACCCCTAATTCATCTTCTCAATCACTCACCCACTCCTTCTCAAGCAAGCTAGGGTTTGAGTATTCCAAGTCAACAAGACATCTTTTCAGAAGCATTCAAGGGCTGATTGCTGCAATAACTCAAGATCAATCATCATGGCAGGGTAAATCACTCCATTACTTCATGTTTCATGCTTCATTACATTATTTCTATTAATTTTGGATTAGTTACCTAAAAGGGGTTTGACCAAGGCAAACCCCTAATCTCTAACAATCAAAATTCCTTCTTTCTCTCCTTGTGTGTTTACAGATTTAGGTACATTGAAGATCAATGAAGACTTCTCCTTTCTTGCAAAGTCCAAACATCCACCAAAAGTCACTTTCAGGCTTGAATATCAGATTTTCGGAAGCAAACAACTTTGAAGAACAAAAGGTGCAAACTAGGGGCTTTTGTTTCCCTTTCGGAAATCCCAAAAATCTTGAAGAGGACTAGGTTGCCAACAATGGTGACCTAGTCCCATTAGATAGGTCTTTCTATAATTTTCAAATTTTTAGACACCCATTTGGCAGAAATAGGCTCTAGGCTAGTTTTCTCAAATGTAGGACTAGGTCACCCAGCTTGGCACAAGTGTCCCGCCACACATAAATGTCACTATTTTAAGAATTTCAGAGTTCGTTCAAGTCTATAACACACTTCCAGGTACACATTTCTAGTTTTATATCTTTTTTTTTTGTTTTATAAGCTTTCTTAGGTCATTTAGTATAAGTCTGCATATCTTAATGTGTTTTCAAACATACTCCATTTTCTAGGTTTTACATTAATATTTAGTCACTTTTATTAGTTCTTTGCATTTAAATCATCACATTTAGACACATTATACACACACCACACATCACAACCCTTAATACTTTGAATGAACTCCCAAAAAGAATACCATTAGGTGAAAGAGAGCCATTTCACAATCAAGAGCTCCTAGGGTGAGAAACCCTAGGAGACTAATTGGGGAATCTTCTTTCCCTTCTTGTATATCCTTTTGGTGGTTTAGTCCTATACCCGACTGGGGGAAATTCTTGGACTTATGTCTCACAAGGGATCCTAGACACAAGTCAACTTAAAAGTTTAAAAAATACAAAAAATTAAAAAATGTCAAAATCCAAAAACATCAAAATCCAAATAATCAAAATAAAATAAAATAAAAAAGTGTCAAAAACTACAAAAATAGAGTCTAAGTCAACCCAAGTGGTCAAACTACATTTCTTGTGTGACTTCACATAGGTAAGGCCATCACTGATGAGGCCCCAAGGCTAAGGTTAGTCCTTTAGGTTTTCTCATAATAAATTGTCAAGTCCATCCATATCTACATCTTCATAATAAACTATCCATGGTCAAGGTCGGTTGAACTACATTATCTCTACACTTTATGTAGGCAAGGCCATCATCGATGAGCCCCCAAGGAATTAGGTCACTCCCTTAGTGTTTATTAGAACAAGGTCTTGATTTATCACAATCATCCATATAATATTAAGTTGTTCCTTGCTAAGGTTGACATTTTGAGCAGACACAAGAAGTTACCAAATAAGAGAATTGAGCTTATCCAAATCGCCAAACAACAAGAAAACTATCCAATCAATCTTCAACTATCAATAGATAAATTTCCTAAACATAAGTACCTATCAAAATATTAACATCAAACATCAAACATCAAACATCAAACAACAAACAAGCAACAATCTTTATCGGCTATCAAAGTCTTATACAATATATGTAGTATCGTTAGGCTTGTAACACCCCTACATTTTGCTTTATGGACTGGATAGTGTGTCCTTGTTTTGTGTTGATTTATACTTTTGGATACTCAGATACTTTATTTTGTGTGTGTATTTGATCACTATTTATTGAGCGATAGACTATTCTATGTGATGTGCCTTGAGTTATCTGATGATTTATGTTACATGTTTTAATGGTGTAAGGATGTTAGTGATATAACATGTTAGTGCTTATGATAATATTCGATGTATTGTGGAAGTGTCAATTTTGTTGAGTGTATTGGTGAAGGGGATGGATTCGCATCACTCGCTTGCGAGCGCCCTACGATTCCGTGATTTCTTCTTCATGGTGTGTATTATATGGTGTTATATTTTATGATATTGGTTACTATGTTTTCATGATTGCAGGTACATGACACCGACTCCACCTAGTTTCACAAGTTTGAGCGTGTCGATCCAACGGTTAAGTTGAAGGGAGATAGTAGCTAGGTAACATGTGTCAAGTCTACACCCTAGCTAGAGTGTGTTGTCAGTCGTGTGTGTCGAGTCGTTGTTTGCCTTACCTTAATGTTATTAAATTATGAAGGATTCTTGATTTGGAAATAGATACTTAAAATAATTGCATTATATCATGTTGATGGTTATTTAATTTAAATTATGAAATGCGGATAAAAGTTTATATTTAAATTAATTAATTATATTTAATTTATTTAATTAATTATATTTAATTTATTTAATTAATTATATTTAATTTATTTAATTGATTAAATTTAATCCAAGGGGTTGAATTTAATTATTAAATAATTTAATTAATTAATTAAATGTGATGCAAGAAAATTAAAAGAAATAAAAGAATTAAAATTAATTTGGAATTTAATTTCAATTTGTGGAAATTTAATTATTTTGGAATTTCATTTTAATTAAGTTTGAATTTAATTAGAAATTGAAATTGGATTTTAAAAGCAAAGTTGGTTATCAATTTTTGGGATAATTGATATTTAGATATTTTAAGTTTCAAATTTGCATGCAAAATCAGATTTGGTTGTGCAAGATATTTTCAATTAGGCTTGCATGTGTGAGTTGAATTTAGAAATTAAGATGGGTTGCAAAATTCATGCATAGAGAGAATTTTGATGAGGGAAAAACTTCTTCTAGTGTGAGAGGATAATTTTTGGAAAATTGCATAGAGGAGGGTTTGAGGTAATTCTTGGCTATAGTTTCACAGTGAAGTTATTCTGGAAATCTTGTTTGTGTTTGTGGAATTATCAAATTGTTGGATAGAAGCTTTGGAGGAAGCTCAGCATCAAATTTTCATTACCTGTAGCTTATGGAATCAAGTTTTCTTCTATGTTTATGTTTTGTTCTTTGAATGCTTTCAAAACTGTAGTGATTAATCAATTTGTTGTTAAAACTAATGAGAAAATGAATTGGTGAAGAGAGGAAAGAAAGTAATTAATTAAATTTAAATTTTTTGTTATCTCGTGGGAAACTTCTTCAGGAAAATTGTGTAATTCTCTGTAAAATTTAATTTAATTGAGAAAATGGATTGTTCTGTTGTTTAAATCGAGCTTTGAAGTTGAACAATACCTTTAGATTGTTTTAGGAAATTTAAACCTCTGTGGGAAAACAAGTTTTTTTTGAAAAACTTCTAATTTTAATTTAGATCCATTTGATTTTTCTTCTAATTGTTCATGAATTTGAGAAAATAGTTTAAAAGAATTAATTCTTAAAATCTCTGTGAAATTTGGATTTTCTGAAAAAACTTTGTACAATTTCACTTGTAGGTGAATATTTTCTTGAATTTCCCCAATTTATTAATTATGATTAATCTGAATTTATATATATATATATATATATATATATATGCATATGAGAATTTATATATATATATATATATACAATTTTAATATTATATAAATTTTGGTTTTAATTCATTACACTTGTCATCCGTACGACAAGCGAAATTCCAAATAGTGCTAAGGGATTTCTCTTTTTTTTGAAAAAACACATGTGAAAGCGAAACGGGTTCGCTGTTTCGCAAAATTTTTATTCACAGGTTCATGCTTTTGCGGATAAGGGCTGGTATGGGGAGGATCTACCTTCCCACAGTCACCCCCATTTGGGAGTGACTATGTGGAGGGAGACCTCCTCCAAACCTCCTCCTCTCGCTCCTCTCCCTTTCCTTATTTTTTAACTTTTTTTTTTTAATTATTAAAAAATGGAAACCCTTTGTCTGTGTATTTTGCCTCGGATTCGGTGCATTTAAAATTGTTTTTGGAGTTAGATATATTTGATATATGTATACATATATTTTATAAATGTATATATGTATTTATATTAAATATAAATATGTTAATATATTTATATTGTATATATGTGGTATATGGTTATTGCATATTACTTCAATATGACTAATTTGGTAAAATTGAATATATTTATATATCTGGAAATTACTAAAGTTTCATTTGTTTTAAATATAACAATTTTATAGCTTTGGATAAGATAGAAGATAAAGTTAAATGTTTATATATAGGATTAAATATATCAATATATATTGAGTGTATATATTGTAGGAACATATATACATATATATTATTTTATACTTAATATCTTATCCTGTTTTAATTGATGTACTCTATTTAGTATTATTGGATGTTTAAAATAGAAATGATTACTTTGCATAATTCAAATCAATAGGGAAATGGTATTTGAATAAATTGACTAAATTATAGGATATAAATGGAAAGTGAAAGAAATCCAGTTAGTAGAGAACTTAAGTTGGATTTTAAGAAAACATTGAATTCAATTTAAATTGTTTATATTAATAGTTCTTATAATTATAAATTGAAGACACTTATTTAATTATTTCCATTATTTTGAAAGAGAAATAGTTTTATATTATTGTGAATAGAGATTTTAAAGATAAGGTTGAATGCGTGGTTAGATTGTTGACAAAAATGGATATTTTAAGATATTTTAAATTGCATGTTTTAAATGGATAGTTGAAGAGACATAGTTTTTGGATTGAAATTTGAAAAGCTTATTGGCTAAAGTTTTATGTTGTATTAAAATATAATTAAGGAGTTGTTTATAATGAGAAGACAATTAATTACCTTAAGTTATTTATTTTCTATTTTGGACAATTATATTGGTGTGATTGAAATATTTATGAGATATTCATTTAGAATATCCAAAAGTAGTGTTTCCCTTGTGATTGCCTTTTATAATTATTTGCCTCGTATGTTGCAAAGGGGTTGTGAGTTTAAATTGCTTAAGATTCTCTATTATGAAAATGGAAGATGGGTATATGGTCATATGAGTAAACCTTGTTATTGTGCCTATGCCCTTGTAAATGTTACCTATTGCTTGAGTATGGATTTAGGAAATCCAAATATTAGATTTGATTAGTGACTTGATTGCTTCTGTAGCTATGTCGTCATGTTCTATTTTGGGATGTGGGATTATGTGTTAGTCCAATGTGTAAGTCTTCCAGAGAACTTTAGAGGATCTAAGAGGGTTGTCGATTCATGATATCAACCAATGTTTTTCCTTGGGTAGTGCATGGTGTCTTATTAGTATTTACCCAGTTTCCATGAACGGGGTTGTTTTGTACCTCCTATGAAAGGAGTGGACCTTGTGTTAGTTGCCTCCAAGATGTCTGGAGTGTGTTCTATTATTTGTTCCTCCTTGTGA
This sequence comes from Sequoiadendron giganteum, assembly GCA_007115665.2. NCBI lineage: Eukaryota > Viridiplantae > Streptophyta > Pinopsida > Cupressales > Cupressaceae > Sequoiadendron > Sequoiadendron giganteum. Next base: position 750,571,241 of record CM021100.1, read on the forward strand.
TGGAGTGGTTTTGATACCTAGGTTGTATGCACTTGTGATTCCTTTGGTGGATAGTTTGTTTGTGAGTTGTCAAATAGAAGAGTGGCTTCCATTAGGGGCTAGAGCCCAGAAGAGGTAGGATTTGGGTAACTTATGGAAGTGAGTTTAATCAAGTGATAACTAAAATTGAAATGAATATTTAGGGAGTACTACACACTAAAAAAATAAGTTCTAGCTTCACTCATAGTCAAGTGCTAGTTAAGGCTTGGAATGAGTGGAAAGACCTGGAATGGCATAGTCATCTATCTCGTCTGTATGAGAGGTATTTGATTTCACACTAGTAAGTATGAGGGCCGAGGGTCGATAGAGGGCACCAGGATTACTGGAGCCTATGAAGATCCGCCGAGGGTAACTTATTATGAGCTGTGCGATGACACTCCGTCTAGGACAACTATTTTGTTTGGTATTCTATGTTGTGTATGGTTCTCTGAACATACTTGATCTATTTTATGTCTGGAAGCAATGTGACTATGTCAGTGATGTGAGATTTGTTCTTGTGTTCTTATGCTGTACATGTGTTGTACTGATGTTGTACTTGTGTTTGGTTGAGTCAGTATGAGTCTGCCTTTGGTTAGAGGCTGTAGATCTTTGTCCATGTTACTTTGTTACTATCTCCTTGCATGGGGGGTGGGCCTTCGGGTACCACTTGGTTGGGTGGAACATGCACCAAAACTATTGGGTCCCCATTCTTCTTCAGTACTTGGTAGCGAGACATCTAGTGGGACAGCTCGAGGTTCTTGACATATTCTGGCATTGTAATCTTTCAGATTGTATATGTTATTTATCCCTCTTATGTTATGAGGTGGAATTCTGTAATTGTAACTCTTATGTACTATTGCCTCATTCTGGGAATGAGTGATGTAACTTTTGGAATATGTAAATGAATATGAAATTGTATCTTGGATGTGTATACTTATTATGCTATGTTTTATGATGCTTATTTCATTAAGTATAAAATGCTATGGTTATGTGTAATATGTTTGTGTGGGTTCAAGTAATCCCAACCTTGTAGCCTTAGAGGTTGTTTTTAATTAGTAAGTGAATGTGTATGTTAATTGCTCTTTAAAAAAAAAAATTGGTTCACTTTAATCGTTAATTACAATTTCTTTTAGGGTTACTTGGCGGGGCATTACACATGGTATCAGAGCCTAGGTTTAAACACTGGGTGCTCTGGAATTATGATGTACCCATTAAGCTCAGTTGCATAGGTTTTCCAAGTGTACCTTGTCTAATACCTTTTATGTTTGTGTAGGAGTATGCCTCCTAGACACGCACAAGGAAGATGACGTGGACGTGGCCGGGTAGGCTGTCGAGAGGAGAGTCAGCATGACTCGCCACCTCATGTGCCACATATACCTGAGCAGAAGGAACGTCAGGCCTCACTAAATGGCCGAGGGGATGATGGTAGATAGTTGGATCCTCCAAGGGTCGAAGCTGCACGTAGGACTCTTGAGGAGGCTTTAGCATTCCTAGGTCTGAGACAGGTAGTACCAGAGGTTAATCCTATTGTTAGGATAGTTACAACTCAGTCAAATATGTTAGCAGTGTCCTATATGAGAGATTTGATTCAATCACAACCACCTAGGTTTGACGGAATTGGTACTAGTTTAGAGGCTGAGACTTGGTTGATAGGTCTTGACTGATGTTTTGCTATGCATCCATTTGATAGTAATACTAAAGCACTGTGCACTGTTATGCATCTGCAGGGATTTGCAGCCAGTTGGTGGAGAATTGAGGAGCAGAAGCTTCACATTGACATGAGTTCTATGACTTGGGAGATATTCCTTAAGCGATTTAGAGCCCATTTTCTTTTCGACCTTTGGCGTCAGCGCAAGGGTGACGAGTTCCACGCCCTACGATAGTTAGCTATGACCATAGATGAGTATGAGAGATGTTTCTACAAACTTAAATAGTTCGCAAGAATAGGAGATGATGAGGGGATGCTTGTGCAATATTTTATCAAAGGTTTGGATGTCCATATTAGCGGTGGTGTGCGGGTCTTTGAACCCAAATCTATGGAGACAGCTATGGAGAAGGCACGGCTTGTGGAGGAGAACCTAGTTTTGGCATTAGGAAGTCATTTAGGTGTGCAGATTGGTAGTGGTTTTGTAGTTGGGTCTAGTGCATGATGGGGTCAGACTCAGGGAGTTGGATCACCGATGACTCAGTAGGAGCCTATTCAGAGTGAGGAGCAGGAGAGTGTGCTTGGAAAGTGTAAGGACTCTTAGGATGATGGTGGTTCTTCGCCTAGAAGGAACCATAACTGGTGGCGCAATAAGCGCAATTGATAGGTACAACCAGCCTAGAGTTCACAGTCTACGGCTGATTGGGATAGTATGGAGCAGTCTATTGCACCCATGGGAGGCAGTGAGTTTGGTCGTAACATTAGATGTTACTCTTGTGGTCAGCAGGGCCACATTGCTAGGGATTGGCTGCATTGGAGTACTTCTAATTTGGATAGGGACCAACAGTTTCAAATCCGACAGTAGATGATGCAGATAGGTCTCATCGTCCATATGCTACAGTTGATAACCATCAGTCTGGGTATTGGGGTGTTGTAGTTGAGACTTCTGGTGTTGGTAGTGCAATGTTGGATACTCGTCCTCAGAGGTCGAGGTTTTGATTTTTATGCAGTTGTTTGAGGGAGTTTTATCCCTACTTGTGTGCAGGCTTCCAAGAGTAAGCCTAACCCTTGGGGGGGAGAATGTAACATCCCTCTATTTTGCTTTATGGACTGGATAGTGTGTCCTTGTTTTGCATTGATTTATACTTCTGGATACTCAGATACTTTATTTTGTGTGTGTATTTGATCACTATTTATTGAGTGATAGACTATTCTATGTGATGTGACTTGAGTTATATGATGATTTATGTTACATGTTTTAATGGTGTAAGGATGTTAGTGATATAACATGTTAGTGCTTATGAGAATATTCGATGTATTGTGGAAGTGTCAGTTTTGTTGAGTGTATTGGTGAAGGGGACGGATTTGCATCACTCACTTGCGAGCGCCTTGTGATTCTGTGATTTTTTCTTCACGGTGTGTATTATATGTTGTTATATTTTATGATGTTGGTTACTATGTTTTCAGGATTGCAGGTACATGACACCGACACCACCTGGTTTCACAGGTTTGAGCGTGTCGATCCAACGGTTAAGTTGAAGGGAGATAGTAGCTAGGTAACATGTGTCAAGTATACACCCTAGCTAGAGTGTGTCGTCAGTTGTGTGTGTCACGTCATTGTTTGCCTTACCTTAATGTTATTTAATTATGAAGGATTCTTGATTTGGAAATAGATACTTAAAATAATTGCATTATATCATGTTGATGGTTATTTAATTTAAATTATGCAATGTGGATAAAAGTTTATATTTAAATTAATTAATTATATTTAATTTATTTAATTGATTAAATTTAATCCAAGGGGTTGAATCTAATTATTAAATAATTAAATTAATTAATTAAATATGGTGCAAGAAAATTAAAAGAAATAAAAGAATTAAAATTAATTTGGAATTCAATTTCAATTTGTGGAAATTTAATTATTTTGGAATTTCATTTCAATTAAGTTTGAATTTAATTAGAAATTGAAATTGGATTTTAAAAGCAAAGTTGGTTTTCAATTTTTGGGATAATTGATATTTAGATATTTAAAGTTTCAAATTTGCATGCAAAATCATATTTGGTTGTGCAAGATATTTTCAATTAGGCTTCCATGTGTGAGTTGAATTTAGAAATTAAGATGGGTTGCAAAATTCATGCATAGAGAGAATTTTGAAGAGGGAAAAACTTCTTTTGGTGTGAGAGGATAATTTTTGGAAAATTGCACAGAGGAGGGTTTGAGGTAATTCTTGGATGTAGTTTCACAATGAAGTTATTCTGGAAATCTTGTTTGTGTTTGTGGAATCATCAAATTGTTGGATAGAAGCTTTGGAGGAAGCTCAACATCAAATTTTCATTACCTGAAGCTTATGGAATCAGGTTTTCTTCTATGTTTATGTTTTGTTCTTTGAATGCTTTCAAAATTGTAGTGATTAATCAATTTGTTGTTAAAACTAATGAGAAAATGAATTGGTGAAGAGAGGAAAGAAAGTAATTAATTAAATTTAAAATTTTTGTTATCTTGTGGGAAACTTCTTCGGGAAAATTGTGTAATTCTCTGTAGAAGTTAATTTAATTGAGAAAATGGATTGTTTTGTTGTTTAAATCAAGCTTTGAAGTTGAACAATACCTTTAGATTGTTTTAGGAAATTTAAACCTCTATGGGAAAACAAGTTTGTTTTGAAAAACTTTTGATTTTAATTTAGATCCATTTGATTTTTCTTCTAATTGTTCATGAATTTGAGAAAATAGTTTAAAAGAATTAATTCTTAAAATCTCTGTGAAATTTGGATTTTCTGAAAAAGCTTTGTACAATTTCACCTGTAGGTGAATATTTTCTTGCATTTCCACAATTTATTAATTATGATTAATCTGAATTTATATATATATACATATGAGAATTTATATATATATATATATATACAATTTTAATATTATATAAATTTTGGTTTTAATTCATTACATTCATCGTCCGTACGATCTACCTCCCCACAGCTACCCCCATTTGGGAGCGACTATGTGGAGGGAGACCCCCTCCACATTTCCTCCTCTCGCCATATTCGTGGGAGTATGGGGAGCGGCGGAAGTACAGCCGTGCCCCTCTCCCTTTCCTTATTTTTTTTAATTTATTTTTTAATTAGTAAAAAATGGAAACCCTCGGTCTGTGTATTTCGCCTCGGATTCAGTGCATTGAAAATTGTTTTTGGAGTTAGATATATTTGATAAATGTATACATATATTTTATAAATGTATATATGTATTTATATTAAATATAAATATGTTAATATATTTATATCGTATATATGTGGTATATGGTTATTGCATATTACTTCAATATGACTAATTTGGTAAAATTGAATATATTTATATATTTGGAAATTACTAAAGTTTCATTTGTTTTAAATAAAACAATTTTATAGCTTTGGATAAGATAGAAGATAAAGTTAAATGTTTATATATAGGATTAAATATATCAATATATATTGAATGTATATATTGTAGGAACATATATACATATATATTATTTTATATTTAATATCTTATCCTATTTTAATTGATGTACTCTATTTAGTAGTATTGGATGTTTAAAATAGAAATGATTACTTTGCATAATTCAAATTGATAGGGAAATGGTATTTGAATAAATTGACTAAATTATAGGATATAAATGGAAAGTGAAAGAAATCTAGTTAGTAGAGAACTTAAGTTGGATTTTAAGAAAACGTTGAATTCAATTTAAATTGTTTAAATTAATAGTTCTTATAATTATAAATTGAAGACACTTATTTAATTATTTCCATTATTTTGAAAGAGAAATAGTTTTATATTATTGTGAATAGAGATTTTAAAGATAAGGTTGAATGTGTGGTTAGATTGTTGACAAAAAGGGATATTTTAAGATATTTTAAATTGCATGTTTTAAATGGATAGTTGAAGAGACATAGCTTTTGGATTGAAATTTGAAAAGCTTATTGGCTATAGTTTTATGTTGTATTAAAAGATAATTAAGGAGTTGTTTATAATGAGAAGACAATTAATTACCTTAAGTTATTTATTTTCTATTTTGGACAATTATATTGGTGTGATTGAAATATTTATGAGATATGGATTTAGAATATCCAAAAGTAGTGTTTTCCTCGTATTTTGCAAAGGGGTTGTGAGTTTAAATTGCTTAAGATTCTCTATTATGAAAATGGAAGATGGGTATATGGTTATATGAGTAAACCTTGTTATTGTGCCTATGCCCTTGTAAATGTTACCTATTGCTTGAGTATGGATTTAGGAAATCCAAATATTAGATTTGATTAGTGACTTGATTGCTTTTGTAGCTATGTCATCATGTTTTATTTTGGGATGTGGGATTATGTGTTAGTCCAATGTGTAAGTCTTCCAAAGAACTTTAGAGGATCTAAGAGGGTTGTCGATTCATGATATCAACCAGTGTTTTTCCTTGGGTAGTGCATGGTGTCTTATCAGTATTTAGCCGGTTTCCATGAACGGGGTTGTTTTGTACCTCCTATGAAAGGAGTGGACCTTGTGTTAGTTGCCTCCAAGATGTTTGGAGTGTGTTCTATTATTTGTTCCTCCTTGTGATGGAGTGGTTTTCATACCTAGGTTGTATGCACTTGTGATTCCCTTGGTGGATAGTTTGTTTGTGAGTTGTCAAATAGAAGAGTGGCTTCCATTAGGGGCTAGAGCCTAGAAGAGGTAGGATTTGTGTAACCTATGGAAGTGAGTTTAATCAAGTGATAACTAAAATTGAAATGAATATTTGGGGAGTACTACACACTAAAAAGATAAGTTCTAGCTTCACTCATAGTCAAGTGCTAGTTAAGGCTTGGAATGAGCGGAAAGGCCTGGAATGGCATAGTCATCTATCTCATCTGTACGAGAGGTATTTGATTCCGCACTAGTAAGAATGAGGGCCGAGGGTCGGTAGAGGCCACCAAGATTACCGGAGCCTATGAAGATCTACCAAGGGTAACTTATTATGAGTTGTGTGATGACACTCTGTCTAGGACAACTGTTTTGTTTGGTATTCTATGTTATATGTATGGTTCTCTTAACATACTTGATCTATTTTATGTCTAGAAGCAATGTGACTATGTCAGTGATGTGAGAGTTGTTCTTATGTTCTTATGTTGTACATGTGTTTGTAGTTATGTTGTACTTGTGTTTGGTTGAGTCAGTATGAGTCTGCCTTTGGTTAGAGGTTGTAGATCTTTGTCCATGTTACTTTGTTACTATCTCCTTGCATGGGGGGTGGGCCTTCGAGTACCACTTGGTTGGGTGGAACATGCACCAAAACTGTTGGGTCCCCATTCTTCTTTAGTACTTGGTAGCGAGACATCTAGTGGGACAGCTCACGGTTCTTGAGTTATTCTTGCATTGTAATATTTCAGATTGTATATGTTATTTATCCCTCTTATGTTATGAGGTGGAATTCTGTAATTGTAACTCTTATGTACTATTGCCTCATTCTGGGAATGAGTGATGTAACTTTTGGAATATGTAAATGAATATGAAATTGTATCTTGGATGTGTATACTTATTATGCTATGTTGTATGATGCTTATTTCATTAAGTATAAAATGCTATGGTTATGTGTAAGATGTTTGTGTGGGTTCAAGTAATCCCAACCTTGTAGCCTTAGAGGTTGTTGTTAATTAGTAAGTGAATGTGTATGTTAATTGCACTTTAAAAAAAAAAATTGGTTCACTTTAATCGTTAATTACAATTTCCTTTAGGGTTACTTGGTGGGGCATTACAAGGCTCCCTAAGCTTATATAATGGATGCTACATTTTTGAAACTAGAATTTATCCATCAATCCTATCAAACTATCTTATATAGGTTGTTGTGCCCTTGAATCTACACTCAATTTCTTATATGAGGTGTAACATTCTTGAAACTAGATGCAAACCAATCCATTGTCTTATGTTGGATGTTGTATTGTCAGGCTCCCTGGGCTTATACGACATGCTTCCTTATCTAGAATCTGGTCATACAATGTGGCAAAAAATCTAAATGGTTGTTGACTATGTTGGTCCAGTGTGTCTTATATTTTTATTTATTTATCTTTGGTCATGTTACTATGCGCCTCGGGGAAGTCCACAAGTGATGAGAGGAGTGATGATGGATCATGACCCATTTTCTCATTAATTTTTTGTTGTGGTTTGTCTTGGAAATATTATTGGGGTAACTTGGTTCCTTATGTTTGATCAAATTTTCATATAGGCATAATCAAAATATCATATGCAAGGGAAAGGTAATCTAATTCTTTCTTGCAATAGGACTAACATGCTTTGTGGTTACTTCCTCACATATTCCAACAAGGTTATGTGGTTACTAGTCTAGGTCATGGCACTTGTTGTTTGTCGCATGTCTATTTTTTTTGTAAGGGAAAACATATTACACCTTGGTCTATGTTATATCTTACTGTTCTATATCCATTTCCATAATAATTTTTGTGATTATAATTATGCAACAAAATAAAAGCTTGATCATTTATTAGTAAGATCTCAAGATAGTGATCCCAATTCATCCGTTCATTTTACATCCTCACCAAATTCTTTTGTACTAACATACCATCCATTCATCCCTAGATCAACTTTTGAGCCTAGTTTTTCATCACCAATGAATTCACACTTATCCAATTAGCTTATTGATAAACTTGCCATTTTTTTTGGAATTTAAAAAAAAATTGTCAATTTTCTTGAGGTGGCATCATATCCTGCATCCGTCAAGGCACACTGGGGCAAGTTTTGAGCTGATTTTTCATGATTATTCTTTGACATAGTGTTTGAAATCACATTATGTCAAAGAGGGGCAAAATGTAGACACTAAAAAATGTCCTAAGCTTGTAAGATTTTTTTTATCACTAATTCACCTTCTTCCATTCATAATTAAATAATTATTTGCCAATGCCATTTTTTTCTAGTAATTAAATAATTCTTAATTATTTAATTAATTCATTATATCCTTATTCCTCTTTTGATTAATTTAAATAAATATCAATTTTATTTAAATTATGCTACTATTTTATCCTTTTCTTCCCATAATTAAATAAATTTTATTTATTTAATTATTTATTTCCATTTTCCTCTATAATTAAATAATTGTTTTAATTATCTAATTATTCATTAGTCTTTTCTCTCCATAATTAAATAATTATTTTTAATTATTTAATTATTCATTTTCCCTCCTTTATATTAAATAATTTCTATCATTATTTAATTTGAATTTCCTCTTATCCAAACTCTCTTCCCATCCTTATCTCTTTTCTTCTCAATTAATCTCATCCATTGATCATGATACCTCATCATTCAATCCTCACCCTTCATTTGAATTGGGATTTCTATAAAAGAAATCCATCACCCTCATTTCAAGGTTAACCACATTCTTTGAGATTTTTTTTCTCATATCATTCATCATTGAACAATATAACAATCTTCAATATTTTGATTTCAATCATGCATCTTGAGGAACCACAATCTTTGCAGTTTTTCTATCTTGATATCCCGCATCAACATCAAGCATATCATACAAATAAAAGAAAAATGGAGAAGAGCAATGGAGGTGATTCAACTATAGCATAGGAATTGAGTTTGTATTGCTTCATTATTGTGATTTCTATGTTTATTTGTGCTTCATTATTGGATTAGGGTCTTCCTAGCTTGAATTAAGTAGTTTTGTGGTTGTTATTATTGATTCATGCTTATTTTCTCAAATTCTAACCCTAATCTACACTAGGAATCTAATAATGGATTTTAATTCAAAGAGCCTAGATAGATGATTTAAATGAGAGGAGCTAACTGTTGAGGATACAATTGTAGAAATACAATCTTGTCAATATTCATGATTTCATCTATATATTTTTATTTTACTAGGTAGGTAGAATTGGATCATCAACACTTCAAACACTTGGTCACTTTATGATATTTGAGATAAAAAAAGTAATGGTAGTGTTAAGGAGAATTGTGGGGCTTGCTATACAAGGTTTAAATTTTATGATTTTTGTAAAGAAATTACATAGGAAAAGAGAATAATATGAGAGAAAAGAAGATGCAAATATTTGATTAGAATAAGCCACTTTTAGAAGGAAATATCCAAAAATCTTACAATTCCATGCTCAGCATTCACTTATTAACTCCTATTTGTAAGCATGATTGAGGGTAGGTGTGCAAGAAGTTGGGTCCATAAAATGTTCAAAAAGTGGAACTATTGTTCCTGATTTAAAAAAAAAATCATAGTTGGACTAAAAATTTGAAGGACTTAAAGAGAATATTAAAAAATTCTTGCAATGTTAAATGTAGTATTTTAAGTACAATTTTCAAATATATTATTTATTATATACCCAGATGATAAATTTAATTTTTAATAGGCATGTATAAAAACCACTTTTTAAAAGTCACTTTTTTAGGACCATACCATGCACATGTACAACCACCATAATTTGACCTAAATTAAAGTATTTTTCTAATTCCTTTCGAGGAAATATGTGTATTATATTGAATATTGATGAGGCTTTTTTTATAATTATTTTTTATTGGTCATGTAATTACTATTTTTGAAAACCCCTCATGTAGGCTGCCATAATTTAAGCTCAACTAATCAATTTTTAATTCTTTTCTATTGTGTAAAGAATGTTTTGTAGATTGATGTCATAAAATTTTTTTACTAGAAACTTAAAACATTAAAATTTATGAAAAAAATATGAAAACTTGACATTTCAAGTTGATGGATTAGTTTCCTCATAAATAAATTAAAAATAAAAAAAATTAATCGAATAATAAAAAAAATACATATTTTGAAAACTAGACATCACCATCTATAATGGGTTTTAATTTCGCAAAACAATTCTGAAAAAACCACTCATCAACCATATTGCCAAAGTCAATTTCTTCTTGGCATTACCATGACCTTGTACTTGTAGGTCCAATGCTAAGGATTAGGTAACCATGCCTTTCCAGAGACTAAAAAAAAAAAAAATTGGGTTGAGATTTTACATTTTTTTAGAATGGGTACCCACTTTAAAATAGGTACTTGGGTATGTGTAGGATCATGATGGGCCAAAAAGTGGCAATGGGAAAAAAATCACATTTTGGATCGACTCAAAAACGCGGAAATCTCAAGTTGACTTTTTTAGGCTCGGGTGTTAGTACATTCATCCGAAGCAAAGCCCAAACCTAGTTTCTACAAATCGGATATCCGATTTGTGCAAACAATATAAATAAAAACAACTAACTGTTAAAAGTTCATTTCTCACATTTTGGACGCAAGCGCACAAGGAGAAGTGAAAATCCGATATCCGCTTTTACCAGATATCCGATTTTAAATGTAAGTTTTTGGTATTCTTAATGTTGTAATCATTTTTTCAAGTAGATTCTTATAATTTTAAGTAGTTTTTATGAATATTTTTTTCAAAAGTAGGGTCTTTTATTGATTTTTATTAAAAACTTGAGTTTACAATGAATTTTTATTAAAAATTAATGTTTTTAAATGGATTTTGATTAAAAACTAGTGTTGTTGATGTATTTTTATCAAAAATTAGAGTTTGTTTTGGACTTTTGTGAAAAAGTAGGGTTTTTTTGGATTTTTATTAAAAACTATGGGTTTTTTACAGTAATTTCATTTATATTGTGTAATTTCAATTAGATTAATTAGTTTTTAACTTTAATAAGGTATTATGGTTGAGAATGAAAATGCACAAATGCAAAATGCCCCACCACCTCCGCAACCACCAATTGAAGACTTAATTGGTGAAAAATTGGGGCAATTGAGGGGAATTTGTAAAGTTTATAAGACAATCCCTCGATTGAGATATATGACAAACACATTGAAGGAAATAATTAAAAATATAGAAACCATCTCCACCCAACATAATGTCTTTCATTCGTGGTGAGAAGACATGAGGGAATATTATGCATGTGGATTGTCTTACGATGATGTGAAAGATCTCCAAATAACCAAAACCCAAATAGCCTCTTTATTCACTAATCCCCGCACCGGTTTTCCAGTGAATGTTAACAAACCAAAAATTTCTATAAAATGGTGCACGAATAGGGACATTGTAGATAAATTTTGGGATTGTTGGTGTATGGTTTTCGATAAATCACTGAACAACAATTCTGATATACCATTTTACTATATTAAAATATTATATGTTGAGTTTGTGTTAGGGCATCATGTCAATTACTTTGACATTAAACCCTTATAGGGCGTCGGTGGAGGTATCCCCCAAGATAGACCAGGGGTAGTTAGAGTAGTCCCACGCCCATATGTTCCCCCTCCTCCCCTTCCTCCACCACCTCCAGTATATCATCCAGAGATTATCCAGGATGTAGCCACATAGACTATTCAGGCTATTCACTCTTTGAGTGGTCATCTGGTTTCACATGCTTCTATAGTAGCTCAACCACATTCTGGTGATGTTGGCAAAGGCTTGAGTGCTGCTGCATCATCCTCCTTAGGTCCACATATTTGTGTGCCACATACTTGCACTATGTGGCACCAGATATGCTTGGGTCCTCTTGTACAACCCTTTTGAGCATCCCTTGGACAGCTTTGATTATGACCTCCATGATGTGGACATTATAGATCAGTCACAGGGGAGTGGAGTGCACCCTACAGATTCCTCTCTTGCTAGAGAGGGGCATGTTGGAATAGTGACACAGGTAAGATTTAAGTTGTAAATTCATAACTTTCATTTGTTTTAAATGAATATTAATAAGAGATAGTACATCAAGTACTAATATTTATTTACATGGTCTATTTAACAGTTGATGTCTGAGGAGGAGCTCACACAAGTGACTGATAGCATCCTTAGGGCCATTTCATTTGGCTTTGACATGCACACAATATATATTTTCACACTCACTCATTTACATTTTTTATTATATACTTGCTTGTCATTTTAATTGTCATTAATGAAATTATATAATAACTTATATGTTTATCTTATTTTCCTCTTGTAGGAAATACCTAGTGCGAGTGAGGTGCAACCTCGTCCAGACTATGGAGGTGCAAATTTAGATAAGGGGAAGGTAATTGAACTCAAATTGGAATGAATTAAGATTTTTAAGATCTTATATTAATTATAGATACATCGACATAGATTGGTAGGTTTCATATGTACTTGTCATTTTTATGTACAGGCGATTATGAGCTATACATCATTGTTGACAGGTGACACACTGCCTGAAGGAGTAGGTATTGTAACACCTCAAGAAGTAGGTGTTGAAACACCTCAAGGAGGAGGTGTTGAAACACTTGAAGGAGATAAAGAAAATGATCAACCTAAAGAGGTATGTATTTATTTTATTTTGTGTTTGGTAAATATGTTCCTATTACCAATAATCATATGCTAACTTGGATCAATTTTATGTTTTTGTTCACATATATAGATTGGCATTTCAAAATTTGGTTTGGTATATTCTAGGACTCTTGACCCTTTGAAGAGAGGTATATTTCAGGTAATCAAGAGTTCAATTTTAGAGTTCAATTAAAATTCAATGTATATTGATTTTGATGTTAATTATTTGATTTTAAATTATATAGTATAACTAATCTCAATTGTGGTTTGATTTTTTCTTGTGCAGCTACTTCAGAGCCAACGAGTGCTTCAAAAGGCTCCATTTTGATGATCCACCAATAGTTTAGGATGAGATAGACATTTTGGCATGTAAATTTTGAATAGATATTGAGATGGCGTATGCCACATTTTGTAAAACTTTGTTTGAGTTGGCGTCGATGCCATTTTTGTATATCGACATACACTTGATTATTGGGTAATTTGATATATAGAAGTTGACAATAAAAATTTAATTTGTTCCTCATGTGCATGATTAAACTCTTTGAAAATTTTATCTTGAGCAATGGTTAAATATCATTGTACAATAGCATAATAAAGAATGGTTAGATTATGTAGTTTATATTTATATCACTGATTACATTCCATTGCACATATTTCAAACTCAAAGAATTACTTCACATTGCATAACTAATAACTAGATTTTGATAGATGAAAAATATTCAATTACAATATAGTTTTTACAAAGTCAACCTAAGCAGTTATGCAATTACTTCACATTGCATAGCTAAAAACTAGTCCAACAATTGTCAATTACATTTGCTTGTCATGGAATTCTATGAGACCACATTTCTTAACAAGGAAGCCTTTTCGGACCACTCTAATCCCTTATCACCCCTAAAAACTTGTTCCTACACCTACCCCTATCTAATTCATGCCCATTCCTCTGAGGTACAAAATATACATAAGGAGGAATGGCCTTGTCAATTCATGAAATCTTACATGTTTTAGGTGCTCCTGCACCATACTCCCCGAGTTCTCTTCACAATATTTCTCAGGTTATTTATGGTTAGAACCATCCCCATAGTAGCATAAATTTTCCACACAACCAAATATGACAACCAAGGACAATCCCCTATCCTAACACCATATTCCTCAAACTCTTCTTCTCTAGCCTTCACTAGGCCCCTCACCATCAACTCTTCCTCTCTAGTTTCCCACCTAATCTACTATTTGCAAGATTAGAAATTTGAAGGTTGATAGGTTGAGAGGTTAGGTGTGATCTATTATGCTAAATAAGGTCAATGAAGACCATTTAAGGTGTATTAAGTTGAAGTTTTGAGTCTAGGGGTCCAATATGCCAAAAGTGCATTCTTGCTTCAAAATTATCAAAATTGCCATGTAGTCTTTTGAAGGAAAATTATTAAAATTGTAAAGGGAAGTACAAGATAAGAGAATTTTTTTTAGGGTTGAATTTAAGGTGTTTGATTAGTTTTTCGCAACAAGCTATGGTCTCATGTCTTTTTTCGCACAAAAAACAACATTGGAGTTTGATTGGAGGCATCAATAAATCTTGGTCTACAACTTGTATGACCAAACCAACTATTCCATCACATCTAGATGGGTACGTTTAGGTTAGGTATGGTTCCCTTTCACACCTAAATAGACCGAAGTAGTCCGAGCTATGTTCAATCAGCGAAATCCCATAAGAGTTCAAAGTGTAGAAGGGCAACAATTGTTGATGGACTGTTACTCAAAAATTGTAATTCTTACAGACTCTCTATCTGAGGCTATGGGATTGTGTTGGGACCATCTACAATAACCTCTCTCAATTTTTTCTATCTCGAAGGCATTTTCCCATGGTGATGAGTTTTCAGTTGAGGGAAAAATTGCCAAATGCAAGCAGTGCAAAGCTGCAAAGTGGTGCACCTATCATTCTCTAACTCGTACGACTAAATAGACTGTTCCAACACATTTGGATGGGTATGTTTACGCTAGGGATGGTCCTCTTTTGCACCCAAATACGTTGAATCACTCTGAGCTTCATTGGACCAATGATTTCCCTTAAGAGTCCAAAATGCTAAAAGGAAGAAATCTTCAAAGGGCTATTTCTTGGAAACCGTGACACTTGCAGACTCTTCATCTGAGGATATGGGCTCATCTTGGGACCATCTACAATAAAATCTCTCATTTTTTGCTATCTCAGAGGCATTTTCCCATGGTGAAGAGTTTTCAAATGAGGGAAAAGTTGCCAAATGCAAGCAGTGTAAAATTGTAAAGTGGTGCAAATTTCATTCTCTAACTCATACGACCAAATGGACTATTCCAACACATTTGAATGGGTACGTTTATGCTAGCTATGGTTCTTTTTTTCACCCAAATATGCCGAATCACTTTGAGCTACATTGGACCGATTATTTCCCTTAAGAGTCCAAAGTGCTAAAAGGCAACAATCTTCGAAGGGCTATTTATTGGAAATAATGATGCTTACAGAATCTTCATCTAAGGATATGGGATTGTGTTGGGACCATCTACAATAGCCTATCTCGATTTTTGCTATCTTGGTGGCGTTTTCCCGTGGTGATGAGTTTTTAGTTGAGGGAAAAGTTGCTAAATGCAATTAGTGTAAAGTTGCAAAGTGGTGCAACTTTCATTCTCTAACTCATACGACCAAATGAAATGTTCCAACACATTCGTATGGGTACTTTTATTCTAGGGATGGTCCTCTTTTGCACCCAAATACGTCGAATCAATCTGAGCTACATTGGACCGATGATTTCCCTTAAGAGTCCAAAGTGCTAAAAGGAAGCAATCTTTGAATGGATATTTCTTGGAAACTATGATGCTTATAGACTCATAATTTGAGGATATGAGATCGTGTTGGGACCATCTACAATAACCTATCTCGGTTTTTTCTATCTAGGAGGCATTTTCCTGTGGTGATGAGTTTTCAGTTGAGGGAAAAGTTGCCAAATGCAAGCAGTGTAAAGTTGCAAAGTGGTGCAACTTTCATTCTCTAACTTGTATGACCAAATGGACTATTCCAACATGTCCAAATGAGTATGCTTAGGCTAGGTATGGTCCTCTTTTGCACCCAAATATGCCAAATCACTCCGAGCTACATTGGATCGACGATTTCCCTTAAGAATCCAAAGTGCTAAAAGACAACAATCTTTGAAGGGCTATTTCTCGGAAACCATGATCCCTAAAGAAACTTCGTTTGAGGATATGGGATTGTGTTGGGACCATCTACAATAAAATCTCTTAGTTTTTTCTATCTTGGAGGCGTTTTCCCGTGGTGATGAGTTTTCAATTGAGGGAAGAGTTGTCAAATGCAAGCAGTGTAAAGTTGCAAAGTGGTGCAACTTTCATTGTCCAACTCACACGACCAAATGAATAGTTACAACATGTCTAGATGGGTACGTTTACCATAGGTATGGTCCTCTTTTTCCCCCCAATACGCCAAATTACTCTAAGCTATATTGGACCGACGATTTCCCTTAAGAGTCCAAAGTGATAATGTTAGTGAAATGTGGGGGAAAAAATATTTAAGTTTGGATCAAGCTTCTGCAAGTCCTAATAGAACTTTTTGATGAGTGAAGTTGCACCCAAGTTTGGTTTTGATGATCAAATTGGAGTTTAAATCATCTTTAATTGTAATTGTGTTGTTTAAAGCCACCTAGCTCTTGCATCAGAAAACTCTTACCCAATCAACTTGAAAATCATGTACACCCAAATACATTTTTTCCACTTTGCTAGATCAAAGAATTAATTACATGGGAAATGAAATCAAATGAAATTTTTACATTTTTTTTTTTGGAAAAAGTGGCAAGCCACTATAATTTATTATATATAAATAGGAGATAAGTTACAAAACCCGGTTCAAATGAGCATACCGACAAGAAAGAACTAGGAAGAAAACCTCTGGTTGTAGCTTGATTAAGTAAAAAAATCTCTTTACATTTTAAACATACCCTTTATACATTTCCAGACATTTGACCCATATTTCAAAAAACATCACTGGATATAGATTATGCCTATACACAGTTATGACCTTTTTACATTGTTTCACATTTCAAATTTCAAATTTTACAAAATTTGCCTATTGGAGGCATTCAATGCATAGTCTTCCACAAGAGTAGTATGTTGATGTTCTGGAGTGACAAGCACCTATACAAACCATCAAGGTAGCAGTTAAACTACATACAATAGAAAATATGCTTAGAATAACCAATCTATATTATTTTAATTTTTTGCATACCTCTCTGAAAGGATCAAAGCTGCATATTGTTGCAGCAAGTCCATGATCAATCATGCCAAGAATATCGCAAAATTTGTCAAATGATAATTCTATATTGTCACAACAAAAAAAATGCTTAGACTAACAAATCTATATTAATCTAAACAACTTGAATGATGATGAATTGGTAATGCAAACTATAAAATATTCTTTAAATAACCAATCTATATTATTGTAATCTATCACATGTACCTCTTTGAAATTATCAAAGCTAGCTATTGTTGTAGCAGGTCCATGATCAATCATGCCAAAAATATCACTATTAAAGAGACCTGTATTGCAATAGTATACAAAATATCAATATTAAATAAATAACACTAATGAACTTAAGCATAATGAACCTAAGTATTGTACCTTCCATTCTTGAATATGCTATTCAAGTGTGCCTGAAGGGTCATCTCTTTGCTTAAGAGTATCTAATATTGCTTCATGATCAACATTACTAAGTTTCCATAGTTGTTTTGTCTTTGGTTTGGCATGATGCTTCAACAACTTAACATTTGTTGCTATAACAAGGTGTGAATACATGAGAATGGTTTTGTGTTTCTCATAGTCTTCAAATCCAGGTATGCCATTCTTTCTAATCATGTATGTTCACAACCAAGTTCCCGCAACCACAACTGAACCTGTAGGATACATGAACCCATCATTATCTTCCATCGATTGTGCTAGCTTGTTCTTTACCTATACACATCGAGCCAACTAGTATTTTGATCTCTCTTCATTCCCCTGCAGTGCAACAACTTCAAAAACATGTCCTGGCTGTAGTAGATCTGAAAGTCGATTGTAATCAAGTGAACTTTCCATTGTGTAATTTTTCATGGATATCGTTTGAGATAAAGGAGTTAGATACTGTGGAACCCATGTATCCACCCACTCACTTGACTCGCATTGATCCCAATCATACTGAATACAACGCTGACAAAAACAATCCAATTTTCGTGTCTAAATGGTCCAGGTGCTTCCATCTAAGCTTCGAAATGAATGCATCTTTGAAGAATCTTTCATTGTATGACAATCCAATCTGCCTCCCATTGTACCCTCCTCAACCAACCAAAAGAATCTATGCACTATTGAATCAAATGTCCCTCCCTGTGACAATGTTGAACTACACCAATCAATAATAGAACATGCATCACTAAATTTTGCTCCTGAAATCTTCAATTTCTCCTTAACTAGAGCTCTCTTTACACATGTACCTGCTCCATCATGCTCCCCTTTCCCATGCTCGGCTTTGAAAAAATCCAAGTATTAGGTACACCCCTCTCTACATGCATTCTACTCAACCAATAAAACATACGAGCATTCTTGAATTGACCTGTGCAGTTATCTAACTAAATGAGATGTCAACCCAGTGCTATATCATGCTCCTGCAAGAACTCAAAAAAATTCTCAAAAAAATGTTGGACATACTCGGACGAGTGAGATCTATCATTACTCATATAAAAAATGATACTCTCTGATTATCTTTCGATCCTCCTCTATACTATCAGGTGCATGTCTAAACGTTATGTGGATAGAAATAGCAATCTGAATGGAATTGTAATATTGAGATTGTACATCATTTTGTGGTTGCAATGTGTAGTTTTCTACAAAATCAACCACTGATATAATAGTGTCAATCGGAAAAGGGTCCTTACATATCCTAAATTGTTGATCCAACCACTGATACTTATGACTATACCTTGCATATTTGTAGAAAATATTGTCCTTAAAATCTAAAATAAAATCAGCAACACTGCATTCTTTTGTAACCAACTCGCATCTAGAACCTTCACCTCCACTCTACAAAGTATATTTGACTATCTATTATCTCTTCTTCTCAACAAGATTCTTTCCAAATTCATGTTCGGAACCCTCATGAAAATATTGAACAAACTTTGACAAGCCACAACATTGTGAGTACTTCGCATTTAAACAATCATTTCTATAGAAAAAGGAACCATCATCTCTAGAACATAAAAATAGATCTAGCAAGTCCCGTGATGATTTCAGAAGATGCATTGCACCACACTCCTGCAAAATTTCATTAGTATGCAAAGTAGAACGGATATAGCATAATAGTTCATGGTACATTGAAAACTCCACATGGTATTTGCAACAACAAGTATTACGAATCTTAAGAGGCACACAATAAAATGGCTTCAAACCTTCAAAAGTCCTTTGCAAGATTTCCATATTTGGATGTGTTTGAATAAATTTGTTGAACAACATTGTCTGACTTGATTCCAAGAAATGTTTAGGATGCGGTGTATGGTTGTGACTGCCAATTCTTAACTTTAAAAAATCCTTTGCATTGGGTGATAATCTAGAGTTATCATGCCAAAATTGCTGAATTTCTTGCTTTATATCATCAGTTAGCTTCTTATCAACACGTGGAAGCCTCTCGACAAAAGCCCATGTATAATTTTGAAGAGGATCATCTATTATTTCTCTTCTTGCAAGTTCTCTATCCAAATTTTTATGATTTATGTCAAAATCAATACAAGTTTGTCTCATAAAGTGAGCCTTTTTCAATTGATGGCTAACTAGGGTGGTTGTAATGACTCTCGAAGCATCTCTCTTATCTTTTTCCTTGCTATTTTTTCCAATAGACTTGAGAGCACTAAAAGGATTTTTGACAATAATAGAGTTTTTTTCGGTCTTCTTGTTCACACAAATATTCAATTTGGCTAGCAAAGGTCTCATCTTTTGTATCTTTAGAAATTGTACAAAAATTTGGCATTGCTCGGTGAATGTCGTATCACTAAAATACTGGTTGAAAAGTCTTCTAGCCCACAACTGAACAGTTCGTGTTAACCTCTTGCCTTCAAAATTGTTTATAATGTTATCATCAATTTCAACTAACCATTTAGGGGTCCTTGAAGGTCTTGAATTTGGAATATGTCTTTCTTCCACAAAAGGTTCTTCATTTCTCATGTAATCTGGTGAAACATAATATACACTTGCTTCAATATTGTGTTCAACATCTTCATTTCCAACATTTTCAATATCAATTTGAATAATTTCATTCCCAATTTGAATATCATGTTCAACATCTTCAATTCCAACATTTTTACCTTGAACATTTTCATTAGCAATTTCAATATTTTCATTCCCAATTTGAATATCATGTTCAACATCTTCAATTCCAACATTTTCACCTTGAACATTTTCAATATCAATTTGAACATTTTCATTCCCAATTTCAATATCATCTTCTACATTTTCACCTTGAAAATATTCAATTTCCTCTTCACTTGAAAGACCATAGGGCTCAAGTTCACCAATATTTAACATACCTTGTCTTTTCTTCCTATGACCTTCTCTATCTCTTTGTCTATATTCTTCAATTTTTTATTTTTTTAGCTTTCTCTTATGGTTTTGCTTCTGACGACTACTACTCCCCATTATACCTCATAAAAGATGCTAAAAAATCATTCCTTATGACAAATTTGAGTACAAGATGCTCCAAATTTTTTATCTTTGTCTCTTCATGTCTGAAACCACATGTTTGTCACCTGCAAAGTGCTACAAACATAATGTAGGGTCCATTGGAATGCACAAAGATGGCCCACAAATCGGATATCCGATATAATCAAATATCCGATTTGGAAAACATTTTAAAATGTTTTGCAATCGTAATATTTTAACTCTACACATTGAAGTTTTACAAATCGGATATACAATTTTTGGCCACATAGACCTAAGGGTTAATGGTAGAGAGTGGGAGATTGAGAGAGGGAGAGGGAGAGGGAGAGCGAGAGAGAGGGAGAGGGAGAGTGGGAGAGTGGGAGGAAGAGAGGGAGAGGGAGAGGGAGAGAGGAGAGAGGAGAGGGAGATGCAGAGGAGGAGAGGAGAGGGGAGAGGAGAGGGAGAGGGAGGGAGAGGAGAGAGGGAGAGGGAGAGAGGGGAGAGGGAAGAGTGGGAGAGGGAGAGGGGAGAGAGGAGGAGGAGAGAGGGAAAAGGGGTGAGAGGGAGAGGAGAGGGGAGGAGGAGGACAGAGAAAGGGAGGGAGACAGCAAGATAGGAGAGGAGAGGGAGAGGAGAGAGGGAGAGGAGAGAGGAGAGGGAGAGAGGAGGAGGAGGGAGAGAGGAGGTGAGGGAGAGAGGGAGAGAGGGAGAGGGAGAGAGGGAGAGGAGAGGTGGAGGGAGAGAGGAGGAGATCGAGAGAGGGGAGGAGATAGGAGAGCATGAGGGAGATATAGGAGGGAAAGTGGAAGGGAGAGAGGGAGGAGAGAGAGAGAGAGGATAGGAGGAGGAGAGAGGAGAGGAGAGTGGAGAGGGAGAGAGGGAGAGGGAGAGGAGGAGAGGGAGAGAGGGAGAGGGAGAGGAGGAGAGGGAGAGGGAGAGATGGAGCGAGAGAGAGAGAGAGAGAGAGAGAGAGAGAGAGAGAGAGAGAGAGAGGGTTTAGGGCTGAGGAG
>CM021100.1:750592914-750612914 GCA_007115665.2 Sequoiadendron giganteum
GAGGGAGAGAGAGAGGGAGAGTTGGAGAGAGAGAGAGAGAGGGAGATGGATATGGAGATGGTTTAGGGTTGACGGAGGGAGAGAGGGAGAGTTGGAGAGAGAGAGAGATTGAGAGAGGGAGAGAGGGAGAGGACAGAGGAAGAGTGGGAGGAGAGAGAGAAGGAGGGAGAGTTGGAGAGAGAGAGAGATTGGAGAGAGGGAGATGGAGAGGAGAGGGAGAGAGGTGGGGCAGAGAGACAGAGAGAGAGAGAGGAGATGTGGAGAGAGAGGGAGAATGTCCTGTGTGTGAGAGAGAGAGAGGGGAGAAAGGAGAGGGAGAGGAGGGGAGAGGGAGAGGGAGAGGGAGAGAGAGAGAGATATTTTAGGGCTGAGGAGGGAGAGAGAGAGAGAGGAGATTGAGAGAGGGAGATGGATAGAGGGAGAGTGGAGGAGGAGTGTGAGAGAGAGGGAGAATGTGTGTGTGTGTGAGAGAGAGAGGGGAGAAAGGGGAGAGTGGGAGAGGAGAGGAGAGAGAGAGAGAGAGAGAGAGAGAGAGAGAGAGAGAGGGTTTAGGGCTGAGGGAGGAGGGAGAGAGGGAGAGAGAGAGGGAGTGTGGGAGATTGAGAGAGGGAGAGTGGGAGCGAGAGAGAGAGGGAGGGAGAGTGTTTAGGGTTGAGGGAGAGAGGGAGTGTGGTAGATTGAGAGAGGGAGAGGGAGAGAGGGAGGGAGGGAGAGTGGGAGGGAGAGAGAGAGGGAGGAAGAGTTGGAGAGAGAGAGATATATAGGAGTGATTGAGTGAGAGGCTTGGGAGAGATAGAGGTGGATAGAGAGAGGGAAAGAGATAATATTTATTTATTTTATATATTGGTAATATATATATTTAAATATTTATAGATTAACTAAAATATTTAAATAATATTTAAATATTATACATTTAATAATATAATATATTATATATTAAATACATAATTTGATAAGAGATTATCATAAATTGCATATTATATATTACAATATAAACTTTATTGTACATTATATATATTAAATTATAAACTTTATTACATTTTTGAAATCATATATTAAAAATTGTATAATTTTTTTAAAACTCATATCTAAAACATATCAAATATTGGATTCAAATCGGATATCTGATATGATGACACAAAATTTAATGCCTAGGGATTTAGGATCAGGATTAGGCTCGGGATTTGGTTCGGACCTGCCAATCCTAAGAAGTCAACATGAAAAATGTGTTTAACAACTTACCTTGCTTTTCCAGACTTCACCCATGTGGCTGGCAACTTTTATTTTACCCAAAATTGATGAAACAAAAAGGGTTTGTAAAGGATCTTGTCAAATTTCTACCAATATAAATTATACTTTACTTTGAATCTAATAAATAATTATTATTCATTTTTTATTAGAATTATGACTAAAGTCCTGATTGATAGTCTGATAGAAAAACATCTATAGCTTTCAAACGACATCACATTTTTAGAATCCAAAACATGCGTCACATTCAATGCTTGACATACTATAGGTTTTTAAAAAAAAATGAATTTCATGAAGTTTTGACCAAGTTAAGGTGGTCAGACATACGATTGTTTATATTTTTTAAAAGTTGTAATAAAAAATTCATAATTATTTATTTACTTAAAAAAAAATTACTAAAAAATATGCATCACATCCGGACATGAGTTCTCTACTTATATCTAAAATCTTATAAAAAAATATTATCATTTTATTATGGTTAGGGTGATTAGACAGACACCTACTTCTTATTTTTTCCCTGAAGTTTTAGTACTACTACATTGAAATTCCAAAGTTTCACCAAATAGAACTTATTTTTACAAAATTTAACCTAGTAGTTTATAAACTATATTCAATTTGCCACAGATTATATTTTTACATATTTTTAAAATAATATAGATAACTTATTCAAATTTTTACATCAAGTTGCCTAACTCTGATTTTTCTGAATTTTCATTGCCACTTAAGGGCCTGTTTTTTCCATGATAATCCTGCACATACCCACTTGTTCTATTTTACAAATCATAAATAAAGGAACAAGTATCCATTTTAAGGCAGGTTCCCATTCTAAAATAGAATGTTTACCCATTCCTAATATATATTTTATTTCCATTTTAGGAATAAAATGTAGTACCACTATATTTCTATGATTTTTTATTGAAATTTGTCTTGTGCATTCTCTTAGTAGGCCATGTTTTATTCATTTTTTAAAAGGATTTAATCATAAGAACCATTTTGAAGTGGAATCAAGTACATGGTATTTTATCAAGAAGAATAAAAAGAGGAATTTGGTTATATTCACATTTACTTGCACTTCATAATTTATAGAACAAAGGATCTACATCTAGTTGTACTTCAAAACTTTAAAGAGGTATCATTATGAAAATAGAGTAAATATCATTTTCTATTTTACCAAGAGGGTTTTGTGATCATGGTATCAAAAAAATGTCAAATAAAAAATAGGAAGCTTATGACACTTGGAGGAATTGAAGAAAATAAAAAGGAGGCAAAATGACAAAGATATAGAAGAACAATGATTCGAGGAATTAAAAATATTGAAGCATCTAGTTCTATGACTATTAAAGATAAGAGAATTCAAGAGACCATGAAGGATGGGATGAATGTAGGTGATGCAAATATGGAAATGATGAATATGGAAGAAAATATGACTATAGAAACAAACCCAAGTATGTCTTTAAATCCACCTTTTAATGTTATGGAAAATGCGACTATAGAAACAAATCCAAATATGTCTTCAAACCTAAATTTTGATGACATTGATATTATTTATTTTAAAGAAGCTGGATATTTCAATAGTGAGAACAATTATACTATTGAAAAATGGAAACACAAAAAGAGAATGAAATCCCTTATATGAGTGAAAGTGAAAATGTATATTTTTTTTAAATTGAAAGAAATGTCTTGGATAACCTTCTTGGTAAAATTTATAAGAGAAAATTGAGAACCCATGCAAATAGATTATATGAAAAAAAATTTATAGAAAAAGTCTAAGATTTCAATGTCAACTCATGATGCAAATGATGAAAATGTGAAAAGTGATGAAAATGTTAGAAATTTTTCTTAAAATGTAAAAAGAAAGATGATTTAATGAAATAAGTTATATATAGCATTTCTAATGCTATTGATTCTATTGGAAAAAATAGTCAATCTTTAAAACATAAGAATGCAACATGATGAGCCATAACAATTACTTTAGCTAATAAATCGACTTCGAATAAAATAATATTAAATAATATTAGTGAATTTATAAATGTAAATCTTAGAACTTTGATAAGTGGAAAAAAGAAGAGAAATTATTGAAAGTGATCTGGTTAAACACTATTGGAGTTTTAGTGGTAGACTCACAAGGTTTGATATGAAATTAAATAATGAATTCAATTGTTAATTAAAAATATTGGTATGCTGATACAAGGGTATCTTCTAATGTTAGAGATGTTTTAAATTTGAGATATTGGGTCAAAAATTTGTGATCCTCATTCAAAACATTTATTAGACATGGCTCAAACTAAATTCTATAAAAAAAAGTTAGATGATTCAGTGTTACCGAATATTATACAATAAGTCAAAGATCATTTGAGAAATGTAAATCCTGGTATGTGAAAATTAATAAAAATGAATCTCTTGTTGTTGTATAAATCATATATAATTTCATTATTATTTTGATATTTTTTGATATATACATTGTGTTTTGCATACTAATAAAGTTATGTAGGAACATGGTATTAATATATGTCACCTCAAACAATCAAGGAGTTTATAAAAAGTTTGTTTTGTGAAAAATTTAATGGAAACTTATTTTTATTTAAAGGTATGTATTTCGAAAAAATGCAATAGATGTGGAAACCTTTCATTACTAAGAGAATGTATGCAAGGAAAATTTTCACATTATTTTGGATAGAAATTAGTGGATGTGAAAAGATTCAATAATATTGAATATTCTTTAAAGGATGAAAAATTTAGAAAATTTTGTGAGTTAATCATAGAAAAAATTAGTGTGCTTGCATTCAGTTTAAGGTAAGATTGTACCCAAATATGTGAAACAATCCAAATATGCTTAGTGGCTTGATAGGAAATTTTTCACATGTAAAAAAACATTTCCAATTGGAACTATACTATCAGTGGTTGAATTTTTAGAAAACTATACTATTTCTCCGCAAGAGTAAATTCAATATCAGTATTATAGTTCAATACATGCAGCTCGATCATCACTTAGTCACCACCCAATGAGCACCACCAATGACAGTATTACCCTGGGGTCACCAGGGCCCTCCCTATAGGCTAAATTGAGCCTTTTTTCTAAACTTGCATAACATTTCACCATAGTTTTTTTTTTTTGGTGAACAAGATATTGTCAAAAAGATGGAGAAAAGAAGTTTCCATCCAAAAAGCTTTTGAAAAAAAAAAAATCCATTTTTCTAGATACCATAGGTTGAATTTGTGTGTTTCTTTTCTCTTCAAGAGACCATAACTTTCACCCAAAAGCTTCATTTTTTGGAAACAAATAGTTATTGGAAATGCATTGGAGAGAGCTAAATAGCTACATAGATAATTTTTCAAAATCTTGTATCAAGTGAGCTTTATATCATAATTTATGATTTTGGCCATTGTGGGCCTTGTGAACATTGTAACTTGAAAAACAATTTGTAAATACACTAAACTTTAAAGTTAAAAGATTGTAATGTTTTTGGGGGAGTGGATTTTGATACTAGTGAAAAGGGTGGGAGTATATTGGTGTTCTTGTGTTCTCTTTCTTTCAATACTTCTTTATGTATTTTTGCACGATGGCTCAAACAATAGTTCCTATTCTAATTGCTTACAACTATTTTGAGTGAAAATATCACATGAAAATCCACTTAAGAATACTTGGTTTGCATAGAATAATAATTGGACTAAAAACCAAACCTACTAAAGATGAAGAAAATCCTAAGTGGTTCAATAGATGTGATGAATCATATGTAAATTTGTGTTTGCTTGTTTCTCTTGATTGTCTCTTTGATAATGTATCTTTGAATATATGAAAGAAAATATTGATTAAGCTAGATAATATATTTGGAATTGAAGATTCTATGAGGGATTGAATGTTGGAAAGTAAAATTATGAGTCTAAGTCTAGGCAACCTCAACACAATTCAATATTTTTTCAAAAAATTGAAATCAATAAGGCTAAAGTTAAAACAATATGGAATTGAAAATAAAGATGAACAATTGATTCTAAGTATTCTCTCTTTCTAAGCTAAGTTTAGGCTACTTAGTATTTTTTCTACCTTCTATGCTACTAATTTAGATGTGTTTGGGTCTAAATTCACCATGCCATCTTTGGATTATTTTGTAACTTCTCTCACACAAAAGAAAGATAAGGTAATCTAGACAGGAAATCTAAAATATTCTATCACATTCCCTACCTACCAACTAAGTCACAAAAGAACAACGAGGACAAAGTAGTAAAAACAAGGATAAGAAACTAAAAAATAAAAAAGAGAAGAAGGATCAGAAATCAACTACCCCAAGAGGAGCTAATGAGACCTCATCTTCAAAAGGTCAAAATTCTAAGAAAGAGAAGGTCAAATGTCACTATTTTAAGAGACTCGATCATGATGAGTATAAATTTTTAAAAGAACAAGTTGATCACTTGACAAACATGTTCTTGAAAAGAACAATCTTAGTGTTTTTGAACCAGTAAAATAAATTTTAGATGAGGGGTCTCACAAGACTAAAGATAATAGCAAGGGGAAAGGAAAGGGAATTGATTCACCACCATCCACTTGGATTCTTAATTTTGGTGCCTCTCACCACATGTCTTCAATTGAGGACAAAATTACATCTTTGGAGCCATGTACTATTCCTTCCATTTTGATGGGTGACAAAAATCTTGCTGAGGGTATGGGAGAGGGTCTACTAATGTGGTGGGGTATTTGTAGGATCATCATGGAAAAAACAAGCCCTTAAGTGGTAAAATAAATAAAAAAAATTTAGAGTTAGGCAACTTGACATAAAAATTTGAATAAATTATCTATATTATTTCAAAAATATTTAAGAATAGAATTTAGAGAAAATCGAATGTAGTTTCTAAAATACTAGGTTTATTTACAAAAATATAAAATCTATTTGGTGAAAATTTGAGATTTCAATACAGTAGTACTTAAATTTCAGGGGAAAAATAAGAAGTAGGTGTCTGTCCGACCAACCTAACCACATTAAAAAACAATATTTTTTTATAAGATTTTAGATATAAGTAGAGGACTCATGTCCCGATGTGATGCATATTTTTTTGTAATTTTTTCTAAGTAAATAATTACTTATAATTTTTTTATTAAAACTTTTAAAAAATATAAATACTCGTATGTCTGACCACCTTAACTTGGTCAAAACTTCATAAAATTCATTTTTTTCTTTTTTAATATTATAGTATGTGAAGCATAAAATGTGATGCATGTTTCAGATTCAAAAAATATGATACCGTTTGAAATCTATAGATATTTTTCAATCAGCCTATCAATCAGGACTTTAGTCGTAATTCAATAGAAAATGAATAATAATTATTTATTAAATTCAAAGTAAAGAATAATTTATATTGGTGGAAAGCTGAGAATCTCCTCTAAAAACCCTTTTCGTTTCATCAATTTTGGGTAAAAAAAAGTCATCAACCACGTACCCATCATATTGCCACTTTTTAGCCCATCATGATCCCGCACATACCCAGTGGATGGAACATTTTAGGATGTTCTTTTTGTGAATAAGGTTGTCGTTGCACCAAAATATCAACTTGTTAATTCTTGATACAACTACCAGAGTTAATGAATCCATGGGAGCTGGTTAAGCCATGTCACAAACCCAAGCATTGTGCTACACAACACAAGGAAACCAAGGGCACACACCTTGCAACAATCCCCCTAGTGCAAGTGATGGGTTCAAACCCATGACCCAATATTTGATACCAATTGTTGTAAAGATGGTTGTCATTGCACCAAAAGATCAACCTGTTAATGCCCAATACAACCGCTTGAGTTAAAGAATCCATGGGAGGCAGTTAAGCCATGTCATGAAACCAAGTGTTGTGCTACACAACACCAGAAGACCAAGGGTGTACACCTTGAAACAATTATTTGTGTTCCCTCATTATTAAATAATATCCAATTAGTATACCAAATCACTCACACATGTTCAAGAAAGTTAGTTGATTTTCTCTAGATTTAGCTGTAATTCATGAGTTGCACAATGATTACATAGTTTCCCTTGGGAGAGAAGATCATCAGTCTTATTTTTATTTTTTCTCACTTTATTCTTCATCCACACTCATCTATTTTACTCACTCAATCTGATGAAGTGAGAAATTTGTGGCATCAATGGTTTGGCCACTTGAACTATCACTATTTGCAATAGCTCGATCAACAAGACATGGTTATAGGATTGCCTACTATTTCATTTCCTAATGGTATTTTTTAGGAATGTATTCTTGTAAATATCTAGAAGAGAAATTTGACAAAGGAAAAGGTTGGAGAGCCTCACAACTTTTGGAGTTGGTGCATAGTGATTCAGATGGCCTATTTCAATAGCCATAATTTAGTAGAGCCCGATATATTTTGACCTTCATTGATGATTTTTCCAGGTATAGTTTCATGTACATTTCAAATAAAATTATATATTCATTTATTCATTTCAATGAAGTGAACAATTTGTGGCATCAATGTTTTGGCCACTTGAACCATTGCTACTTGCAGTAGCTCAATCAACAAGACATGGTTAGGATTGCCTACTATTTCATTTCTTGATGGTATTTTTTACGAATGCATTCTTGGAAAATATCTAGAAGAGAAAATTGGCAAATGAAAATCTTGGAGAGCCTCATAGATGTTGGAGTTGGTACATAGTGATTTGGTTGGTTCATGTCCATAGCCATCATTTAGTAGATTCCAATATGTTTTGACCTTCATTGATGATTTTTCTAGGTATACTTTCATGTACTTTTCAAACAAAATTCTAGATTCTTTGGTTCATTATTGGAATTCAAAAAAAAAATCAGAAAAAGGAATTGGGAAATCCATCAAAGTTCTACATACAAATAATGGGGGGAATATGTCAACCAAAAGATTTGAGCAATATGTGCTTCAAAAGGTAATGATTTGCAGCAAATAATTTTCTACAATCCTTAGAAAAATGGAGTTGTAGAATGCAAAAATTGGTCCTTAAAAGAGATGGATAATTGTATGGTTCACTCCAAGTAGTTGGCACCACCTTTCTAGAAAAAATCCATTAATAGTGCATTTTATACATAGAACTAAGTTCCTAACAAATTTTTGAAGGGGATAACTTCTTTTAATGCTTGGCATGGTCAGAAACCCTTAGTCAAGCAGTTTTGAGTGTTCGGTTCTTGTGCATGAGCCCACATTCCAGCAGAGAAATTTAAGGCTATGGATTTGTAGAGAAAGCCTTGTATATTTGTTCGATACTCAGATGATATCAAAGGATACAAGATTCTCTATCCTACCAATCACATGTTTTAGCTTAAGAGGATTATTTGCTTTGAGGATATCCCTTCTAGTTCTTCTATTAACACTTCTCCATCCACACTTAAGATCTTGTCCTTCTTCTTAAGGGGATAAAACTTGTTTGATGAAAGTGGATCTATAAAAAAAAAAAATAGAAATCATTCTGTTGATAAGAATAAGGCTCACTTGGTTTCCAAAGGATTCTCCCAAGATCTTTTAATTGACTACTCTGAGGTTTTTGCACTAGTCGCTAAAATGAATTTCATCTTACTTGTCCACAAGGGTTCATCAAATGGATGTGAAGAGTGTTTTCCTTCATAGTAATCTTATGGAGGAGATATACATGGATTATCCACAAGGGTTCATATAGGATCTTTCACTTGTTTTTCTCGTTTAGAAGTCTCTCTATAGCCTCAAACAGGCTCCTCAACCTTATTATGCCAAGATGGACTCCTTATGAAATTTGGGTTCACTCATTTCCATTTTGATCCTAATTTCTACATTCATTAGTAAGATGATATTCACACATTCTTGTTTCTCTATGTCGATGACTTGTTGATCACAAGAAGTCACTCATCCACCATTCAGGTAGTGAAAACTTCCCTTCATGATTAGGTTTTTATGTGAAACTTGGGATTATTGTAGTACTTATTGGGGAATGATATGCTCCATAGGTTTTGGATGGTTGACTATAAGCTTGCATAGACTATATTTTTGTTAGTGGTCAAACATGAGGCTAAGTGTAATTTACCTTTGGTGGATGGAACTTTGTATCAAAAACTTGTTGGTAGTCTCATATATTTGACTCACATGAGACCCAAAATTTTGCATGTTGTAGGCATGGTCTCTCGATTCATACTAGAGCCACATGAGATGCACTAGAAAGAAACTAAGAGGATTCTTCACTACATTAAGAGTACTCACAATTATTGGATTCACTATGTAATAGGCACAAATTTTGACTTTATAGGACATACAAATTTAGATTGGGCAAGTTATTCTCAGGATTGCAAGTCTACTTTAGGGTATTGCTTCTCCCTTAGTTCTAGTCTAGTTTGCTGGTCAAGAAAGAAGAAATATGTTATTTCTCTTTCATCCACAGGGGTTGAGTATCAAGGAGCAATTAATGCTACTACTAAGGTCATTTAGCTTTAGAACATTCTCACCGAGTTTGGCATTCCCTTCTAGAAACCCATAGTCATCTTTTGTGACAACCAGAGTGTGATACAAATCTTCCACAATTAGGTCCATTATCAAAAGACCAAACACATTGAGATCCATATGCCCTATGTTCTTAAAGAGATGATTCATGAGTAGATCATTGATCTTAGATACTCTCTAACATTCAATCAAACTACAATCATCTTCACCAAACCCTTCACTGAGTGCAAGTTCATTCATTTATGAGTGTTTCTTGAGGTGCAATTTGTGTCCTCTTTGGGAGCTATATAGTCCTCCTTTTTCTCTTTGTCTCTATTTTGGGGGTGTTCTCTCTCTATTTGTGAGTGGGGATTCTTCTTTTGGAGGGGATTTCAAATGTACATGGATACCTAACATGGCCTCATTTTTTAAGATTCGTCATCTTTTCATCCTCCCAAGCAATGCTTAAGGGGGGTGTTAGTGTAGGTTTTTATTTTTCTATGGGTTAATTAGTTTTCCTTTGTCATAGGTTCTTTCTACACTTTTATTAAGCTTACATAGGATAATAAAGTAAGTTTATTATTTAATAACTAGGAGATATGTTCTCCCCATCTTGAAAGGGTGGAGCATTTACTATTTTCATCACTTTATTTAATATTGGTGGTCATTTCCTATTGGTTGGTTTTCCACCTCCATCCTCTCCTTAGTTCTATATAAACTCACTACCTAGGTTGTGTTTTCCATCTTGGAATCTCTTGATACATTTTTGTTATTCTAACATTGCATATCTCTCAGAGACACTAGTTTGTATTGTTTATGTTTCTCCAATTTATGTAGCTTATAATTTCTCTTATAAAATTCCTTGGGTTATCAATTTATTTCAAATTTATAACAATATCTCTATACTACTAGCATGGAAATGTCGGAGATAAAATTTTGAAAGAAGGAGATGATTACACTAATAATGGTTTAGAGAAGTTCAAAAATGAGTAGCATTTACTATCTAAGTGCTTAAATAGATCTTAGTTTAGGGTGACCCCACAATGCTGATTTACAATTTCTAGGAGATTTTTTTTTTTGCTGAAGAGGCATATTTTTAGAAAATATAATGATTTAAGTCTTAAAAAGTTCCATTTGAGGGATTCCAATTGAAGAGGGTTTGATCAAACCACCTTAGATCAAACCCCTTTGGATAGCACCCCGCTAGTTTTAAACCATACCTATAACGAAGTCTCCTTTACACCTATCAAAATGTTGATAAAAAACCACTTTTGATTTACCTTTTGGGGGATCAAATGAATTCATTTAAAATTTATTTTTTGTAATTATTTAGTCCTTATTATAATTTTCCGCAAAAGTATAATTTTAAATAAATTTAATTTTATTATTATATTATTTTGTATTTCTTGTGAATGTAAGTTTTTCACCTAAAATCAAACTTTTTGTTATGCACATGTGAAAAAATATAATATTATCGAAAGAAAAATTGAAAAATATGAGTGCACCAGATATTTAAGTCTTTGATCCAACAAAAAAAATAAAATTGAATTTTGATACATACAAAAAAAGTTATGTGTTATACGGTTCACATATGTCTGAATTGTAATTGGTTTGACTTTGAAACTTGATTAAGGAAAAAATATTCAATAAAACACTATGAAACCAATTGGAATAACTAGATATCGTAGTTACAAATCTAAATTCGAAAAAATTAGAATTTTATACTTCATGGAAAAAAAGTTATGTGTTATACGGTGAACGTCGCTCCTTAAAAATGGTGTTTATTGAAAAAAACTAGTTTTTGAAGGAGATGGAAAAAGAAGTGCAATCTGATTCCAAATTTTTTGAAAAAAACATATTTAGAATCTATAGAAAAAATGTCACAAATCCCTATTTTGCATCATCTTCAAATTTCTCACGGTTTAGCTGCTATAGGTGTCTGAAAGTGAAGATTTAGTTAGAAAAAATCAATTCAATGTCCAATTTGACCAAAAATTGTAACTACAAGAACAAATTTTCAGTATAATTTAAACTAAACATTTATTTAAAAATATTAAATGCTTGATTATGTAAGATTGACCTACTATGAAAAGATGAACTTGTCAAAGTATCATGCTATTATTTTTTATCACAAATATTTTGAATAGAAGGGATATTAAATATTAAAAACAACAATAAAAATAAATGAAATGTCTATACCACCAACTCCATCTAATGAGTAATTGAAAGTCATCTTTGGAAAGGAAAAATCAATTGAATCCCTGCTAAGTTAGACTTTGATATATTTTAAGGCTTTATAAACAAATTCCAATGATGTAGATCTCATGCACGTATTTCTAGCCTGGCTTTCAGAATGTGATTTTGGATTGACTTGAATAAGAATTTGGCCTTGGAATTATCATTTCGAATATAGCTGCATTGACTATTGTGAAATCATTTGTAAGCAAAGGAGTTTATATTCTTAAGTCTGGGCTACGAAATATAAAACTAAAAACTATAGCACCATATTCTAGATTACCATAAACCATCAACACATTTCTCGCATCGAATCCAGGAAAAGAAAGTAAACCATCTTTTCTAGATGTTCCTGCACAGGATAAGATGCAAAAACGCTGTACCAGATGGCATGAACATGCACACAATTCATATTAATTGCACAAATACTGAAATATATAGAGGATTACATAATTTTTTAGTGGAGAACTTCGTTGTCAGACACATGGAGTAGTTGAGATCAATTTATTTCTGCCAGTTGAGAATATTTGACCAAATAAACTTGAACTGTATCATATTCCTAGTTTTAATACTGGGAGTAGGAATTCATAGTGGGGACAATTTTCATTAAAATTTCAAGTTATTGCTGTATAGACTGTTCTCCCATGGCTTCTATATTGCCCTTTAAATCCCCTTCTTCATCACTATGAGGGAAAAGAAACACAGATAAAGATTTGAAATGGCGAAGACAGTGGTTGTAATGTTAATGATTGCTTTTGTTTTAATGGCTGCTCCATCTGCTTCTTGTTTAGGTATAGGTATGAATAATACTGATTGGATTATTTTCTTGGGTAGTGACTAACACTAGTTTAGTTGGTTTATTTTCGTTTCTTACAGCTAGTATTTTGTTTGGTGCAGAGACTGTAAATTTTATGGAAAGGAAGTTAATGCAAGTAGATGGGGCGGCAGGGAGGAGGAACCTAGTGCCGCCTCCTCCCAAGGCCAACGATAACTACCCTGGATCTGGATCTTAGTCCTGACTTGTTCCTCAAGGATTTGCTCAGTTCTTCAGTTTCTCACGAGGGTTTTCTTATAAATCAAAAGTGTGCTTATTTTGTCAGAGTTCATGATGTTCTGTCACACTCCAATAATTTGAGGATTTCAAGGATTTTTGATAGTTTTATACCATTTTGAATCAGGATAATGGATTGTATGCTTTGGCTTTGCACCCAAATAATAAACCTGCTCATTACAAAGGGTGAAGCTGTAAAATGGTGAAAATTGGATTTTAATCAGTTTTCAAATTTATAAGTATTTGTAGTTTCTTCGATTTCTTTGTAATGATTTTGTTTGGTTTGTTTCTTCTCGGTATGTAATGTTCTATTGGTTTCATGGTTTTTTTTAATTCTTGAGATGGTAGATTTATGATAATCCTCTTTATTTTTATCCTTTAAACTTAAACTTTATGACAACTATTGATATTTGAAAATCTTTAAATAATATATTTATCTTCTTATCAAAGATGGTATATATAAAGATTTTCTGTTTTTTCTCTGATAGATCTTTTTGATTCTTGAAACTGATCACCTAGAATTTCCAAATATTACACTAAATACACGACTTATTGTTTTCATTTTTTATGATCATGTGGAATTGTTTAATTCCTTATGGATTGTAATAATTGACCTTAAAACCAAGTCTCACTTTTTAAGAGGAAGGGAGTTAATTTATTGAGTTCTTTTTTTTCGATTTTCTTTAACTATTTTTAAATATCACAATGCTCAAGAAAATCACTTTTTCTTAAATAAATTAAATGTACACAATCAAATATATATTAATTTAGGTTGATTAAGAAAGCAATTTAAAATATACATAATAAATATTTGAAAATTAAATGAAGAGGATTGGACACTTAACTCTTGAAATTATATTGAAGAATTGAATGTTTATGTTAGTTATATTTTACTTATAGAAGATCAAAACATCAATAATTATTGAAATATTTTAGATTTTAGACAATCAAAAAATTCCTACGAAGCTACTTTTGTATGGTTTGGCACATGTCTATTTGAAAAGGAATTTCCTCCCTCAAAGCTATTTATCATAAATTTGGTTTGCTTGAGTAACCATAAAGGTGAATATTATTTGTTATGTTCAAGATGCTTGAGCGAAATCAAAAGGAATGGAACACAATATATTATATATATATATACTCTTTAGTTAGTTGGAGAGATTAAACATATCTCTATATGTCCAATTGAAGATTTCATCTCACTTCATACATAAATAAATGTTTATAACCAAAGGAATTTTACCAATTTCAAAGAAGGTACAAATTTAAAAATCTGAATTAAATACAATATAATCATATTTCTCATTGTAAATCTAATATATTTTACAAAAAATAAAACTGAAGGGTGGGAAAGAAAAGCATAAAAAATGAGCATGTTTTATCTTGCTCTTAAATCTAATTTTGAAAGCATAAAAGCTCATTTAGAAACCATAATTTTGATTGACCATACTTAACACTAATGAAGCAAGATGGTGCATCTTCTATGGATGAATAAATCATCAGAGAAATTGTATGCATACAAAATTTTAAAATGAAATAGAATCAAAATGAAACCAATTCAACACTCAAAATTTTGCATGCAAACCTTAGATTGAGATGAATGTAATGTTTTTCGCAATTGTGATGTGGGTTCTGAATTCGTCAGCATAACATTAGCATTACTTGAATGACTAATTGACAAATATTGATGTGTGATAGAATTCTTGATTGATTCTTGTGAGATGGGTTTGATTTATAGGATTGAATCTAGAAGCTGAGATATGATCCTTGATTTCGGGAACTGTTGAGATATGGCATGCTTAAGTGAGTTGCACATTATTTATATTTTTAATTAAAATAATTATAAATTTTCAACTCAATGTGATTGGGGAGTTAACATATCTCATTGATTAGTCAACTGCTTACATGGAGGATTTAACTAAGTGCATGAGAGAATCAAGGGGAGTTCACTATTGCATGGAATGGTTAATAAATTTTGTGGATGAGTGAAGTGGATTTGATTGATAAGTGGGACTAGGAGTAAGTCTAAGTGGACTAATTTGACTAGACAGTCAACTAGACAAGGTAGAGTTTTTTTTTTAGACTGCAGGAATCACTCGATTATTCGTCTCCTATAAACTGCAATGTGCTCTGTAAACTTTTTGCATGTGACTGATGGTGCTAGCAAGACACACCCTCCAGTACCATGGGTATGGTGGGGAGAGTAGACCTCATGACCTCTTTCTTGCAATAGGATGCTTTGGGCAATCGAGCTAGGCCCAACACCCCTAGACAAGGTAGAATTAATTAACTTAATAATTAATTAATTAAATTATTGGTACACATGTGAAATAATTAATTAAATTATTGGCTCACATGTTATGAAAATCAATTTATTAGTAGATAATGTGTGGATTAATAATTAATTAAATATACAAATATGGATAATTATAAATAATTAATTTCTTAAATGGATGAATAATATTAGCCAAATATAATTGAATAACTTAGGAATTATTTAATTAAATTATTAAGCATTAGGAGTCTTAGGTGATAAGGTGATGTGTGTGTACTAGAAGATGAATAAAAAATTAAATGATGATTGAATGAAACCATGACCTAGGTGATTAGGTGATAATGTGATTAGATGGATGATAAGAGGACCTAGGAGATAGATGAATAAATTGCGTGATGTGATAGGATGAAACAAATGATTAGGTGAAGATTTCATTTTTAAGGTTCCTACATTTCCCCCCTCGTTGAGATAATATTCAATGTAACATTATTACAAATAAAATAAAATTATCTATGAAGAAATGGATGATATGAAGAAACAATGAAAGAATAAATGGATTAGAAGAAACTGATGATATATTAGTCATGTGGAGGAAATGATGAGGTGATGGTGCTCCCTCAAGATGTTAGTTGTAAGAAAAAGATACATGAGTGAGCTCTCAAATTATGTATGATGAAGATATGGATGCAAGAAAAGTGAAAAAAATAAAGTCATGAGATGAAATAAAGAAAATGGATGATTAGGCATGGAGAAATATTTATTTAGAATACTTGATTATGCTAGCATATGAAGAGAAACCCTCTTTTGATATAGAAATGGATGCTATGCACTAGGGTATAGAAGAGAAAGGTGAAAATGTAACTAGTTCATGGACTAACACTTAAGAAAATACTAAACAAGAGGACGCCCCAAAGCTCTCAAGGTATTTGGTGCACTTTGTGGGTGCATGTGGAGATAATCCATCAAACATTACACCTAGAAATAAATGATCCTACCCTAATGTATACCAATCAAAGCACACCATGATATAGAATCATTATAAAAATCATGAATAAGCATAGTACACATCAAAAAGATGTATCAAAAGATCAAATAAATAAATCAAAATATAGATCAAAAGATAAATCAAAGAAATAAACAATCAATTATCAATACGTATATTTATATAACCTCTTGCCAAGGTGTTAATGATATAAATTGGTGATGATGATGCTTGATGTGGGGAAGGATGCATCCCACAAAGATAAAAGATTGGATTAAATAGGAAGGTTTGATCTTTGGAAATTTATATCACAATTTTATGTTATCAAGATTGACATATAGTTCTTGATTTAACATTAAAATTATGATGTTTGAAGTGTATATGTGTAGATGCTTAAAATTTTCTGCACATATCACACATCTCAATTTTACCTATTAACATCATTTTCTTCATTATCCCCTATATCCTCATTTAATTAAATAATTTTAAATAATTTGATTAAATTCACTATTTTCCTCTACTAATTGAATAATTAATAGTATTTGATTAATTCATCATTTCTCACTAATTATCCTTTGATTAAATAATTTCCAATTATTTAATTAAATTTAATTTCCCTCTTTCCACCATGATTAAATAATTTCAATTATTTAATAATTAAATCATAATTCTATCTCATCCTCACAATTAAATAATTTTCATAATTATTTTTTATTCACCAATTTTCTTCCAACCCTCCAACTTTCACAAAGAGTATTCCTTTTTCAAATAAGAGAATATTCCCAATTCAAATTCAAATATCTTCTTCCCTCGAATTCAAAATATCTTCAACCAATTTTCCATGAAAATAGGGATATTTTGGGCTCTCATGGAATTTCATCCCTTCATCTCCTTAATTTCCTCTCATCCATTGATCCTCAAATTTAATCTCCATTGTTGATCAAAAAATTAAAAATATATAAAACAAGCCATTTATTCATGAAAACCATTCAAAAAATTCATCAAGCTTGGGCATTGTTGAATTCTTGAGCAACCTTGAGCATTTGAGAATCCCTTTTATGAATCAATCATCAATCTTGAGCTTTTCAAATCATGGATTATGCATAATTTGAGCAATCCACATCACAAATTGTCATCAGTCCATAATGGGATTGAAGGTTTGCATGATCTATTAGTTTCATTTACTTAGTTTAAATCTTTGAAGCATATGTGCAAATATATTTCATTGAGTATGGGTTATAATGATCTTAATCTTATAAGTTTTTAGTATTTTTTTTAACTCTAAGGGATTTAATTATATTTTCTAATTATCAATCATATTTCCCCTAGAAAATTTTGGCATACCTAGTGGGACACATATCCCGAATTCAACATTTTTAAAGTTTTTGTCGACCTGTAGGTTACAGAGGCTCTTTTGCAAAAGATCATGCTTTTGTTAGGGGCAGTGTGATACATTTGTGATGAGATCCAATTATGCTTCATTTTATGTCCTATTTTAGGCCTTTTCATACACCTTCATAGCCATTCCCGCATTCCATCTCCATTCCATTTTCTGTTGCATATGATGTAATACATATAAGTCATATTTAATATAGTTTTGAGATTAAAAGATGGAAAATAATTATTGGTTGAATTTACTAATGCGCCTTGTGATTTCTAGCCTTGGACAACATAGCTGGTAGCATGTCAATTTCCTATCACATTTTATGAAGGAACTTCTTGTCACGAGCAGTTTGTATTTACTACTGTAGTTTCCTCATCCGTAGTTGGCATCAACCTATGGTCAATACTCCTCTCTCCTCTGCATCCAATACCCAAACTCCTGCCTGATGGAAGTGCAGTTGTTATGGCGTAGATGAACAAATAAATGGGTTCAGTTGTTAGTATAGAATCGAATCATCCATCTTCCCATCTCTTGACCCACGAGGTCTAGAAACTATATCCACCCACCCACCCCTGGTGCATAGGGAATAGAAGGTTCCCGGGGTGGGGGGGGAATTGCCGGCTATATCCTCCCACCCTTTCCTATAGTAGCTCCACCCCCCCGGGCAATAGAAATAGATTAGTTGTTCTGGTCGAGTGAATGAAATTATGAACCCCACCGACCCCCCTACTATTCTAAGGGGCCTTGGGTGGGAACCCCTAGAATTGTAGGGGGGTTAGACGGCGATTCCAGATTCTATACGTAACATGCCTACCCGAGCTACCATTAGTGGGGATTAGGAGCGGGGGGCACTCGCGCCGACGATGGATGGGAAGTAAACAACTGGGATTGGATTTCAATCTGGTAGTAGGGCTGCTTGCTATGTTTCCACCTCTGCCGGTGGTGGGAAAGGCCCTAGCACCATATTGTATTCATTGAGGGTGCCCTCCCTTCCCGATAGCTACGTTCCACTAGTTTTGATCCCTATCCCCTAATGAATTATTCCGCCCCCCAAATAGAACCTACGCGTCCTGACACTTCCCACACCCTTTATCCAATTCTTACGTACCGTGATAGGCCGCTGTCCGGTGGTGACTTGCCTATAGTAGGCTTTCCGTCAGTTTTATGTTAGCGGATGGGATGCTTTCTCTGCACCTGGGTAAGAAACGGCTGCCTTCGCCCTTGACTCTGCCATGGATGTTGACTTAAATGCTTACATCCGGGAATCAACAGGCTTATCTGCATTCGGATCTGCCTCCTCCACCTTTCCTCCTGCTGCCTTCACTATTTTTGGTGGTTATGGTTATTAACCTACCTACGCTATTGCCTAAGGAACAGGATCTGCTTCAATGGATTAGGGGTCAACTTATTCACCCGGTGGCTCTGGAACTGCGTCTACCCCTGGAAGATATGAAACTGGGCTAAAGTAAGCTTGGTCAAGAGGGGGCACTGGACAAGGTAGTGGTTCCACCGGGTGGTGTTTCTTAAACTGGTGCTGGGTAAACCTCAACGAATTCTAGGTAAACAAAAACTGGGTCTTTGTCTCAATATGGATATAGAACTAAACGGGGTAGTGGTGGATGAACGGGTGGAACTTTCACTTGGTCAAATGCCTCTGTCTCTATAGCCTCTGTCTTCGTAGTCTCTGCTACTAGTCCTGGTTCTGAATCCCTAATGAATGGATCTCCTCTCGTCCCTACCACTACTGCTTCCCCTGCCTCTTCCTCTTCCAGTTCTGGGTAAATAGCTACTTCAACTGATGCTACTGAAGCACCCGTTGCTACCTCCTCTCCTACTGTTCGTGCCATTGATTCTTCAAGGATGAAACAATTAGCTTTGCAATTGGTGCTGCCACCCTTGCCTCTACTTGCTTTGGTGCTGCTTCCACTGAGTAATCAACGGGTTCGGTCAGCAACAAGGCCTTAGAATAGTAGGGGGGTGCCCTACTCTTCTCAGGCAATAAACTTTGGCTCTGCCTCTTATGCTGACTAGAATGCCTTTGCCTTTGATGCTTACTCCGCCGTTGGTGAATACGTGTGTGGCACTGAATCCACGTCTGGGATTGGAGCTCCTGGTGGTGCTGCTGTCTGTGCCTCCGCGGGTGATGTCTATACCTATATTAGTGGTGTTGCTTCCACCGATGCTTCACCCGGGTAGTAAACAGTCTCTGCCACTAGGGTTCAATCTCACTCAAATGCGACTACTACTACTGGATCTCGGTCAACCACCCCTACTACTTTCTTCGCTACTCTAGGAGATTCTAGCGCTACCGAGGGGAGCCATTAGTCTCTCTATCACTATAACAGTGTAGACCACCACGAATAAGATGTTGGATTAATCGCACATGGATCAAACTTCTATTGGGCGTGCCTCTCTGGCTCT